>OY282641.1:115954134-116554134 GCA_958299015.1 Tetanocera ferruginea | reverse complement strand
TTACTTTAGTAAAGTTAAGGAGTCAGAAAACCATCTTGAGCTTTTAATAGACATCTTCTAAATAAAATAAAAAAAAACGTCAGAACGCCTTAAAATTATTATAAAACGCCATTTATTTAATATAAATAAAAAATTTAATGCATTTAAATCATAATTTAATTTTTTTAGAAATTTTTAAGCATGTAATTAGTTGAGTATTGATTTTTAAATTGTTTCATGCAACAGGATACCCAAAAACATATTACTATTAAAAATTATATTCTAGCAGATTAAGAGCTGTAAATAAGGTTTGATTTATGATGTATTATCTCAGAACTTAGCAATCACAAAATCATAAAGCATATTTTTATTCTTGAAATTAATGACATGAGCACGTTTTTCTGAAAATTTCTGGAGAAATATATTGCTTATAAAATAACTGACGCCTCCATTTATCATACTCTGAAAATCATGCAGATTTGCGAAAAATCTTGGTAATAGAAATGTATACTATACGAGTAAGTTTGAACACTTCTTCCTGAATATAAGAAGCAAAAAAACGATTTTTTATAAAATTTTATGGAATATATAAGAATGTAACATTATTATATAACATTTTTCTTTTTGTGCTCTATCTTGCCGTCATTAAAATTTGAATTGCATTTGTTTGGCAATTGCACCCCTAACCAATGACAAATTAAATTCCGAATTGACTTAGGTTTTAGTATGAGCGTTTGTTTATACTGAAACAAATTTAATATTAAGTTGAAATTTTAATAAATACGAAGAACAAAATATTTGCATTCACTTTTACCCTCTTTATATTCAAAACATAAAACCGCAGTCATTAAAGTGTTCTTATTATTAAAAAAAATCAAAAATTGTGTGGTGAAAAGTTATTTTATCAAATTTTGCACCCCATTTTAGCGTGTACCCGGGGCGCACCCCCCCACCCCCCCCTTGCTACGCTACTGCAGCACGATAAGCCGTATTTTCATTTTTTTTTTATTATTAAATATCAAATTATTATTAAAACAAAACCACAATGAGAATGAACAATAAAAAACACAAAAGAAGCACGAAATTAAACGAAAACATTGAAAACTGCCGATGTTCTTATTCTTGTCGCACGTCAAAATAGAAAAAGTTCTAAATCGACGACAGTAACATTGCTGCAATGACCCATTGTCGTTGCAACATTTTCACCACATTCACCTCCATAAGAAAAGCATGTAAAAAAAATTTGACGTTTGACGCAATGCTGCAGCCCCGCAGTCAATATGTCTAGGCTATCACTGATAACAAATGTTATTTTTCAATGTCGCATGCTACAGTGAAATAAACGATAAAGCAAAGAAAAAATGTACCGTAATTGGCAATCACATCGTCCTTTTGACATTTTTCTTATATTCTTTTAATTGAAAACGTGATTTTAAAGAACAAATGTCAATGCATAATGGCTCTCTTTACGAACATTAATCAAAACAAAAGTGCAATAGTAATGATCAAAATAGAACTTTTGCACTTGTTCGACTGTACATTTGAATATTTCAAAATTAGTACTGAATAAATGTTAAATTTGCTTACATCAGTTAAATTTTATGGATTCCCTATATACATATATGTTAAAACAACATACTTTTATAGGCATTTAATTTTTTACCGCGGTTGACATATCTGTGGAAATGCCCATATGTAGATTGTCTTTTCAGTACTTTTTGAAATTAAGATTTAAGATGACAATAAAAAATAGAAACTTAAGAAATGGCACAATTTTGCAACTTTCTACCAATGAATTTTTAAATTTATTTAACACTAAATCATTCATAATTGTAATATATTTCTGCAGTGTAATGTTATATTGCTTTTTTTCATACAATGTAATTATTCTTGTGCTTCTAGAGCCTTACCTTACCCTCGCCATCACCCTTACCAGCTTATATGGCTATTTAGTAGTGTCCGACCGAACGTGAATTTTTGCCGAAGCCGAAGCCGAAGCCGATTCTTCGGCAATATGGAAATAATCGGCCGAAGGCCGAAGCCGAAGCCGAATAAGAAACAAATGTTTTCAAGTAAAAAAATTATAAAATTTATTCTTTGCTTTTGTTAAGGGCCGATGTTGAATGTGAACCACACCTAAACGTCAAGTTTTTTCTGCATTTCATTTAGCATTTCTCAATTTCAGACTAACTCAATTTGAACCATGGAAAGATACATAATCGAGCCAAGCGTTAAAGTTATTCAAGAAATGGCAACAGTGGATGATCAATTTTCGAAGAAAATCATCTTCAGTGATGAGGCACATTTTCACCTCAGTGGATTCGTCAATAAGCAGAATTGCCGCATTTGGGCGAATGATAATCTAAGAGTGATTATCGAAAAACCAATGCACCCACAAAGAGTGACTGTTTGGTGCGGTGTATGGGCTGGCGGCATCATCGGGCCGTATTTATTCCAAAATGAGGCCGGTCAGGCAGTTACTGTGAATGTTTTTCGCTATCTTGAGATGCTAACGAACTTTTTAAAACCCGAATAAGTAGAAATAAATGTGGACAATATGTGGTTTCAACAGGATGGTACCACTTGTCACACAGTTAATGAAACAATGACTCTTTTGCGCGACAAATTCAATGGCCGTGTTATCTCACGTGGTTTGATTTGATGTGATTTGACACCGTTGGACTTCTTTCTTTGAGGTTATTTGAAAGAAAAGGTGTACGCCGATAAGCTAGCAACAATTCAAGAGCTAAGAAATGAGATAATTCGGCACATTAACGGCATAGAACCTCAATTATGCCTCAGCGTCATCGAAAATTTGGACCATCGGATGGAGGTGTGCCGCCGAGGTCCCGGCAGCCATTTGTCCGATATTTTGTTTCATACATAATTGAACCATACCAATATTATCATAATAAAAAGAAATTACAGTCATTTTCTAAATAATTTGTGTTTTATTCAAAATCAACATCGAATTTTTCGCAAGAGTTTTTCTGCAAAATTCGGATTTTTCTGTAATCGAATTATTGACGTCAGGATAAAGTAGAAAAAAATTTAATATATTTTCGATCCAGTCGAGAAAAGCTACAGAAATGTAATACTAACTGAAATCTGGCAGAAAATTTCTAGTGTTAACTCGGCTTTTATATTTCAGTCCATATCAAAAGCGAAAACGGAACAGTCGGACTCGCTGCATTTATCATTTGAATAAAATTTTCAAAGAATGAACACGAACTCATGAAAGAACAGAAAAGGAGATAAACACAAAACGAACACTGAAAATGTTTCAAATGCTTACTGAATAATTCAAAAAATTCAAAAAACCTATAAAAAAATTGTTTTGCAAAGCAAAAACATTCGGCAAAAATAATCGGCTATTTCGGCCGAAGCAGAAGCCGAAGCCGAAGATCAAAATATCGGCCGATTATGCCGATTACCGAAGCCGAAGCCGAATAATCGGTCGGACACTACTATTTAGTAATTTACATTTAACTGTTGTCTCTGTATTTCTAGGCAAAAGCTTATGTAAAATACTTATCTACCAACATAGTTACCTTTGTTGTTTAGAAAATGTGGCAACGCTGGATTTTATGTTTTCACAGAAAAAACACACTGCAGCGCATTAAAACCGTTATTTTTAAGCATATTTCGCCTGTGCGTAGTTGCACACACACACACACACACACACACTCACAAATACACGTGAGTTTTCACTCAGAAAAAAATTTAGAAATCGCAAATTTTATGTCATTTTCACGTAAAACAACGTTAACGACAACGTAAACGATAAATCAATTTGATTGCCACTTAGTTTTAAGACTCGATCTTTTGAAATTGTTCTATTTTGCTTTTATGACTAAAATGAGTATTTCTATGTTTTTTATTTTTTTTTTTTTTTGTTTAACTATCCTTGCAAGCTATCTCTTTTGGGTATACTTTGGCATTACGTATTTTTCCGCGAGTGATTTCAAACAACTTTTATGTTTTCTTTAATATTTTGCATTTAAATGTTGCAGGTTGTACACGTTGTTTTGCTGAGGCTTTTATTGTTTTTCTCTGTATCTCATAAGCAAGTCTTACGTCATTCACTGCTACTTATGCTTTAAAGCTTAAATTTTTTAACAACACTTTCATTGCTTTCCAAGAGCTTTAAATATTGTGATGGTCGCATACATTGCAGTCAGCTTTTGTCCTATTCGGTTTGCAAATGTCGCTACGTGTTTGTTTTCAACTTTGCAACGTTATGTTTACGATAACGTTATGTATCGTTGCATTGCTGTTCAAATTCATTTAGATTTACACCAACAGCCAAATGTGTACTAATCGCTTCAACGGCAGTACGTAATAACGTTATGCATGTTGTAGGTGAGTGCGTTACAACCTAAAGTTATTATCATTAAATTCGTTAACGTTACCCGTTAATTAGCTGCTTTCGTGTGCTTCTATGTATGTGTTTTTCCCAGCTTCCAGCTCTAAGCGTTATGTTAGTCTAACATACATAACCGATATTATTGCGCGTGAATTTATGTTGAAACTGTTGGAGAGGAGGGCTGAAAATGCCGGCGCATGGATTATTGAAATATAACAATTTATTTAACTCAGTGAGTTAAATAAATTTTATCACATAAAAAATAGAAAAAAGATGGAAATGAAAATCAGTGTAATGTATATATATATGGACATATATTTGGATAGTATTATGAATTATATACACTAAAAAACACCTTACCACGTTCAAGATCAGAGCAAAAAGAGAACGAATTCTTCTCAAGCAGCAGGAAGCTGCCAAAAAATGGCACGATCACCAGAACATATGTTCGGACTCGAGTACTAAAATAGTTTTCGAAATTACTTTTAGTAATTACTATTTTAAGCATGACAGTGTGTTTCATATAAACATCGCCGCCCGCCTTGCAGTACGACTGCAAAAAAAATGAATTTAAAACTTGAAAACAATTAAAAATATTTCAAGTGGTCGTGCCTTTTTCTTACAAGATGGATCATATAAAATCTATACAAAATAATGAATTGAATTCAGGAAAAATTATGGAATTATAATACTTAAAATAATATGATACATAATGTGTTTAATGAATTTGTGGAAGGATAAATGTGTTGTTAATTATTATAATGGTAAATTATTACATAAGAGAAAGTTGTATTTCATAATATTTAGGCATTAATTATAAAAGAAATTATTTTTTCTCAATTCAAAATATAAAAATTCAAAAAAGATTAAATAAATATAAATATAAATGTCATATTAACAATTTGTAACAATGTACAAGTAAAAATTCAAAATAATATAAAGTGAAAATAGTTAAAAAAGTTATAATATACCTAATATATAAAAATATGGCATATGCATTATAATAAATTCATTAGATAGTGCAATTTGTTAATAATGACATTAAAAAGTTTGTTTGTTACTGAAACTGAATAGAATTAAGCTGTCAATGCCCCGGATAATATCCATCCGAATACCGTGTTTTGAGCAATAGGCAGGCCATTATTACTTGGCATCAACCCTTGTTAAATAATCTTAGAATAAAGATCGGCACCAAGCACTACGGATATAGGATCGGACTTAAAGAATTTTGTGTCAGCCAGTATTAAGTTTGAAAACTTTTGTGCTATGGATTCATCGACTGATTTAGACGGAGTTCGAATAGAGACTCGGTGGTCAACTCGAAGTACAGATTGAATCCTTATGTTAGGATCAAATCGAGCACGAATGATAATTGGACATACCGATTCGTCACCGAGTGTCATAGTTGTAATATTAAATTGATCCACTAACTTTCTAGCGATGCGACTAGTAGCTGAGCAAGGATCAAGCAGGGATCTTGCATAGTGCAAGCTGCCGTTCACTTCCAACTTTATAATCGTAGTTGGCAGGAATGTAACGAGGTTCAGAGATAAGATGAATGACAGCGACAAGTTGTTCGAGGACAGCATTGAACTTGTTGGAGCAGAAGTGTTCTTCTTTGGACTACTGGATGGATCCTTGCGCAGACGTAGATGCATATGAAGAAGAGTATGATGACGTTCTTGGCAATATCGACAACCATGAGTGCTTATGCAGAATGTATGTGAATGTTCATGTGCTACACAATTGGAACAATTTTTATAAAGTAGAACAGTTTGCATTCTTTTTCTGTGTTCATCAAAGAAACTTCTCGCAGAGTCGTAGAGGATGAGCATGTTTGCACAGGATGCACTTGAATACTTTAGCCTTATACACACGTTTTTGAGGTCTATTGCTGGATTTGCGATATTTGTTTTTGCTTAATTTAACCAGGATGGTTTTGGAATCAAATATTTTTTTTTCTATTTGAGGATAATTGACAGAGAATGATTGCCAACTTAGAAGATATTCACTTAGAATATTACGTCCCAGTCTATATTTTCTAGCCCAATTTTTTTGCATAGAGACTTTAGCTAGAACAATATGGGGGGATTTGCAAGCTGGCTGGTTGAAAAAGTTTAGAAATATTTTAGAAATTTATCTTTTAGGATAAGTGGGATTTTTTTTCTTAAACGCACCTTACTTCTTAAGAACTGCGAATGTGGGATGGAACGACTAGAACGTTGCAAAGTTTTTTGAGAGTCTTCTTTGAACGGAGAAGTAAAGACATATCTGCGTTTTCTGTTGCGAATTGTAGTAAAGTTATAATTTTCTTCGCAAAAACGATCGGTTTGGGTTATGAAATGTTTTTGTGGAAGATTCTCCACCTCCCAAAAACTTGAGATCTGTTGATCCAAAGAAACTTTATTAAAATATGACAAGCATGTGGAAAATGAAGCAATGGACTTTGAAATTGGGCCTGTCAGTATCCACCCAAATATTGTCTCTTGAGCAACAAGAGAACCGCAGATGTTTCGTTTTACGCCATCCCGCAGAATGGATGGAAAAAGGTCGCCACCAATTAAAATGTCGATTTGCGAACATTTGTGGAAATTTTCGTCCGCATATTGCAAATTTGGGAGACTCGACAATATTGAGGGATTTATAGAACAGGATGGAAGATTTCCTGTTAGCTGTGGAACTACAAGAGCAGTTGCTTCAATGTTTATACGAGAATCGAATGTTGAACTTACTATGAACGAACATTCATGTTGAATTTTGGCCGAAACTGCGTTATTTAATCCAGAAATTTGAGTAGATGTAGCACGAGATGGAAGCTTAAGTATTCTGAAAAGTTTTTCTGAAATAAATGTTCCTTCTGAACCTGAGTCAACTAAGGCTCTTGCGAGATAAGTTACACCAAGATGGCATATTTTTACAACAGCGGTACCTAGAAGCACATTTTTGCAATTTGAAGCAAAGCAAGAATTAATATTTTGTGATGAACATGGTGCTTCAGTGGACTGTATTTGAAATGTATGAGTAGTTTGCTTGCTAGGTTTGAAGTTTGAAGAAACAATAGGTTCAGAAGTTGGAATTTCTTTATGTAAAAGTGTATTGTGACGCTTGTAACATATGAAGCAGTTATGACGGCTTTTACAATCCTTTATTAAATGCGATTTCGAGAAACAATTTAAACAAAGATGGAATTTTTTAATTAACGCAATTTTGTCATTAATGTTCATTTGGAGAAAACGAGGACATAATCGAATGGTATGCTGTTCGTTAGAGCATAGTTTGCATGTCGGAATGTAAACATTAACATGATAAGAATTAACATTTTTCGAGCTACAATTCTTTGGATAAGAAAGCGGTTTAGAACTGGGTACTTTTAAACCAGAAGACCCTTTTAAATCGGAAACAGTTTCCAGTGTTTGATAACGACTGGTTAGAAATGAGTCTAGCTCAGACCATTTTGGAATTTCGGTCTTATTTTTAAGGGATTGTTCCCACAGAGCTAGAGTTCCGTCTGGCAATCTAGTGGAACAGAGGAAAACGAATATAGAATTCCAGCTTTCTATGTCAACATTGTATAGTTGAAGAGCAGAAATGCAACCATTCAATTCACGTTGAAGTTTTTTGAGAGAGTTTGCAGATTCAATGGATATGGATGGCAAATTAAAAAGAATTCTTAGTTGACCATTTACAAGGATTCGCTTGTTTTCATAGCGATCTTGTAAGTTCTTCCACGCCAAGTAAAAACCATCGTTGGTCAGTGGACTTTTCTTAACTATATCACGAGCTTCACCTCGTGTTTTCGAGTTAAGATGAAATAGTTTTTCTACCGGGCTTAACCTGGAATTGTTCACGTATATGGCAGTGAACATGTCCCGAAAGGACGGCCACGAAAGATAGTCACCGTTGAAAATGTCGGTGTCACATGGAGGAAGATGGAAATAATGATTCGAAGCTGGAACAAAATCGGTTATTGGTGTAGATATTGTGGAGACCTGCGCAGAGATGGAAGCCTTGTTAAGTTTTTCTATGCAATCTCCAATTTGTGAAGCACACCGGACGTATACTTGATATGATGTGCGATATCGAGCTTTTATAGATTCCAATTCGATATCTGGATCCGAGTCTTCATCTTGTGCAGCAATTAGTTCACTCAGGCACGTCTCGTAAATCGCTTTGATGCGGTTCCATATTGCCTTCATTTCTTCCCTGTGGACATCCAGTGAGTGAGTTGAGCTTGCTGAGTCCAAGGTTTCGCTTAAGTCAGATTCAAACTCAACCAAGCTATCAGTTAAACGAATAAACGAATTCAACGATGACATTGTGAATGAAAGGATTAAGCCACCGATAAAGAAACAAATAAATATATTGGAAAAAAAATAAATGGCCAAAGTATCTGCACCAATTTAATAAAAGCAAATAATTTTGTTTGGAATTTACTTAAGCTAAACTTATGTCGGAATTGAATTAGCTATTGGAATGATCGACAGAATAGTCGAAATTTAGATATATAATCTTATGAAGGAAGCCAGAAATATAAAGCACAATGTGACTTTATGGAGAATTATCAATAGAATAATCGAAACTAGTACGATTGTTACGATATAAATAATTACAAATAGTTTTGAATTGAAATTTGATATTATAGAGCTATCGATCGTTCAAATGATTCAAACGACTGCAGAGTGACTGTATAAAAGTGGTTCTAAACGAGAACAGAAATGTGTCGTTTGCAGATGGAATTGAATTGAATTGAAATGGAGTTGAAATAAAAATAATTGCACTTATCGATTGCACAAACAATTCTGACGACTGTATAAAAAATGGTTCTAAACGAGAACAGAAATATGTCGAATTGAATTGAATTTAAAATAGAAATGAAATAAATAATTATAAAAATTATTGATTGAATAATTAATTCAAAACTACTGCAAAGCGACTGTATAAAAATGGTTCTAAACGAGAACAGAAATGAGTCGTTTGCAAATCGAATTGAATTGAATTTGAAATATTCGACTGAATTAACAATTCAAACGACTGTATAAAAAAATGGTTCTAAACGAGAACAGAAATATGTCGAATTGAATTGAATCTAAAATAGAAATGAAATAAATAATTATAAAAATTATTGATTGAATAATTAATTCAAAACTATTGCAAAGCGACTGTATAAAAGTGGTTCTAAACGAGAACAGAAATGAGTCGTTTGCAAATCGAACTGAATTGAATTTGAAATAGAACTGAAATACTCGATTGACTAACCAAATCAAACGACTGCAAACGATTGTATAAAAAATTATTCTAAACGAGAACAGAAATGAGTCGTTTGCAAATCGAATTGAATTGAATTTAAAATAGAACTAAAATAATCGATTGAATAAACAATTCAAACGACTGCAAAACGATTGTATAAAAAGTGGTTCTAAACGAGAACAGAAATGAGTCGTTTGCAAATCGAATTGAATTGAATTTGAAAAAGTACTGAAATAATCGATTGAATAAAAAAATCAAACGACTGCAAAACGATTGTATAAAATGTGGTTCTAAACGAGAACAGAAATGAGTCGTATGCAGATCGAATTGAATTGAATTTGAAATAGAACGGAAATAGATAACTAGAATTATCGATTATTTATAAGCAATTCAAACGACTGTATAAAAAATGGTTCTAAACGAGAATAGAAATATGTCGAATTGAATTGAATTTAAAATAGAAATAAAATAAATAATTATAAAAATTATTTATTGAATAAACAATTCAAAATTACTGCAAAGCGACTGTATAAAAGTGGTTCTAAACGAGAACAGAAATGAGACGTTTGCAAATCGAATTGAATTGAATTTGAAATAGAAATGTCGATTGTATAAACGACCGCAAATAAAGTTTAAATCACAATTGGCACTTTATTCGTTGTTTCGAAACTTTTTGTTATCAATTATAGAATTCAGGAAAATCCCAGGAATCTATTGTTAAAAACACGTATAAACCATATACACCAAATATGCTTCAAAATTGTTTTAAGAAGAAGAAATGTTTTAATTATAAGAAATAAATGGATAAATAGATTGAAAAAATAAATATTGATCACTTGTTGCTTTGGTTGTAATTGTTGAATTTGTTATTGAATTGTTGGACTTTTTTTTTTTTGTAAGAAAATAACGTTTAACAAATTTGTATTTTATTATTAATTTTGTTTTGTATGGTATTAGACAATAATTAATATTGAGTTTATAATTTTAATCTTAAATTGAGTTATAACGCCACTGTTTTATTTGCGTAGAATTCGCCTTGTTTGCTCAAATATATTCAACAACAAAACAACATGTATCTTTTATATATTTCTCGCAACAAGTTTGTTAAACAGATGAAAAAATCAATATTTTACAAAATCAAGTTGCTAACACGGAATATGTTTAAACAGAGGGCTAAAATGAAATGTATGCACGGAGAAATTGTAGAAACATGTATTTCTGATTCAATTGATAGCAACAAATATAAACGATGTGGCGAACATACATTTATCGAAACGATCAAGATGTTAATGTATATAAACATGCAAGAACTGATCGCTGCCAACAAAGTTGATGTTCTCTTAGTTTGCGCTGTATGTTTATAAAGATATGAATGTATAGAAACGTTGCAACAAAGTTTATATAGAAAATCGAAAAATCTAAATGTTTCTGAAGAGAGCAATATAAGCAAATAGAATTCCTATAAACATGTATACCAAAAGATCGTTTGCAACAAGTCATAAACACATGTATAGAGAATCGAAAAGCTGTAGATGTTTCACAAGAAAGAATACAAACAAATAGATTTCCTATAAACATGTATACCATAAGATCGTTTGCAACAAGTCTTAAATACATGTATAGAGAATCGTTTAGCTGTAGATGTTTCACAACAGAGAATATAAGAAATGTAAATATATACATATAATTTCTATAAAACATGTATACGAAAAGATCTTTTGCAACAAGTTTATGTAGAGACTAGAAACGTTGAACATGTGTATAGAGAGAGAAATGTATATATCTTCGTGGTAAACTGTATAAACATGTGTACCACGATCGATCGTTCGCAGCAAGATTGACGATAAGAAAGAAAGAAGTTACCAAAGAGAATGTTCAAACATGAATCCAAAGAATTGGTCGGTTTTAATAAGGTTGCCTAAGAGCAAGACACCGCTGTACAAACGTACATATATACATACGCAGTGATCGAAATTAAGATGTTGCCAACGTGTTTAATATTCGCAACAGATCAAATAACTTTACGATCAATTAAAACAAATCACGGAATATGCGAATTTATGAGTAGTATGTATGTATGTAAAAACATACGGTATGTACATACAAAAACAAAGCAAAATGCAATTTTTTCGCGAAATTTTTACGAAGCCAAATTATGATTTTGGCTCAACTTATGTGTGAATTTGAATTATCTATTTTTTTGTTTTTATTTTTATGAATGTTATGTTATTAGAGCTGCTGTTATTTATAAGATTAAATAATTTTTCACATAATGGAACGATAGCAGGAAAAGTTTCAAAGTTTCGCGTTAATATATTGTTACGTTATTATTAAATTTGTTGTATTTTAATTGCACTAACTAACAAATATATTATGATACATACGCACCTTGAATTGTGATGAGGTCTTGCTTATTTTGGAATGTAGATTTTTGTTGAATTCTGTAGAATTTTGTGGAAATGCCCGTGGTTCGGTGTTTATACGCCGTGTGTTTATACGCCGTCGTTTATACGGTGAAAAATCCGGTTCGATTGGACCAAAATGTTGGAGAGGGAGGCTGAAAATGCCGGCGCACGGATTATTGAATTTGACTTATTTATTTAACTCAGTGAGTTAAATAAATTTCATCACAGAAAGAAATAAAAAAAAGGAATAAAAGTCAGTGTAATGTATATATATATGGACATATATTTGGATAGTATTAT
Source organism: Tetanocera ferruginea (assembly GCA_958299015.1). Taxonomy (NCBI): domain Eukaryota; kingdom Metazoa; phylum Arthropoda; class Insecta; order Diptera; family Sciomyzidae; genus Tetanocera; species Tetanocera ferruginea. The sequence continues at coordinate 116,541,837 of OY282641.1, read as the reverse complement.
GAATTATATACACTAAAAAACACCTTACCACGTTCAAGATCAGAGCAAAAAGAGAACGAATTCTTCTCAAGCAGCAGGAAGCTGCCAAAAAATGGCACGATCACCAGAACATATGTTCGGACTCGAGTACTAAAATAGTTTTCGAAATTACTTTTAGTAATTACTATTTTAAGCATGACAGTGTGTTTCATATAAACAGAAACAAAATTGTATTATGTTATTCTTCTTGTTGTTGTTGTTGTCGTTGGTGTTTTTAACTCAATTATTTACAGCTAATTTAGTTATCGTATTTATTTTAAAGTAGCACGTAAATATCACGTAAATAACTAACACTAAATAACGTTATTTGGACATTTTTGAGTGATAATGTGTGCCAAGTTTATAATAACGTGGCTTTGCCTCCATTAATTTATATTGACTGCAGTTAAGGTTTGAAATTAAACAATATTTATTATATTTTATTGAAGTTCCTACTTCTTAAAACTAATTTTTTGATATACAGTGAGTGTCACTTAAAATCGTACAGCAGGTGTTGGCTGACAATTTTAATAATTATTCCTCAACAAAAAATAGTTTCAATGCAAAGTATAAAAATGGAAAAGTATATAATTTGATGGGAAAAGTATAAAAATGCTATATATTTTGTTAATATGTTTAAAAAAAGGCGAAAAGAATTTAATGCTTTGCCCAAAGTGTGGCAGCAACCTGCTACACGTGAAGGAGTGGCATCACTTAAAATCGTACAGCTGATCAGTTTGCTTACATTTTGGCAAAAAGCTTGATTTTTGTCATTCCGCATCCTAGATATCCTTGTTTTGATTGTTTTTTAAGATTTCCAAAGAGTTTTACGAAATTTACTTGCGACAACATACATCATGAATCAAACATCTATTGAGGAGCGTGGATTGGTGATTTATCACTACAATAAAGGAAAAAATTACGGAGAAATTTCAGAAATACTAAACAGAATTCGCAGCACCATTCAGTACATCATAAAAAGGTATAAGAAAAACAATCACATTGCAAATAAAGCCAAAACTCGGTCCGATAAGAAGCTAACCGTCAGCGACGAAAGGTGGATAGTTAGAAAAGTGAAAGCAAACCCTCGAATATCGGCTCCAAAAATCAACAACGACCTCAAAATATATTTACAAAAAGAAGTAAGTGATTAAACGATCAGAAGAGTACTTAAAAAAAATTATTTTCATGGTAGAATTGCACGCAACAAGCCATACATCAATAAGCGAAATAAATCTTAATGCTTGGAACTCGCTCGTGAGTACCAACCTAAGCTGCAGAACTAAGATGTTATTTTGACAGACGAGTCAAAATATAACGTTTTTGCATCAGATGGCAAACAAACAGTGTAGAGAAAACAAAATAAAGAGATGGATGTATCTAATTTAGGTGCGACTGTGAAGCATGGAGGTGGCTCCGTGATGGTGTGGGGCTGCATGTCAGCAGACAGAGTCGGTAATTTGATTTTCATCGACGGCACTATGAACCAATACAGCTATATTAACATGCTCAGAGAAAATTTCTTTCCAAGTGCAGAAAAAATAAGAATCCGTAGAACATTTCAGCTTTATGTCGACAACGATCCTAAACATAGCTCATTGAATGCAAGAACGTGGACACTCTATAATTGTCCAAAAGTCATTAAAACGCCGTCCCAATCACCGGACATGAATGTCATCGAGCATCTATGGCATCATCATTTTGAAAAGCAAATATTAGTACATAAAATTTCTAATAAATTTCATCTCAAGAAGGCTCTCGAAGAAGAAGAATGGGACAAAATAAGTGTCGAAACTGCAACAACTTAGTCAATTCCATGCCAAAAAGACTGAAAAATCTTGCTGATAAAAAAAGGTGATCCATCTTAGCACTAAATTATTTAATTTTATTAATTTTTAACCTTTTTTGAAATTACAACATACTGTACGATTTTAAGTGACTGATGAATTTTTAAGTTATGTACTTGAAATGTATTTTTGTTTTAACTAAATGTTTTATATATTTCATTTTTCTATTCAAGTTATATGCTGATAAATAAAATAAAAACAAAACTGCTTTTTATTTATTTTTTGTCTCTTAAAACTAGCTTTTCAGTAACAAGTCATCTTTTTATACCCTTAACCTGAAAGGTCAGGGTATATTAACTTTGTGCAAACGTTTGTTACGCTCAGAAATAAGCGAGTTCGGTATAGAAAAGTATATATATTCTTGATCAGCGTCACCTCGTGAGTCGAGCTTGTGAGTCGAGCTATTCCGTCATGTCCGTCCGTCTGTCCGTCCGTCTGTGTGTTGTCCGTAAACACAGGATAAGAAGAAGGAGTTGAGAGAATTGCATGAAACTTGGTACACATGGTCATATGAACCCAAGAATCTGCACTATTGAATATTTTTTGAGTCCGCCCACGCACACGTCTACCTCCCATACAACGCAAAAATTGAAAACTGCATAACTTAGCTCAAAATTAGCCTACAACAATAAAATTTGGTATGCATGTGTTTTATATCGAAAAACACTGTTTTCGAAAAATGATTGTCATCCATTCACGGACACGCCTAGCTCCCATACAACACAAAAAGTTTAAAACTCAATATATAAGATTATGTTTGTCATAGAGAGATCAAATTAGGTATGTATGTATGTATTTTATACTCAAACTAAGGTGTGTTCAAAAATTGGGAGTAATCCGACCATGAACACGCCCACCTCCCATAGCGAAAGCACAATAAAAGCATTAAGTCCCGTTAACTGATCTCAGTTTTAAACAGTTTAAAATTCCTTCACCTCAGTTTAAATTTTAACGCCAATACCTCATCTCAAAAAATCTAAGTTCAACTTGGTGCGGCAAATTTAAATTTAAACACAGAAATTCTAGGTTTAATAAATTTAAACTTAGATTTTGTCAAAAATTCTGTGAGAACATTGGAAATATTCTCAATAATAAACAAAAAATAAAAAATCATACTTCAAAAAATTCAAAACAATAAACAAAAAACAAACATAGTTTTATGTCCAAGGTTTGTTTTTTAGTCCAAGGTTTATTTTTTAAGGTTGCGTACATTTTTGACGTTTTCTCATTTTGGCACCCTTATTTTAAAATGAGAGAAAAAGAGCGTAGTCATTTGAGCAAAGAACTGACACGGTTGCCTCACGGAGAGAATTGAGCGCAAGAATAAAGCATTTAGCACACAATTCATGCAAAAATTAGCCATGATTCTATGCTTTAAAACAGAATTCATGGTATATGAATTATGATCGCATGATTCGTGGTTACTTGCACTTAAATTCTAAAATGATATAATTTTGCTACGAACGGGCACCTTCTTAATGAAATTGAATCACAATTTCCAAAGTTCGAGTTTAGCCGTGCTGGCTGGTGATTGCTTTAAACGCTGGACTGCCTGGGTTCAAACCCGGATGAGGGCGGCAAAATTTTTTTTTAAATAATTATTTTTTTAAATTAGATAAAATATTACATGTAAGACAACACATTTTTTGAATGCAAGTGCAATCTTATTTCGGATGTTATTTCTGATTAAGCAAGTATTGTGACATAGAATTGGAATTCTAATAATTAAATTTAAATTTTGAAATTTTGATACTTTCACAGCCGGAGTTCGAACCTACGTCCCTCCACATGCCAGCCCATCACACTTCCACTGAGATGTTGGTAACTATAAATCAATTGTAGCAAAACATATTTTAGAACTGCTCATCACAAAAACTGTCAGAAAATTCAAACAAAAACACTAAGGTTTCTGTATTTCATATATAATTTTAGCATAGCTATGAACCATAAAATTGATTTTTTTATTACTAATCATATTGACATTTATATATGTTTAAAAAAATAATTACAAAAAAAAAAATTGTTGGTCTAACCCGGGCTCGAACCTGCGTCCATTATTTTTAAATCTCAACGTTCAGCACGCTCGACCAAACAAGGCAATGAATTTTGATGTTTCTATTTCAATATAGAATTATAAACAAAATTTTTTTAATAATATAAAACATGATTCATGCAATAGTTGCTCACAAAAATGTAATATAATTTTTAACAAAAAATATGGCTTATGAAATAGTTCTCAAAATTCAAAAGCAAGAAGACTTTAACACGTGAATTTTTGAGTATGGTGTATGCGAACAGTAACCATGTGCCATGCATAACTTTATGTGCCAGGCTTTGCAAGAATGATGCATAAGGATGCCAGCACACGTGAGTTAAAGCAACAATCTTTGTGTTAAGTCGTATGAATTAAAAAATGGGAGGAGCATTTACATTTATGAGTCGACTATGCATGAATCACACGCAAGTAATTTTCTCCGTGCTGAATATAATACTATTTTGTAGTTTTTTGTAGTACTATTTGGTAAATCGAATACTAAAATTTTTGTTTACTTTTATTATTCCTATTTTTTTATCTGTAAATTCCGATGTTCTGATAAAATTAAGCCATTGAGTTTGATCTACCCATAGTTTTAATTTTGATTGAAGGATTTCGGTATTATACCCTAAAAAAGGTTTAATAAAAGAAATATATATTAAGAAAATCAAGAAAGACAGACCAAATAAAAATTTGTTGAGTCGAAACTTGAATTGCATTGGACATCGTTGATCGTTAAAACCACTTTTATTTCTAATTTTGACAAAAATCAAAATTTCAACACATCTTGACTTAGTGTGCACACAATATAACCGAAAACTGCACAAAACCCTGAAAAATACTTTTTTTTTTCTTGAGCAGCACAAAACCCTACTTTGTAAACGTCAAAATATTTTTGTTTACATTAAATAAGGATGCGTCAAAAAATGTACGCAACCTTATATAAATGAGCCTTGGTTTAAGTCATGATTCAATGAAAAAAAGTTTATTCGTATTTTTGACGTCTTCTCTATTTGGTATGCTTATTTTAAAATGAGAGCAGAATGAGAACATGAGAGCAATGTCATTGGGTCGAAAAATGCATACGGTTGCCTTAATATCATACTATTTGATATTCAATTGACTACAATTAATTTTTATTGCTACTTTTAATGCTCCGTTTTTTTAAGCATTAATATAATAGAGGGGACTAAAATTAATTGCAATTGTTTAAAAAAATGTTAAAAAAACTTAACTTATGCATAATATTAGTCATAAAAACTATATAAAAAAGTTAAACTAGCGAATTCTCTAAATATCATTTTTATAAAGGGTGATTTTTAAGAGCCTTCGGATTTGATTTAAAAAAACAAACACATAAAATCTAGAGAAATGTATGAAATCTTTATTTGAGTCACTATAAAGATCTATATAATTCAATGTTTAAAGATTATTTCATGTAAATGTTGACGCCGCCTACGCCTTAAATGGTTCATACGTTAGTTCCAATTTTGGCATTCTCTCTCTAACATATCGGCCGGTATCTCTCGAATAAATTCTTCAATGTCGGCTTCCAGTGCGTCAATCGTTGCGGGCTGGTCCCTATAGTCATGAGCCTTAACATGGCCTCTCAAAAAATAATCTAAAGGCGTTAACTCGTATGATCTAGGCGGCCAATTGACCGGTCTCGAACTTGAAATAAACTGTTCACCGAACTTGCCTCTCATTGTTTCGCGTGCTGTGTGACATGTGGCACCGTTTGGTTGAAACCATATGTCAGGCAAGCCCAGCTCTTCCATTTTGGGCAAAAAAAATTTGTAATCATCGCACGGTAGCACTCGCCATTCACAGTACCATTCCTGCCTTCGTCGTCTTTGAAAAAGTACGGTACAATGATGCCACCGGCCCATGATCCACACCAAACAGTACATTTTTCGGGATGCATTGACAGTTCTTGTAATGCTTCTGGCTGCTCTTCACACCACATACGACAATTCTGCTTGTTCACATATCCATTCAACCAGAAATGAGCTTCGTCGCTGAACACATATGTTTCGGAAGAAAAGTGGAATTTTGGAAAGAAAAGCTCGACGGTTTATAAATTTTTTGTTTCATAAATTCACTGAAAAAGGAAAAAACGAACGTGAATATCACATTTCAATCAATTCTGAATGAATTTTTCGGCACTTTGTTTAGAACAGCATCACACAAGTTTAATGTTTATTTAAAATTTGCACACGAACTTTTAAATTTAGATTAATTTGAAGCATACACTTGATACAACACCTACATAAATTTTTTTCCTTGTTAACTTGAGAAGAAATCATTGATGACAACTCAACTCTTTCATAACACTGGCACCACAATTCAGCACATAACCTTTGAATATATGCAAGGACAAAACAAAATTCAACTCATTGCATTCACAACAACATCAACATTTTACATGATCTCCATGAATTTCATTCATGAATTTTGGTAAAGTTACCAACTACATGACTCACATGAACTATTCAGAATATCAATGTACAATATACACAAAAGAAAAAAAAACACGAAAAATGACTATATCGTAAGCCTACACTGAGAAAAAAACAAATACCTTGCTCCGGTAAAAAATTTCTCTATTTTCGATATAAAAATTTTCTCTTTTTCAAATAAAATTTTCTTAAATTAGAATAAATTTTCACATTTTCGAAGAAATATTTCTTTACTTCTAGGAAATGGAAATATTTCAATGTCTCTAATAATGATAAGTATTTTTCTCGCAAAAAAATTTCTCATTTATAGAGAAAAATTTATTGAAAATGAAAAACTTTTCTTATATTTTGATAAAAAATTCACTAAGAGAAGTATTTTCTTCAATAAAAACAAATCTTTTCTCAAAAATAAAAAGTTTTTTCTCAAGAAACGATATATTTTCCTTTTTCATGGAAGCTTTTTACCATTTTTAGAGAATTTTTAGCATCGAAATTAGAGAATAGCATTCTCTGGAGCAAATTCTATACTTTCTGAGTGTAGTGCTTAAAGTTCATAAAGTGTGTGTAGGAGATACATAAAACAATAAAAACGTTAATGTATGCGATGAAAAAATACAAGAGAAACATAAATCATTCATAATTTTTCTGTATAAAATTAAAAATACAAAAACGAAGAAAACAAGAACAGTGAATGATATAAGATACAAAAATGCATGAATCATGTACATACAAAGGAAACGTGAACTATTTTATAAGTTTAGTGACATTTTTTCATATAATCCATGTACAAAGTCACAGGCAACAAGATTATTTTTTTAAGATAAGAGTCACAAAGGTTTAAGGCTCATGCGCTTATACAATGGACACTCATGCGCTTATTCTATGAACACTAAGACGGATCCGTCTTCACAAAAAAACAATGAACTGATGAACAGCGTTTAATTATTAAAAAACAATTTCGCAATGCATTTTAACTTAGGCATTAACACCTGGAGTTTTTTTTTAAAAGTGCCATCACATCTGTACAGCATATTCGTACTAGAGTCAAAGCGAAAACAGAGTAAGTTTTTATTATATGAGTTTTATGTCACTACCAATGTATAGTTCCTATACAAAAACGTGTACTCAGGGAAATCCACGAGGATTGAGCTACAAGCCACAGGAAGGGTCACATTTTGCGAATAGTGAACGCCCTCTAGATATAGAGGTAAGCTACGTGTAAGTGGTCGCAGAAAGCAGCAGATGACAAGCTAAGGTGTAGAAGGGTGCTGCGTCTCGAACGACAATGCACAACGCCCGCAACTGGCACTGTCCAGGCGAGTCTGAGCCGGCTAAAACGTATGAATATGCACCTGAAATGTCCTAGCTCTTTATAGGAAAGCAGCCTCTGTGAAATTGGAAGAAGCCCTGGTAAAAAGCCTGACATAGGCACTATCTAGGAGATGCGAAGGAAAGGGAGAGGCTGATCTAAAAGACCAGACTACTATATCAATGGTTAAGCTCACTAAATAGTTAAGTGATATTTTGACAAAAAATAGGTTAACTGCATTTTCCCAGTCATCAATATAATGTATTTAATTTACTTTGTTTAAATATGTTAAAAACACATAACCAATGAATGCTTTTTATTGAAGTTAGTGCACAGATGAAATATGTGTACTTCACTGAAATGTACCGAAATTTTAAATGAACATTAAATGAAACATTTAAAATTTTTCACTTATCACTATAGTGCGCTAAACCATCGATATCTGCTACAGCTGTCATGCGAAGAACCGCGAATTTGGATGCGGATTTGGCGTAAGCCGTAAACTATGTCACCATGTTTCCTGATTCACAACCTGTGAACAAAAGGCTAGCCACAATCCACATCAAGAAGAAATTTGTTCATATAAGCCTAATTTCCGCGCACACCCCGATGGAGAAAAAGAACTATGCCGTCAAGGATTTTTCTACAGGATCCTAGAAAACTTGTATAGTTACTGCCTGGCCTCGGCCTAAAAATAGTCCTCGAAAAAAGGTTGGAAAATAAGGCATCTTTGGGACCACTGGCGGTCAATTCAGTCTCCATGAGACCACTTCAAACAACAGTCTAAGACTGATCGACTTCGCCGCGTCGAGAAACATGGCCCCAGATTCAATTACCTCAATACTATAAGGCCACTCGGCTGTCCCCGGATAAAAAACGCGAAACTAAATTTGTCATGTTGTGATCGTCGGAACTTTTTGCGCACATTTTGCATGGTAAATATTGACTACGACCAATATCTCTTGCAGCCAAGATCCGCATGCAGTTGTGTAATGCTAAGAATGTAAGCACATGTATGCCACGAAAACTAGATGTCGATAAGCTGCAATCACAACGAACCGCCAAGGCCTTTTTTTGGATTGAACAAACGCTCAGTTGATGCCCCCTATAAATGCGAAAGCATTGTGTTAATTTGTAAGAAGGGTGATAGTTTAGTGGGAGGGTAGGAAAGTACAGTAGTGTCGGTGGAGATTTGTTTTAAAATTACACAGCTCGAAAATGTCAGGGAAGGAGAGCATAAGGAGGTATAAGGAAAGCAAATCGAGTGAACCTAGAAAATACACAAACTGGTGGTGTCAGGTCATGAATTTCCCTTGAACACTCTCCATGGTAGTACCTATACAGAAGGCTCAGGCAACCAACATTGTGTCGACACCCAAGAGAGTTGGAGAGGAAGAAATGGTTTCATCCCCCATCAACTATATTGCACGATGTTGAATTCGGTCCAGAAGTTCCAAATATGATCTTGTAGCCCCTGCAGAAATGTGCGAGTTAACCAGTTTTCGGCAACTGCAAGCTCGAAACTACTGGTACGACTAGGAGTCGGCGTCTATACATAAATAGACGTTGCAGTCAGCAGCAACGCGAGCAATACCTGAAAACTGCAGTGAAAAGAGGAAGAAAGGGAGGCACCTTTTTAGACGTGAAAATAGGAGTAGAAAGCGTGAGGAAATAGAGGTGAACTCGGGCAAGAAGTATGCGCAGAAATTTTATCAACAGGTTAAGACTAAAACCCAACGTTTCAAGCGCCCGGAGCATCCATTTGTAGAGATGAAAATTGTGATCTGGTTTTTCCAAACTGCTTCAGGGTGATGTACCCAACTGTTCAACCCTTGAAGAATGTAGTACAACGTCATGAATCGAAACCATGACAAGGTTAAAGTTTGTATCCATCGACTCAAAAGCAACAAAGCAGCAGGTACGTATGGCTTGGCAGCTGAATTATTTAAAATCTGCAGTGATGATTTGATAAGGTTTATCAGCAATATATAACTAGCGGAAAGCATACACGACGATTGGAATCTTAGTGGGATTTTTCCAATTCTTAAAAAAGAAAACCCAATAATCTGCGCCAACTACCAAAGTATCAATATTATTTCCATAACGTACAAGATTCTTTCGATTTTATGGTGTGGGAGATTAAAACCTAATGTGAAAACACTATTTGGACCTTATCAGTGTGACTTTTACTCCACTAAGTCCATCATCGCCCAGATTTTTACACTATGCCAAATCCTCGAAAAAATCCCCGAAAATAAAATTGACGCCCACCATCTCTTTGTTGATTGTAAAGCTACATTCGATAGCCCGATTCGGGATTGACTCTACGCAACAAGACTTTGCAGGATGACGTGAGCAATACATGTAGCTCCATCTAGGTATTAAATTACCTCTTCGAAACCTTAACGAGGTTTCAGAGAAGGCTACCCGCTATCATGCGATCCCTTCAATTTCATCATGGAGGAGATCCTCCATGGTGTACATCTTCTTATATATTAATACGTGAACATTGAAGTTTGTCGTACGCTTCTTTGGTATTAATTAAAACTCAAAACAAATGGAACTTATATCATTCGAAAGGTTATGTTGCCCAGATGTGCAGAATGTATATATTAATGATATATCTGATGGAGGGGGTTCCCAACCTTCTAAGAGAGAAATTAAATTTTTGGGAAAAACTCCGCTATTTGATTAATATCAAATTTGATTGAGGGAGAGTTTTTGAGTTGGTCGAATTTGAATTTTTTTTAAAAGTTACAATTTCTTAAAAAAATGTAGTTTTATGCATTCGTCAATTGTAAAATTAGTAAAAAAATGTGTTCTGAATTCAAAAATTTGACTTTCCATGTGAATATCTTGGTCGGATTTTAATGGTTTTTCAAATTATTCTAATTTTTTCTAATAGTTTGTTAAATTTTCTTTCAAATGTGATAAAAATTACAGCAAAGTTCTAACCAAAAGTATTTGTAATGAATTTTCTTAATATTGTCGTTAGTAATTTAGCGTGTGTTTCAACCAAATGCCAAGAGAGAGAAAAAAACTGTCTCAAATTGAATGTTCTAAACTCTGAAGCAAATATCTTCGCCATCTGTGAATAGATTTTATTTGTTTCTTTTTTGTATTTAAGTCTTATCAGTTAACTTAAAAAACTTTTGAACTTAATACCTTTTTTTGTTTTTTTATATTTAAATTATTCCTTTTAAAAAAAGACCATAAAAAAAAAAAAAAAAAAACAAATTCGCCATTTCAGCCCTTGAAAGGACTTTGACCGAGCTTCTTATCATCAATTGTGTTATGTGTGTTATTAAATGTTTGCACACAATTAACCGAGAACTGGACCTACACGTTTTATGCCGATTCCGAACGGCTAAAGTTCATGTTCTCAAGAAGCTTTACATAGCATTATTTACTCTCTGAGGTTTGCCATTGTCTGCAGAGAGGTGGTGACCGATCAGAAAAATTTTTAATTGAAAAAACTTTTCGCCGCGACTGGGGATTGAACTCGGGCTCCGAGCGTACTAAGCCACACACTTAACCTGCACGCCACGATCACCAAAAAAGACCACAAAATTTGATTTATTCTTATAATATGGGGTAAAAATGATTTTTGTTGTAAAAAAACAAAAACTCAAAATTGCATTTTTGATTTGCTTTCAAAGTCTGTACCGAATTTTAGGTGAATTTATTTTGTCTTGACACTAAATTAATAAACTATCCGTGCCATCAAAAATTAAGGCTACCCCCTATGATTTCTTTGACAAAATTAAATTTTTTTAAAATGTTGTTTTTCTGTTTTTGAACAAAATAATTATATAAAAAAATAATTTTTTTGAAGAAAATAGCTTTATATCTCTAATCAATTAAGAGTTATAGCCTCGAACTTATTTTAATCCCCTAGCATATAATTATAAATAGGTAATCAATAAATTGGTCGAATTTCGACCCCAGGCGATACTAGTCGCAATAAAACCGTATTCTACAAAGGTCCAGCTCCTTGCGTTTGCTGATGGATGATATCGATAGTACCGGCAGAACCAAGACAGGTGTAACTGTTGCATTCAACGCTTTGGAAAAAAAGTCAAAGTAGGATTGACGGTGAATGAGGGCAAAACAAAGAATATGCTGTCTGCAAATAGGGAAGCGTGGCGTCTAGGCTCACATGTTACAGCAGGAAAATATAACTTTGAAGTTTTCAAGAAGTTTACATACCATGGCACCGTCGTAAACAGCAACAACAATGTCAGTCCGTAGATTAAATGAAGATATCAAGTGCTAATAGGTGCTACTACGAGCTAAGTAAGCAATTAGGTTCCAAAGCCCTCTCTCGAATGACAAAACTAACACTCCACAAGACGCTCATCATACCTGTGCTTATCTATGGCGCTGAGGCATGGGTGGTATCTCAAAAAGATGCAGCCGCTGTTGGGGTGTTTGAGAGAAAAGCTCTTCGCAAAACCTTTGGTCCTGTTTGAGTGACGTATTGTTGCTGTCGACTATCACATTCGAATAAACCACGAACTGTACGAGCTCTACGACGACATTGACTTAGTTAAGCGTATAGCAATTCAGCGACTACTATGGCTGGGTCATGTCTATCGTATAAATGAAGAAGCTCCAGCGAAAACCGTGTTTGAGGTGAAAGCTAAAGATCGACGACGAAGAGGGAGACCATGCCTCCGATGGATTGACCAAGCCGAGGAAGCCATTATCGCACTTGGTGAAGGAGATTGGAGACGACGCGCGCAGACACGCCTGGCAAGAGCTGATTAAATCGGCCGTAACCCGACCACGGGTTGTCATGGCCACCTAAGTAGGAGGTAACATGGAGTTTACCTGAAGTTTCTATTTTCTATCTTAAAAATTAAAACTCCCTTTTCTATTTACTTGTGAAAAGTCATTTCAAAATGGTAGGAGGAGGAGTTTTAAATAGGCTGTCGTATAAAATGTTGATTACGTTTTTAACTTTTCTATAGATTATTTTGAAAGGGTTTTTCATCATGCAGATTTATAGTCCAAAACTTACTCAGTGTCAATGATGTAAGTCAGTGAAAGATTTGTTTACATTCAAGGTCAGCTATTTAATTTCAAAACTAATCAAATGCTGCTCGTTTCTCAAAATTAATTCATTTTTCTGACTGCAACAAACCAATCGGTCGAGCGTGACTTGCCTGAGCAGGGGTTGATTGCACGAAAAGCGTGACCAGAAAAATATACATATATCAATAAAACTCATTTCATGCGCTAATTCTGCTACAGTTGCTTTAAAACCACACTCACATGCTTACACACACACACAAACACACACATCCGCATCCAAACACTTGAATGCCATACAAGCTCATTCATACCATCACCATGAACGACCACACAACAACTACTAACATTATTTATGAATTTCAAAATGAAAATTCATAAACTTACATAATTTTCCCTGCATGCTCGTCCAACCACTGACATCACTCCACTGCAACCAACCACTACACCCCATCGACACCGCGTTGTCGTTCACATACGTAACTGCATCCTCATCCGCATCAAATCAAAATTCTATGAAAATAATTAAGTAATGAATAATTTGATTTTGCGGCACCAGAGGACCAACCGAGCGAGCTGACAAAATGCAGGATAAAGTTGCTAGACAAAAACAAAGACAAAGCGCACATAAAAAGGACACGCAGCGCTACAGCCAACAGCATGAGGCAACGCAAAATGTTGCCAATGGAATAGATTGCGACAACATCAGTCAAAAATATACAACCAACAACAAAAACTAGAACAACTCGCACAAATGTCTTGTATGCAATACAGTGAGAGTAAAACATGGTACATGTTCTGTGTGTGTGTGTGTGTGTGTGTGTGTGTCTGTGTGTGGGTGTTTGGGTAAAATAAAATATTTACTCATGTGTGCGTTAGAACTCTTTGCGTCTGTGTGACATTTGGTGACGCTTAAATAATTTTCATTAAATGCATTTATATTTCAAATAAATCTGTTGAGAATTATAATTAGAAATTTTTGTAGTTGTTGCTGAATGTGTGTGTGTAAGCGTGTGTGTGCTCGATATAACATGTCATGGTGTGTGTTTGTATGTTTGCACTTGAGAGCGTCAAATTCATGCCAAGCCAACAGCAAATGCCAAAAATTGCCGTCACCATGTCTGTCATGTCAACAACTGGCACACACACTAGGGCACTTGATTGCAAGTTTAAATTAAACTGTGGCCAACTTCACTCTGGCAAATGCGAATTTTTATTAAGTGCCATCATTTTTATGCGCTGGATTTTTATTCATTTTGAAGAATTTTAAAAATGTCTTAATTAAATTTAATTTCAAAAAACATTTAACTTCAAATAAAATGCTTCAGCTGCGACACGCATTAATCTTTTATATATTCAATGTTAGCTTCGCACGTAATTTTTTGAGTGACTTTTTTTTATATGCTAGCAGGTTTTAATGCCTCCGAGGAATAATTATCCCTCTGGTAATGTTGCTGTTCATCATCATCAGCATCAACATTTTGTGTGCAAATCCCAAGGAAACCCAATGTCATATATGTTTCTGTGTGTGTGTGTGTGTGTGTGTGTGTGTGTGTTCATTTTGAAATATTTAAGCAAATGACAATATGAAATGGATGCACAGTGGAAGTATACAAGCTCAGAAATACGCACTTTAAAAATCTTTTTGTTAAGAAATTGAATATACAATTTTTTTAAATTTAAAATTTGTGCTAAAAATGTTGCTCCAAATTCGAAAATTTAACTTTCATACTTCCTCGATTATATTTCCAATGATCTAATGAAGGTAAATTTCAAATTTTTGTGTACGAGCTTGTTTTGAGTTCTTACATAGATTTATTAACCTACTGCAAAATAATTTATCGAGGGCTTGACACTTGCATAACCTCGTATAGGCCTCTAAAGAACTTGTAATTCGAAACACACATTTTGTCTTTGTATCAATTTTGTCATCAAGTCTCACATTTTGGTGAGCCAGGTTGTATTGCTTGGCTTGCGAGAAGTGGTTCCGAAGCACCTTAATTAGGTTATCTCCAGAATGAATTATGTAACTTCAATGTTTCTAGGATTATAAAAGAAAAGTCAATCCTAACATCTGACAGAAGGTTTTACTAAGAAAATTAGAGAGTAACAAGAAAAGAAAGTCTAAAGTCGGTCTAGGCCGACTATGAAATACCCTAAACCTACTCTTCCAAAAAAAATAATATTATTGAAAATGGGTGTGACCGTGGGTGGATAAAGCCTATATTTTATATGCATTTAAATGTTGATGAACAATTTACACATACCTACCAAGTTTTATTCCTGTAGCTCAGTTAATGCCTTCATTGTGCTTTCGCAATTTTTGAACACACATTAGTTTTGGTATAAAATACATACATACCAAATTTCATTTCTCTATGACAAACATAATCTTATTTATTGAGTTTTAAACTTTTTGGGTTGTATGGGAGGTAGGCGTGTCCGTGGGCGGATGACGTCCATTTTGTAAACCCATCTCTGTTTTGTCATAAAAAACATACGTGCCAAATTTTATCTCTGTATGTTAAACAGAGGCTTATTTATTGCGTTTTCAATTTTTGGGTTGTATGGGAGGTGGGCGTGTCCGTGAGCGGATTACACGTGAGCGGATTATTTATTGCGTTTTCAATTTTTGGGTTGTATGGGAGGTGGGCGTGTCCGTGAGCGGATGACGTCCATTTTTCGAAGACATCTTTGTGTTTGTATAAAACACATACATATCAAATTTTATTGTTGTAGGCTAATTATGAGCTGAGTTATGCAATTTTTAATTTTCGCGTTGTATGGGAGGTGGGCGTGTCCGTGAGCGGATGACATCCATTTTTCAAAACCATATTTGCTTTGTTATAAAAAACATATGTGCCAAATTTTAGCTCTGTCGGTTAAACAGACGCTTATTTATTGCGTTTTCAATTATTGCGTTGTATGGGAGGTGGGCGTGTCCGTGGGCGGATGACGTCCATTTTTCGAAGACATCTTTGTGTTTGTATAAAACACATACATATCAAATTTTATTGTTGTAGGCTAATTATGAGCTGAGTTATGCAATTTTAAATTTTCGCGTTGTATGGGAGGTGGGCGTGTCCGTGAGCAGATGACGTCCATTTTTCGAAGACATCTTTTTGTTGATACAAAACACATACACACCAAATTTTACTGTTGTAGGTTAACTATGAGCTTATTTATGCAGTTTTCAATTTTTGCGTTGTATGGGAGGTAGGCGTAGCCGTGGGCGTCAAAAATGGACGTCATCCGCTCACGGACACGCCCACCTCCCATACAACCCAAAAATTGAAAACGCAATAAATAAGCGGCTGTTTAACCTACAGAGCTAAAATTTGGCACGTATGTTTTTTATAACAAGACAAAGATGGTTTTGAAAAATGGTTGTCATCCGCCAACGAACACGCCTACCTCCCATACAACCCAAAAAGTTTAAAACTCAATAAATAAGGTTGTGTTTGTCAAAGAGAAATTAAATTTGGTATGTATGTATTTTATACCAAAACTAAGGTGTGTTCAAAAATTGAGAGTAATCCGTCCATGACCACGCCCACTTCCCATAGCGAAAGCACAATAAAGGCATTAACTGTGAGCTACAGGAATAAAACTTGGTATGTGTAAATTTTTCATCAACATTTAAATGCATATAAAGTATAGGCTTCATCCGCACACGGAGACGCCCATTTACAATAAAAATTTTTTTGTTTTTGAAAAGTAGATTTAGGGTATTTCATAGTCGGCCTAGACCGACTTTAGATTTTCTTTACATGTTTTTTTTTAATGTTGTGCATTGATGTTCCTTAAAAATGGCTAGCATTGTAGACATAAAGGATTTATATTTTTTTTATTTAATAAAAGAGATGGTCGCACGTGACATGTCGCACGTGACACTTTTTCGATCACCATATTTGTTTTTTTTTCTGCTCTATAATGAAATTCAAATAAAGAAACTATGCATAAGTCAACAAAATATTTATTCAAACATAACAATAAACAAGTAAAGAAAGTCTAAATTCGGTCTAGGCCGACTATGAAATACCCTAAACCTACTTTTCAAAAACAAAAAAATTTTATTGTAAATGGGCTTGTCCGTGGGCGGATGAACATATTTTATATGCATTTAAATGCTGATAAAAATTTTTCACATACAAAGTGTTATTCCTGTAGCTCACAATAAATGCTTTTATTGTGCTTTTGCTATGGGAGGTGAGCGTGTTCATGTTCGGATTACACCCAATTTTTGAACACACCGTAGTTTTGGTATAAAATACATACGTAACAAATTCGATCTCTCTATGACAAACATAACCTTATTTATTGAGTTTTAAGCTTTTTGGGTTGTATTGGAGGTAGGCGTGTTCGTGGGCGGATTCCAAAAATATTGAATAGTGCAGATTCTTGGGTGCATATGACAATGTGTACCAAGTTTCATTCAATTATCTCTACTCCTTCTTCTTATCCTGTGTCTGTTACGGACAACACACTGACGGACAGATGGACGGACATGAATAGCCCCACTCACAAGGTGACGCTGATCAACAATATATATACTTTTCTAAACCGGACTCGCTTCGTTCTATGCGTTACAAACGCTTGCACAAAGTTATTAATACCCTAATCCTGAAAGGTTTAGGTAAAGAGTTTTTTTTAACTTAAAAAAATTTCATGAGTATTACCGCTTACATCTATTTTTGTTTTTTTCATCGTTTTTTGTGCTCATCTACACATAAAATAAAAATTTGTTAAGTGCGTATTTACATTAATAATTGATCTATATAAGCAAAAAAAAATTAATTAATTTTGAATTTCTCACTTACCATGTCGCTCTTGACCAACTTTAAACTTAAAACAACACAAATTTTTTTATTTTTTTACCGGTTCACTTTTTTTTTAAAGTCGCATGAATAAACTCAATTTAATATAATTATTTTGTCAGTTTACTGCATGTTCTTCCGACGCACTGAGTAAAAATGTTATTTTTGCATGTCGAACGTGACAACGAACTAAACGAAAAAGCAAACCAAAAATTTACCGTTGCCTTTCATTGCGTGGTTACTTATGATTTTATTTTTTCGTTCTTTATACTCCTAGAAAGATTTGAGCAAGCAAAAGTCAATGCATTATGTTTTTGTTTAATAACTGTTATAAAGACAAGACATCCCAAAGAAATATCAAAATAAACAATATTTCACATTTGCGCTCTTTGAATCCGAATATTTCGCAATGAGATATGAATAAATGTAAAATGTATTTAAATTACTTAAATTTGATTGTTTCCCTATGTGAATAAGACATCAAACATTGTTATCAAGAACTTTTAATTTTTTTCGTCTCGGTTGACTTTTTGGTGGAAATGCCCATATTTTTAAAAAAAACTTAAAAATTCATGAACATTTTTATATTGTATTAATTAGTATGAAAATTTCAGAAATGGAAAGTACTGTTTAAAAAAAAACTATTAAAAAAATTATTAAAAATGAAAAAATCGTTATGTATGGGGATTTAGAAAATCGTCCTAAATACCTGGCTTAAGCAAAACTATAAAGTTTGCAACAACTCTGAGGTAGTTTTTGAGCTCAGTAACCCAAAAGTACTTATACTTATATAAAACTTATATTCCATCGTTGTCCAACCACTAATTCTATTTTTGTCCACGACGTGGACGTTCTGTGTATATTCCTTGAGTCAGATGCATTTTCAAAATGCACCGCAAAGTGGAAAGTGGAAGTGAAGTTCTGACGCCAAAATGCTGAGCGCGTAAGAGATCATTTTCATTTTATCCATGCTTGTCAAATAGTTTTCCAAGTTTTTCCTTTTGGCGGTAGACCCTGTTACATCAATTTAATCTCAACTGAACTCATATTCTTTCCTCACAAAAAAAACTTCTTAATGTTCAACAACTTTAAGAGGAAAATGTTGTACTAATTAAAGCCCACTTATACTGTATGTGATTTCCTGTAATCGGGGATAAAAAACAAGTTATGAAAAAAATGCAACTCTGTAAAGGTTTTTCCGAGGATCCTAAGCAATTTTGTTTTTTGAAGTTGAACCAACATATAGAGTGGTCTACTTGAGTGGAACTGAAAAAATTCTTTGTCTATTTCTTAACTTATTCAATTATGATTTTTCATAAATATTTAAGCATTTGGGAGACGATTTAATTGTATTCGGACTTATTAAGACTCCATTTTAAATCTTTATTTTTCATATCTTACCATAAAAACTATATCCAAGTCCATTATCCATTTCAATTGCGCGTGTACTGAAATCAATGTGCCGATATATATCAAAGTTATTCAAGATTTATATACCGATCATAGAGATGGGCACTCTTTGTTCTTTATTTGCGATTTTAGTTTGTTTTAAACTTTATAAAGGGTGATTTTTTAAGAGCTTGATAACTCTTTTTTTAAAAAAAACGCATAAAATTTGCAAAATCTCATCGGTTCTTTCTTTGAAACGTTAGATTGGTTCATGACATTTAATTTTTTAAGATAATTTCATTTAAATGTTGACCGCGGCTGCGTCTTAGGTGGTCCATTCGGAAAGTCCAATTTTGGGCAACTTTTTCGAGCATTTCGGCCGGAATAGCCCGAATTTCTTCGGAAATGTTGTCTTCCAAAGCTGGAATAGTTGCTGGCTTATTTCTGTAGACTTTAGACTTGACGTATCCCCATCTGACAACAACAACACGATTCACAACATTTGACAACATTTTAAAAAAAAAGTTATCAAGCTCTTAAAAAATCACCCTTTATAAGTAAAAAAATATTATTATAATCAAAGAAGACTTACATTGTAAGTAGTTGCCTACTTATAAATGTTGTTTGTAAAATTTGAAAAAATAATTCACAATCTTTAGTCTTTCAGAGCCACCCATGTCTTTTTATCTCGGCTAAGGTATTTATAATTGCCTTCAATTTTCATGCCAACACTATTTGGCGATTTTAGTCCCTTATGTCCTGTGCGTTGTTTAATCGTTTTATCGACTTAAATGACACCAACAGAACGCAAAGCATATTCTACTCAACAGCTACAGTAACTCAATTCAACTACACTCCATGAGCAATATTTCTCTGCCATCAGTAAAGATACCGAAAAATATTTTATATATATTTTGAAGTTGTAAAATTTTTAAGCTATGAAAGATAATCTATTTTTATACCGGTATCTAATAATTTACAATTATTGTAAAATAATTTTTTTGGTAAAGTCGATATTTTTCCAAAAAATATTTCTAATCAACTAAAAAAAATGCGTATTATACTATACAATCTACAATACTACACAATCTCACAAAGCTTTGCAATAAAATTTGCCAAGACTTAACAAACATTTATCTTGGTATTTTAGAATTCAAAAACAATCTTTCTATGAAATATGTACCTTCGTTCAACAAAACATCTACCAAAACCTAACATAAAATATCTGGAACGCTTAAGTTTGCACTTGTTGAAGTTTGCATTTCATACTCTTTTATTACAAAATTTTTGAAGCTATTCAGAGAATTAATCAAAATTATTTGAACAGTTGCAAAATGTTTTGCAACACGGTTTTTCAATATTTTTGTAAGCTTTATGTATATCTCTAAAACAAATACCTACAATTTTAATCTACGTAAAACTCAACTTGATTATTTAATAAAAAAAAAACTTCTTACCATCTTTTTTTTCCTGAAATTGGTAAACATTTTCCTATGGGTCTGTATGGACTGCACTGGCCTTCAATATCATCTACTCTCCACCTGTCCAGTTGTCGTTTACATGTGACGCTATGACGACTTTTAGCCACTTCCGTTTCCGTGCAATGGAATTAAACATTGTGTCGCTTACGTTGACAAAATTTTCATTGAAATTGCAAGTTTTATGACTTCGACAAGGCAAAAGGATGCTGACAGACCTGCACGCACACAGCACACTCCTACACACACACACACACACACTCTCACTGTAAACGGACACATAACTACAGCAAAAAGTTGACTATGTGGCAAATGCATTGCACGTTACTCTGCAGCAAGATGTTCGCGTGTTTGTACATTAATTAAATGTTATTTTTTTCACTCTTCTTCTTGCATGTTCGTGTATGTGACTATGTGTGTGTGTGTGTGTGCGAAGTTTTGTGCATTTCTGTGTTTCCGTCCCTCTGCAACTTTGTTTAAATATTATGTACATTTTAAGCCATCTGAGTTTTGTACAGAAAACATTGTGCAACGACATAAACTAAAGTTCACACAAGTTGCTGCAAAATTTCAAGTAATTTGATTACATTTCTTACACAACAAATATGGCGGTTAGTTATTCTACCTCTTTGTTGGCAGAGACAATTACGTAATTAAAATTTCATAAGTTTTACGCAATAAAATCATATTCAACTAATTTGAACTTTTATGTTTTATAAGTAATTGCACTGTTGGAAAATCATGTCATATGTGAAGTAAATTCGTTGAGTGACAAAATGTCCCAAGAGCTTGCTTGAGTTACTCTGAGTAGATACTCTGAAGGAAAATGCACGCAAATTTCATTAAAATAATTCCATGTCTGCTTTTAATGACACGAATTGCAGTGATTAAGAAAAGATTTTTAACTTCAAATTATTTCTATAATGATTCGATTTATACTTATGTTCCGATCGAAAATTTTTGGCTTCGTTATTCATGGCTAGTGCAAGAATTTGCCAAACATGCTCTTATGTCCAAAACAATAGTTTTCTTAGTGTATTCAGTTCGCATATAAAAGACTTTTTAAAAGATTTTTCGAAGATGCAAGCAATAATTACTTAAAGGATGGAGGTACTCATGAAATTCGATAAAAAACACTCAATAATTTTTTTCCATGATATGTAGAATATAATGTATAGTTATACTCGACTATTTCGCGTGGGCCACCGCCATGGAGTGATCTGTGAGGATACCCAACAGCATCCGACTGTCTCTGTGGGGGCGTTCCACATATATGAAGTTCGTTTTCACATCATATATTCACACATGATTCACACATGATTTTGACATGATATACGATTCACTGCTTGCTTGCCTTTAATTTAGAGGTTTTTGCACAATTCCTCTAGTGGAAAAGATAAGTGTTCTATGAGCTCTGATCCCAGTCCGGCACCCTTTTTTGCTGGTTCATCTGCCATCTGGTTTCCATCAATGCCCTGTTGGCTTGAAATCCCGTAGATGCAGACTGACTTCGCCAATCTAAGAATCTCTTTTGGTGTGCTCTTTATCATAGAGCTTCTAACCGGAAGGCCTTTTCTAACCATAATTATATCGTCTGCATAAGCAGTTATCTAAGGGCTCTACCATAAACATTTTCGAGCAGTTTTTTAACTATTAAATTCCGTAGTAGAGCTGATAGGAACCCCACTTTGGGAGTCCCCTTACTTCTCTTATTATGGTTGGAGAGCACCTGGCCTAGACCTTTCTACAAAATACTTAATCCGTTAAGGGTAGCTGCAGTTGCTACATTGTTGAATACACCTGAGATCTAGAAAAATACCTAATGCGAATTCTTCGTAGTGGAATGCTTTTTCTATCTTACATTAACTTCCAGGTAGTGGTGAACTCCACTATGATGGTGTGATCTCCCGCTACATTCGCTTAAGTCTAAACGATTAGTGGTAGGATTTTAAAGTTGGTCTGAAAGTGTCTTCGGGGAAATTTCAATGGGGGCATCTGTGTTTATGCGTTTAGGCGATGGTCTTATTGATTCTTCTTTGAATCTTTTTTCTAATACCAGAAACACATACTGCAACCAGGATTCTATCTATACCAGGCATGATATTTTGAGTGGAATAGTACTTTTTTGAGTACTATTGACACTACAAAAGTACCCGAGTACCTTCTTGCCGAAAAAAGTACTCTGGTATGTTAAAGAATTTTGTTTGAACATTTTTCAAGAGTAAAAAAATCATTCTTAAAAAAGAAGTCATAAACTTAAATATTCCCAGAACAAGAACTTTAAAAAAAAAGTGCAACATTTTATTAAAATTCGCCATATCTTTGGTCAGGCGGCAAAGATTAGATATTTTTTGGATCAGATTGTAAGATCTTCTTCAGTATTACTATTTCAACCATTTGTTTATTTGTAACTGTAACACCAGCTTATATTTTTACGAAAAACATGGGTTTTAGATGTTTTTCAAAATAGTTTAGCTCAATATCGCTGGCTATCGTTGCAGCAAAAAAAAATTATGTGCAACCGTCTTAGAATCGATGAAAGTTAATTTTAAGTTGGTGGCAATGACAACATTTTTAGAGGTCGAGACACCCAAATATACATATTTAACGGGTTCTGAAAGAAAGCATGATTATTTATTGTTCCTTTATGTGATAAATATAATAAAATTTTACAAAATATTGTTTTAATTTATGTATTTATTCACATATCATTACTAAGTAAAAAGTACCCGAAGCAATAAAAAAGTACTATTTGCCTTTTTAAAAAAGTACTCTCGAAAATGATCCGATATCATCACTGATCTATACGTTCTACCTGTACATCCTCCAGGATAAGTAGGTTAGAGCAAGTAGAACCCACCTCTTTAGGTTCCCTGCCATGTGAACTACACTCAAGTTCATTTGTAGGACTAAGTGATGTGCGTTGGCATCAGCTCCGTAGGCAATCACCTGCCTCTTTGTGGAGGTGGAGCTCACTGGTCGTGCGATGGTGTAGTGCACCATATAGAAGACTTCAACCAGGATTGGCGCATTTTCATTGCCCTCTATTGTCACAACTGTGTGGTCATCAGTGCTGTAATAAGACATACTATGGCTTAAAAAGATGCTGCCGGCCTAACAAAGAAAACAAGCTTTTACATTTTTGTTAGATCTTCCGCCTAGTTCACGATTAGCTAGATACACTTATTCAAACTATTTTCTAAATCTGCGATGCCCCTTTTAATAATAAGATTTTTCAAGATCTTCATAATACTCTTCGGTTTTCAATTCAATATGTTCATTCGTAGCAAATTTCTTACCCTGGAGCCACCTTTTTAAGTTTAAGGGCCAAATCTGAAGAATATGGGTGATGAGAAAGCAGTTCGAAGCTTAACTCGTGCAACTTGACAATGATTTCGGTCGAATTGTGAGCTGGAGCATTATCTTGCAAAAAGATGAAGATGATAACTGATGGCATTTGTATACGATTTCATACTTCAATCATTCCGACAATTTGAAATAGTAACAGTCGCTGTTGATTATTTTTCCAGTATTTAAACAATCAATAAGCAAACTGCCACTTGAACCCAAAAACAAATACCAACATCATTCCGGCCGTTTGTTAAGTCTTCGCTCGATTTGGAGAATTTCTACTGGGATCTACCAACTCTTTAGCTGGTTCCTTCGATTCTAGGGTAGAGTGGTGATCCACGTTTCATCCAGTACTATTTTACGCAAAAGCCAAGTCGGACTTAAACATGTCTTAAGATTCTTGGGAAGTACGAACATGTTAATTTTTTGTTTATGCATTGTTAACGAACGCGAATCTCGCAGTCAGCTTTCTCATACGAATAGTCGATTTTGATACACACACACGTACTGCGTAAGAGTATATTAATTTTGTCACGACATATGAAACGCCCATAAGGAGGAGTGGTAGGTAAAGAAAAGTATATATATTTTTGATAAGTATAACCACCCGAGTTTATTTAGTCATGTCCGTCTGTCTGTCTGTCCGACTGTTCGTCTGTGGGCACGATTACAGCCGTAATTTTCAAGCTATCGACATTCGTTAGTTGAGCTTATTTCCAAAAAAATCAAATTCGAAAATGCTTTAATTCGGATGTAAACCACACCTACCATATAACCCCCAAAATTGAAAAGTCTATAACGACGCGTGAGGGTATTTGAACTTCGGCCAAGCCGTCGTTCCTTACTAGTTTCAATGTAGGTACTTTGTAGTGGGCACTGTTTTTGGTGCTCACGGCCAGCAACATAATCCCCGGACTACAACATGGCGGGGACTGGGGCTAAAATCGACACGGGGCCTACTTCAGTTCAGAGCATTTAGCTTAGATCTTTTACTAATCAAAATATTAATTTTTACGCATTTACATATGTCCTTTTATTTAACATTTTTTTTTTCTCGATTTAACTGTAGCAAAGCTTTCTTTCAACTCGTCAAAGTTAATCGTTTGCAACAAATAATTCTCAATACAAAGTTGCGTTATTGACGAGAAACGTTCATGTAACAGAGAAGATCGCGGAACATTTTTTATTCTTTTAAATACTAAAAATTATCTTTCAGCTTCACAATTTGCTATCGGTACGATACAAGCAATCGGAAGGTTATATAAACATTTGGAAAAATGTCGATCATGCCTGAGACCATATTATTTCTGTTTCTAATAGTTTAATATCTTCACTCAGGGAAAAAATGCTGTTTTATCAAACAAATCATGGGTGGAAATAACAGATTTCACTGTTAAATACCATCCAACAAATGAAACTTTCAAATCAACAGTCAGTTGACTGTTGGTCTATGGAACACGAAACCCGTATAAAAACATATTTATTGAAATTTGATCACTACTTTGAAAGTTCATATTTGGCCGAATGTGCTAACGTGTGCATCTAGTACTCGAGTATCCACGGTTTAAATCCGGCACGGCCAATAAAATTTTTTTTTTTTAAATATTTTTTTTAAATAAAAAATGAAATTTGCAATTTTTTTTGCAAGATTGTGAGCATTTTATTTTGAAGATTATTTTTGACCAAACAATTAATGAAACAGAATTATTATTATTTCAATTATTAAATTACAATTATTGATACTTACACAGCTAGGGTTCGAACCCACGTCCCCCCGCGTTATAGTCTAGTGCACTTCCACTGAGCTATTGGCAACGATAATATAAATATAGCAAAACACATCTAAAAACTATTGCTTAGGAAAAATAGACAATTCAACAACAACACAAAAATATTTCAACAGATAATTTTAACAACACAAAAATACTTTGAAACGTTCATTCAACAAAGAAAATTGTTTACTTAAACGCAAATCATTTAATCGAACAGTATTGTTAAATAACAGTGGCCGACTGTTAATATTACAGTTGATATTTTTCTGAGTGTATAAAAAAAAAACATCGCTCAGAGAGATCCTTCAGGTGAAGTTTCATAAGCGGAATTAAGTTATTTAATTCACAGAGTAGTTCCATTTTAATATCATTTGGATATACTTCAACAAGGAGTTTTACTCTCACTTCTAATTTTTTCTTCAATTCTTTTTCTCAATTCTATTGCTACAGTCAGAAAAAAAGACCTACCCTAATCCGATAAAAATTTCTCTATTTTTGATAATACCAATTTTTTCTTTTGTATATAAAATTTTCTTCAATTAGAATAAATTTTTCACATTTTCGAAGAAATATTTCTTCACTTGTGGGAAATGGAAATATTTTATGTCTCTAATAGTGAAAAGTATTTTTCAAGCCAAAAAACATTCTCATTTATAGAGAAAAGTTTATTCAAAATTTTTGTTTTTTCAATAAAAACAAATTATTTCTCAAAAATAAAAAAGTCTTGTTCTCAAAAAAACGATAGTTTTTTATATATTTCTGAAATTTAAGGATTACATTTAGAGAAAGCATTCTCTGGAGCAAAGTCTATACCATTTGTCTCTAAATATTTTTATCATATTTCGAGAAACTTTTTCTGAAAATATTGTGACCATTACCAGATGAATTCAGGCCCTTTACATAAAAGACATATTAAGCATAACCATGATTTCTTACTAATATACATTTTTCTTTGGATTTTAAGGTCGATTACTTCGAAATATTTTTTTTATAGCATATCATGTTTTTACAATAAGCACTTCATATATAAGCGAATGCGGGGCCCCTAGCTGCCCTATCCCCCACCTAAATCCGAGCCTGCTCTCGGCGTGTTCATCTGTCGTGCTGATCGGCGCACAGTGTGAAATATACGGATTCTAGCGGAACTTAATTATAAAAATTATGTTGGTCTTCCCTGGAAAAAATTGTTTTTTTCAGCTCTTAATAATCCAAACCGTTTGTTTTTGCATAATATTGCTATGTATTTGCAATATATATTTTGCCACAAGTGATCAAAGTCAAGGTTTACTATCAAAAAAATCAGATATGGATTTTTTTTATTTCTTGTAACAATTATGGAATAATCTTGTTTCTAATCCATTGCAATTGTGAAAAAAGGTTATAAGTATTTAGAATCTAAAATATTTACACTTTACGCGTTAATAAGTAGATTCTATTTTTTTTTCATTTTTTATACTTTTTCGCTTGTTTTCTTCTCAGGTTAAAAAAAAAAAAATATAAGCATGTTTGCACTTTGGACAGAGTTTTAAAATTGTAGACACGTGTAGACAAGCTCTTTTTTTCATTTTCTGTTTTTTTGAGTATTTTAAAACCAGAACCAAAGGTAATCTCGTGCTTCTTTTTGCCCCTCCGGATATATTTTTTTTAATTTCTGTATTTGAGAAAAATCTTATGAGATAACGATTAAAGTTTATTTAATATACATTAATAATTTTAATATTAAACAATGCAAGTAAAAAACATGAAAAATACAATGTGTGCTGTAAGCAAAGAATACTTAAATCATTAAAAAATATTTAAAACGCTAAAATTTTTGGGAAGAAAGGAAATTTTTGGTATATTCTTTATTCTCTTATATCATCATTTTATAAGGAAATAAAAAACTGAAAATTTGCATTGCTATAACAAAAAAATTATATTTCCTGTCAAATTAGGTAACAGTGGGTGCAGATCAGTAAGATTTGGAATTAAGTTCCGCTAGAATGCGAAATTTTCACACTGTGCGGCGTCTTTTAAAGTTTACAATCTAATATTTTACGTTTGTCGAAATTTTTAACACACAACATTTTAATCACAGACTAAACATGGCAGAAAAATAAATAAGTAAAAAAAGTCTAAAGTCGGTCTAGCCCAACTATGAAAAATCCTATACCTACTTTTTCAAAATACAATAATAGTGTTGAAAATGGGCGTGTTCTTGGGCGGATGTAGCCCACAAACAGGCCTACCTACAGTACAACCCAAAACTTGAAACATCAATGAATAAGCTTATGATTAACCTACATAGATAAAATTTAGTGCATATTATTTTTATTATAGAAAAAAATGTTTTTAAAAAATGGACGTCATCTGTTCACGGACACGCCTACTACCCGTACAAACCACAAATTGAAAACTCAATAAATAAGCTTATGCTTAACCGACAGAGATAAAATTTGGTACGCATGTATTTTATACTAAAACTAAAATGAGTTCAAAATTTGAGCGTAAACCGTCCACGAACACGCTTATGTGTCGTACAACCTTCAATAGTGAAAATCCTATAAAGGCATTAATATATGATACACAAGAATAGAACTTGGTATGTGCAAATTTTTCATCAAAATAAATAATTTTTTGAACACAAATTAAACAAATTTGAAGGAGTTTAATCTTATGAAAATCTTAGAAAAAAACAAAAATGTAAGGAGGATAAATCGAGCTAATGAGGCTTACTAGTTGAATATGACCTCAGAAGTAAAAATATTCTAAGAAGACACTGTAGTGCTCGTTAAGCCCTTTTCAACGACATATAATTTTTTAAGATCTAACATATAATGCTTAAGTTATGCAAAAAATACTCTTTTGGCTGCTTTTTCGGTGGTCCAAAAAAAAAATTTTTTTTGTTTTCGGAATCCTCTCGAGGTCAAATTTGGTGATGGTTTTTTCAATTTTTTTTTTTCGACCCATTCTAATGTAAACGAGAGAAATTTGAGCTGAAAACTTCCAAACCAATTAATTTTGGAAGTGATTTTGAGCTCAGCCATAATGTTCTTGATATAAAGCCATCACGTGATTGTTTATCAAAAAATCAACACGCCCATTCGAGCATAAATGAAAAAATTAAAAATGAAAAAAATGCAAAAATGATTGCTTCCACTTGCTTTCAATAAAAGCACTTTTTGGTTTGTTCATTAACAAATTAATATGCTCACTTGAGACCAATTTATGTCAAAATATGTCAAATGCCAAAAAATAGATATAAATACAAAATTTACAACATTTTATTTAAAAAAAAATTAAATAAAAAAAAGGATGACAAACAAGCATGATACAAATTATATTTTTATTGTCCAAATTAGATACATCTGATTCAACTCGGGCAGGAATATATAATTTTTGAATTTATTTTCTGCACTTTTATACTAAAAGGAACAACAAAAACCAACTAAGAATGACGTCGTTCACTTGATAATTTTTTTGATGAGCAAAAACAACAACAAAATTAATTTTTTTACAAACAAGCCTAAGATTACACTTTTTAAGCACAAACTGACATGTTTATCTCAAAAAAATTTTCAAGCACAATTTCTGGCAAAAATTGCGCACATGAATAGCTTGCTTTCAGATGGTTTTGAGCTCTATTGTGCTGATTTCAGTTACGAACGCTTTGAGCTTGATTTTAGCCCATTTTTTTCTCTCCGTGTAGTTTTCAATTTTTGCATTGTATGGGATGTAGGCGTGTCCGTTTGGTAATTTCAAAAATTGTCTGTAGTGCAGTTCATTTAAGTAATGTGATCATGTGTACCGAGTTTCATCTTATTATCTCAACTCTTTCTTTTTATCCTGTGTTTACGGACAACACACAGACGAACGGACGAACGGACGTACGGACGGACATGGATGGCTCGAGTCACGAGGTGATTCGGTGCGTTTTTGTTAGAAATGTTAGCATAAATTCTAAATAAATTCAAAATCAACCCTTGAACAGATTGTTAGCTTTAATTTATTTCTGGCGTTCCAGTTGAATTTTGAGCTTTGGCGTTAATAGTAAAATTTTAGCCGTAATTTTGAAGCTATCGTGCTGAAATTTGATATTTCTAACTAAGATCAAGTTCGATAATGGCTTAAATGAGATGAAAACGACGCCTACCTCCCATACAACTCCAATAATGAAAACTCCATAGAGAAACAAATATTTAAGCTACAAAACTTAAATTCGGTATTTATGTAAACTATGTCAAAACTGAGGCGTGTTAGAAAAATAGGCGTCAACCACTTAAGAACATGCCCACCTCCCATACAACCCTTTAAACCAAAAATAGGACGTGTTCGCTGGCATGCCTTGTGAGCGTACGATAACGAAAGTTTAAATCAGAAATTCCTTTAAATCAGAAAGGTTTTAAATTTTAAATTAAATTAAATTTTAGATTAAAAATCAAAAAACATTTTTTAGATTCAGATAAGATCAAATTAAGTCTAGAAAAAATTAATTGAGATTCTAAACTTTCATTTCAGTTGAACATATCAATTCAAAGTCAGAAATTTGGAAAAGATCAATCGAAATTTTGAAAATCTTGTGAAAATCAATTGAAATTAAATCTAGAAAAAAACAAGTAAAGAAAGTCTAAAGTCGGTCTAGGCCGACTATGAAATACCCTAAACCCACTTTTCAAAAACAAAAAAATTTTTATTGTAAATGGGCGTCTCCAAGGGCGGATGAAGCCTATATTTTATATAGGTATATTTTTATGCATTTAAATATTGATGAAAAATTTACACATACCAAGTTTAATTCCTGTAGCTCACAGTTAATGCCTTTATTGTGCTTTCGCTATGGTTAGTGGGCGTGTTCATGGACGGATTACTTCCAATTTTTGAACACACCTTAGTTTTGGTATAAAATACATGCATACCAAATTGAATTTCTCTATGACAAACATAACCTTATTTATTGAGTTTAAAACTTTTTGGGTTGTATGGGAAAAAGGCGTGTCCGTAGGCGGATGACGTCCATTTTTCAAAACCATCTTTGTCTTGTCATCAAAAACATACGTGCCAAATTTTAGCTCTGTAGGTTAAACAGAGGCTTATTTATTGCGTTTTCAATTTTTGGGTTGTATGGGAGGTGGGCGTGTCCGTGAGCGGATGACGTCCATTTTTCGAAGACATCTTTGTGTTTGTATAAAACACATACATATCAAATTTTGTTGTTGTAGGCTAATTATGAGCTGAGTTATGCAGTTTTCAATTTTCGCGTTGTATGGGAGGTAGGCGTGTCCGTGGGCGGATGATGTCCATTTTTCAAAACCGTCTTTGTTTTGTCATAACAAACTCATGTGCCAAATTTTAGCTCTGTAGGTTAAACAGAGGCTTATTTATTGCGTTTTCAATTTTTGGGTTGTATGGGAGGTGGGCGTGTTCGTAAGCGGATGACGTCCATTTTTCAAAGACATCTTTGTGTTGATATAAAACACATACATATCAAATTTTGTTGTTGTAGGCTAATTATGAGCTGAGTTATGCAGTTTTCAATTTTCGCGTTGTATGGGAGGTAGGCGTGTCCGTGGGCGGATGATGTCCATTTTTCAAAACCGTCTTTGACCTTTCAGGTTTAGGGTATAATCAAATGAAATTTAGAAATTTAATGAAAATTTTACACAACATCAGTTGAAGGAAATATAGAAATTCTAATATTTCATTTGTAATTCAATTCAGTAAAAATTAGAAAAAATTCTGAATTCACTTGAAATTTAGAAAATATTAATTGGTATTTAGAAATTCCAATTGAAATTCAGAAAAGATCAATTGAAATTCAGAAATTCTAATTGATATTCAGAAAATATCTTTTGATATTCAGAAACGATCGACTGATATTCAGAAAAATTCAAATGATAATCAGAAGACATCACTTCAATTCAGAAAATATCAAATAAAATTCAGAAAATACAAGCATAACTTTACAAAAATATGCAACATTATATATAATACAAAATAATATTAAAATAGCATCATCATTACCATCCAAATAGAATTGTTTTTCAAATAGAATTAATTAATTTCAATTGATTTTTGTTTAATAAATAATGTTCAAATAAAAAATGATGCCAGCTAGTATCATTCAATTTGTGTGCTTCTAGGCAAAATTAACAAAAAGTGAACTTCTGCCATCATGACAACCCTTCAAAGACCGTCGCCGCGATCAGCTACGTTCAAAACATTGAAAAATTAAATTTTAACTAGACCGCTTTGCCCGCTTTGCTTTTGCAAAGTGTTTGAGTTCATTATTGTTTTTTTTTTTTTTGTCATTTAATGTGCGACTCGAGGGGATTTTCAGTGAAATCGCTTCGTTGACATTCAGATTAATTTAAATACTTACTTATGTGCCACATTTTATCACACTGCTTCATATTTATTTCTCACACAACGTATAAAATTCGTTATCGTTAGACGACGACTCGTCATGTTTGTTGATGATGATATATATAGATGTTGGTTTTATTGTTGCTTTTTTTTGATTGTTGGTGATTTTTGAGTGTGACTCAACAACAACTGGCAACAGCAACAACACAACATTTAATGAAGGTTATGAAAATAATTTTGCATACTTCAGTCAGTCTGTGAAATTCAGTGCGCAAGTCAGTTACGCGAACGTTTGACGTTTCTATCGATTTTTCAACAAATTTTGCAGCAAGAAACGTCAGTGAAATGTCAAAGTGAAAAGTAAAAGTTTTTCATATCTCAAGCAATAAGACGTCGGCCAGCAGGCTAACAAAGCCAGCAGCTGTCATTTGTTTACAAATCCAGGCATTATTCTTCTTATAATTTTTGACACATCAAATTATGTGTCAATGTGTTTATATGTGTGCGTGTGTGTGTGTTAGTGTGCGTGCTGAAATTTACACATAAAAGTGTTGCAAAGTGAAAATGCGCAGAAATATCAGAAAAACGTAAAGAAACGAATTCATTAACGTATTTATAATTACGTTAATGCGCGCTACCACAGCCGTACAACGGAAGTGTAATAAAGCTACCGTTAACAGCGCCATTTTGTGCACTTTTATGTAGCGTTAGAAATTAATATAAATGGTCGAATAAATCGAAGCTGTCACGAACTATAAGCATTTGTGAAAGAAAAAAAAACAACAAAAACCAACAAAACACTCACACTAGCGCCGCACCCAAATACTTGGCCTAGTCAGCGAAATGAAAAAATTGGCACATAAATGACCGGAAACGGGCACCATTGTGCAATAAAATGTTGTTCAGACGAAATAACAGCGAAATATAGTGCGAATTAAATAAAATCACAAGCAATAAAACTTATTGCAAATTATAAAAAAAAAAATATATTGAAATGATTTTTGTTATGCGACTTAGTGCGGTGTTGCAAGCAAGCAATGATCCTGGCCTTGCGTCATCGTCATAGAATTGAGCACGTGCAAATGTGCATTTGTCAGTGTGTGTGTATGTGCTGGAGTCCTGCGATGTGTGCTGCTCAGCGCAGTAAATAATGTAAATATTGGTTACAATTTATTCAAGCAATTTTTCAGTTTTACTTACATAGCTTTGTTTGTGATAAACATTTTTCTAATTGTTGTTACTATTTTTGTTTGAGTTAATTTGAATTTCTGTTTCACATTTGATAAAAATTATGTTAATTATATGACACACAATATTCCTTGACTCCAAACCTTGCGAAAAAAAAAATTCATATTAAAAGCGTTGTCAAGTTTCTTCTATTCTTCCATCCCCTTTTTAATTTTTTCCAAAGCACAGTGGATAAGAATCTCCATTTCTGTTATTCCCAAGTATACAACAGAGTACAATTTCCAATTAAAATCCATGGAAAATCAATTGAATTCAGTTCTAATTAAGAAACGTTCAATTCATATTCAGAGCACATCATATATATTTAAAAAAACTAGTATAGCCTGGGGTCGAAATTCGACCAATTTATTGATTGCCTATTTATAAATACTAGTATCGCCTGGGGTCGACATTCGACCATTTTATTGATTGCCTATTTATAATTACTATTTATAATTTATGCGAGATGATCAAAATAAGTTCGAGGCTATAACTTTTCATTGATTGGAGATATTAAGCTATTTTCTTCAGAAAAATTATTTATTTATTTAATTATTTCTTTCAAAAACAGAAAAACAACATTTTAAAAAAATTTAATTTTTTTAATCATAGGGGGTAGCCTTGATTTTTTGATGGCACGGACAGTTTATTAATTTAGTGTCAAGACAAAACAAATTCACCGTAACTTCAGTAAAGACTTTGAAAGAAAATCAAAAATGCAATTTTGAGTTTTTGGTTTTTTTACAACAAAAATCATTTTTACCACATATTTTTAGAATAAATCAAATTTTATGGTCTTTTTTTAAAATGAATAATTTAAATATAAAAAAACAAAAAACGGTATTATTTTCAAAAGTTTTTTTAAGTTAACTGATAAGACTTAAATACAAAAAATTAATAAATAAAATCTATTCACAGATGGCGGAGATATTGGCTTCCCAATTTAGAACATTCAATTTGATACAGTTTTTTCTCTCTCTTGGCATTTGGTTGAAACACACGCTAAATAACTAACGACAATATTAAGAAAATTCATTAAAAATACTTTTGGTTAGAATTTTGCTGTAATTTTTAGCACATTTAAAAGAAAATTTATCAAAATTTTAAAAAAAATGAAAAAAATTAAAAAATCGTTAAAATCCGACCAAGATATTCACATGGAAAGTCAAATTTTTGAGTTCAAAAAACATTTTTTTACAAATTTAACAAGTGATGAATGCATAAAACTACAATTTTTTAAGAAATTGTTACTTTTAAAAAAAATTCAAATTCGAGCGACTTAAGAACCAAATTTCATATTAATCAAAGAGCAGATTTTTTCTCAAAAATTTAATTTTTCTCTTAGAAGGTTGGGAACCCCCTCTATCAGATATTTCATTTATATATACATTCTGCACATCTGGACAACAAAACCTTTCAAATGATATAAGTTTCAATTATTTTGAGTTTTAATTAATACCGAAAAAGCGTACGACAAACTTTAATGTTAACGTATTAATATATAAGATATCAACTGCAACTTAGAAAACATGCAGTGAAATTCAGAAAAGATCTATTGAAAATCAGAAATCAACTAAAATTCAGAAAAATCAATTGAAATTCAGAAAGTAAATTTTAAATTTAGAAAACATCAGATTTTATTCAGAAAACATCAATTGAAATTCAAAAAAATTCAACTGCAGTTCAAAAATTCCAGAAGAGATCAATTGAAATTCAGAAAAAATAAACTGAAACTCAGAAAATATGAATTTAAATTCAGAAAATCCATTTGAAGTAAATAAGCCAGAATTGCAATTCAGAAAGTATCAAATAAAAATAAGAGAAAAACCAATTCGAATTAAAAAATTGCATTGAAATTCTGAAAAATAAATGAATTTTAAAAATTGCATTTGAATTTTAGCAAACATGATTTAAAATTCAGAATAAATCAACTGAAATTCAGAATAGGTTTATTTAAATTCAGAAAAAAATTTATTTAAATTAAGAGCACATTTCAAAATTCTGAAGTTCAAGCATATGATGTGGGAATATATCTGTGTCGACAAGGAATAACAGCTAAA
Organism: Tetanocera ferruginea; assembly: GCA_958299015.1. Classification (NCBI taxonomy): domain Eukaryota; kingdom Metazoa; phylum Arthropoda; class Insecta; order Diptera; family Sciomyzidae; genus Tetanocera; species Tetanocera ferruginea. The sequence goes on along the minus strand of OY282641.1, from coordinate 116,506,699 downwards.
ATCGCTTTCAAATTTTCAGGAGAGCATTTCTAATTTCTGGGTACCCTGACTTTTGCTGTTTAGATTTGATGGCCTTAAACATTTAATTTTGAAGGTTCAACCATAAAAATTTTTTTTCGAAACTCACTTTGTCCTAACTCGACTTAAGCGGTTATTCCTTGTCGACACAGATTTGAATAGGAAATTTAGAAAAAATAACTTGAATTTCAGAATAAATCACTTGAAATTCAACACTTCCATTTGAAACTTACTTACATAGATAGCCATTACAACGCGTGGTCGCGTTACGGTTGACTTGATCAGCTCTCTCCAGGCACCTCTTATTCGTGCGCTCCTTCTCAAGTGAATTGCACTAAGCACGGTCAGGTCTCCTTCGGCCTCGTCAAGTCATCCAATTCATGGCATTTGCATCAAACACCTTTTTTCAGGAGCTTCTTTTTCCATAAGAATGACATGACCCAGCCAGCGTAGTTGCTGAATTTTTAAACGCTGAACTACGTCACTGTCGTTATAGAGCTCTTAAAGTTTGAGGTTAATTAAAATGCGATAGTCGTCACCACTTCGAACAGAACAAAACATTTTGTGAAGAACTTTTCTCTTTAATACTCCAAGAGTGACTGTATCTAAGCGATATAACTAATACCTCAGACCCATAGAATCGTTGAGGTATGAGAAAGAGAGGAGTCATTAATGTGTGACAAAAAAAAATGAAAGTTATTTGATCATATTCTAATAGTGGTATTATGTTGTTGTAGGTCTAAACATGTAGGAATTGGCCAAACATTTTTGTATCAAGCCATACCTTTAAATATCGTAAGGTTTAATCTATGTATGGGTCAATATATGGCAACCAGTTTTTTCTTGTATGCATGAACATTATTTGATTTTTGATTGTATTAGTTTCGTAAATTTTCGGAACTGTGAGGCAGTGATGATATTTAATAATTTTAGAGTGGACTTTTTTTACTCTTCTGAAGGTACTTTTTCGGACGCGAGAGCACTTTTTGTCAATCTATATATAAATAGGTGTAGGGAAAACAGTTAAGAACAATTTTCTGCCGTGTTTCTCAACCGATTTTGATAATTGTTTTATTTTAAGTCGAATTCCGACCCCGTTTTCGAATTACTTTTTGTTGCTGAGGCACTAGTGGTGGAACAGTGATGTATGGAGATCTTAAGTAACGGGATTTTGATACCCAGGAACCCTAAATTTTGTGAGGTTCGACAAAAAATTACTTTTGAAAAAAAAAAATTCGTTTTTTGAGTTGTGCCGCAAAAAAAGTTGTGCCGCATCGGCGTTGAAGAAAACTAGTGTTAGTTAAAAGTATTTTTCCACTTCCAATAAATTAAAAAATTAGATATTAGAAAAATTAGATCAATTAGAAAATCTCCATAACTATCCAAGTGTTGCCCGTAGAGGGGTGAAATGTTCGACCGACTCCCATTAATTTTATTTCCTGAAATTTTTCACGAACATACCTGCCCCAATCTCCACTCCCTTAAGTGGTTCCCAAACAAAATTGATATTTTTAGGAAATTTGACCCACTGCTTCCAGGGTGCATACAAGTGACCACCATTGATTTTTTTCTTTCCAACATTTTATCGCAAAATACCTACCCTCTATTTGCAACCCTTAAATGGGTAAACCCTCCTTTACATACATATTTTTTTAATTTTTTTAACAAAAATCGGCTTCCATCGCTCCCAGGATGCCTTCAAAAAGGCTGAAATAAGAGAACGACCCACATTAACTTGTCTTCTCCAAATTAAAAAAAATTAAATTTTGTAATTATTAATGTAAGAAAATTTGAATCAAATTAATTTCTTTTTGCCAGAGGATGGATATGTATTTCTATGTATACATATTTCTATATCTATTTCATAGGGTGGATATGTGATTTCTTTTGATTTTCGGCGACGACTATTATTAAATATTATTTCCTAATATTACGCCACTTTTGGTGGCGTCGTTGACAACGTGTAGATTACACAATATTTCTTGCGCTTATTGGTAATATTCGCGCTCAGTCCATGTTTCTCGATTGGTAGCAATCAAATCAGTTGAAAATCCGAAGGTTGCGTAAAATTAGCGCTATCTCAGGAATTACGTAGTGGCTCAAATCTTTTTTTAATACCCGATTCACTTTCTCCGATGTCCTATTGAATCTTTTTTACACCTCTTTTAAGCCAACAATGTTTACTGGACGAGCACGTACTTTATTTCCGTTGCTGCCGATATCCTCGCTATCATCTTCCTCGTCCTCTTCGATGACATCAACGACATTATCTGCCTCTTTAACTTCTATCATCTCATTCTGTTCAACGTCAGACGATTCGTTCATATGAAAATCCATCTGAAAATTTTTTGATCGGATAACCTTAATAAATACTGTTAAACTTCTCTTTGTGAAAGTTATTTAACGAAGGACGTGACATTGTCCGTTTTTTTAAATCGGTTTTTTTTATAATTTTGTATTCTAGTAAATATTCTTAAAATTCTTGCGGTACAAAATATACAAAAAATACAGCCGGATAAGTGAGAGTGCATTTTTAATGTTCACCTTTTTTTTCTTTGTTCACAAACTTTGAACGCGTTTATCTCGAAACCATGTTTTTCGTTCTGGTTGCGGCACTAGCGGGTTCATTTTTTGACGAAATTTTTTTACATTTTTTTTCGATTTTTTATGAATTTTAAAAGTCAATATTTTTTCGAAAAAAACACACTTTCAAATTTGGAACATCACCAAAAATTGAAAAAAAATTTAAAAAAAAAACTCCTGTCATATGATAACCAATTTTGTTTAGATTTAAAAAAGTCCGGTTTTTCCAGATCGGACAATTTTTGCGACTCCCAGCGATGCAACCACGAGGCCCCGTTTTTTTCTCTGCCGCCAGTTTGGAGCTCTATGAAACCATGTTGGAGTGAACATTTTTTTAATTTGTTTTCTCGTTATTTGTTCAAATTTTGGAAAAATGTTTGTTTTTGACTGAGTTATGAATTTTTTAAAAAAGGTCTGTTTTCTCTGTCGCGAATGTTATGAATGAATGTCCCTCCTTAAGAGAACAATTTTTCGTACTCAATATTGAGAACAAAATCTTAATCATACGTGAAGTTTACTTTTTTTATGGTTAGTGTTTCCGAAAGTACTTTTTTTGGGCTAACAGGAGTTGGGGACTTTCGAAAATCGAAAGGAGGTAAAAAAGTGGATATCCACTACATTTATCATCCCTGCTGTGAGGCCCAAATTACACTGTAGTGCTCAGTCTGCGTTAGCAGTCAGTCATTCAAAAATACACTATAGTGGTGAGTTTGCGTGAAACCAGCCCAAGCTTGGAATAAGCTTTAAGCAAGCTTACAAACGTAAGCCTCAAGCTTGGATAACGCTTTCATTTACTATTGTAGAACGCTTACATGTAATTGTAGGAAAAACGAAAGTGAACCCTTGGAATAATATTCCTTACTTCAAGCTTAATCCAAGTGTTGTTTTTACAATTGGATATAAGTGTTTTAATAAGCTTTTTCCAAGTGTGCTACATTCAACAAATCAATTAGCACTCGCGAAAAATTTTTATTTCGTGGCTCAGTTGGTAAGCCACTGGTTATTGGATTTGTTGTGATTTAGACATCCAAGGTTCAATTCCCAAATGGAACATTTTTCTTTTTATTTATTATTTATTTCGTTTGTTAAAATTGAAGCATATATTTATATGAAAAATTGCATGCCTTCAAAAATTTTTGTGTTTGCTACCCCAGGGATCGAACGCGCGAACCACCGCATATGAGTCGGACACTCTAACAGCTTGCCGTAAGCCTTATGGCTGCTAAGCGAACAAAATAAAAATAAAATACATTTATGTATGTATATATGAGAGCATCACAACTTTGAACAGTTGTAAAACTGTTACCGTTGTCAGCGTTTTCTAAGTATGATTACAAAACATTTACTTAATACAAGCCTTTACAAGTATTATTATACATCACTTGCTTTTTGTGTTTTAGGCAATAGTTATACAAAAGAACTTGGAAATTTATTACCTGGGCAAGTGTTTTTCAAGCGTGCTTGGATAAGGCTTGCTTTTTGCATTGCATGTAATCCAAGCACTATTTCTAAGTGGCTGATTGGGAGTATTTTCTTATATGCATGCACATTTTTTTATTGTATTAGTTTCTCAAATTTTCTGAACTGTACAGTTCTCACGTGAGAGTTTTCAAAAAATTTGGTCATGTGTGCGTGTCCGTCAATCGTCACAGCAGCCTTTACGGTGAGTGAAATTTCACGCACCTCACGTCGCCTGCCTCACCTCCCTTGCCTAAAAAAACCGGTTTCTAGCAGACTGAAGTGTATTTTGAGCCGCTAACAACTTGTTTTGAAATACTTCCAATGCCTTTAGAAATTTATAAAATAATCTGTTTCTCTGCATTTCTTATTTGGCACAAGTAGTTTCTTAAGATTTGTTACCATTTTAACAGCTGCGGCATCATTATGATCTAGTTTAAAATGGTTTCTAGTTCAGAAAAGTCAACAAAATCTCTCCTTGTTCTTCGACAAAATCAGATGAACACACGCCGGCATATATATACTCCTTATTTTTGTTCTGGTATTGTACAAGTACAAAATCAACGTTTTTATAATTACAGTTCATACCCAGCATACTAGCAGCTTGTCTATGGACTAAAAAGTCAGCACTTATTTTGTTGTACATGAACAAACTGCTGAAGCCAGCATATCTTTGGAGGTCCTTAAAAGCTCTTTCAAGGGAGCTTAAAAACGTTATCTGCTTCTATTCCATCTCCTTCTTGCGTTCTCCATATTTCTCTTAGAGGTATGTTAAGCTGAAAAGAATGAAGCGAACTGTGACTTATAGCTTTCCAAGAGAGTTATTTTTCAGCAATTCTGAGTTAGGTTTTTTTCAATAGCATGCAATGTTAAAATACCAATGGTGTGTCTAACATGGGGTCAGTGCTTTCAGCTGCCTTGTAGGCACTCAAAAAACCTTTCGGAGTTGTTTTTTCCCAATGGGTATCATCGGCAAATAAGGCATATTGGCGCTGAGATTGTTATCCGAATTTTCAATATTTCATGGGAGACATATTTTGTGTGTTTCATCGTCAGAATCAACAGAATATTAAGGTTGTTGTAAGCATAAGTGATTTCTCCCAAGTTGAAGTGACCACAAAAGTAACCTCAAAAGCAACTGAAGCTCTTCATATACCATTTTTAACCTATAAATGGATTACCTCGTACTTGGTGCGTCTTCAGCATTCCAATATTAGTTAGCTCGATAAATATTGGGCCATATTTGCTTCAATAAATATCTCTTGTAATTGAAATTCCTCTTCGGGTATGACGAAAATTTTAATGTCATGGCACTGTTCATCCAATGCCTAAGCAAGTTCATTAATGGCAAGAATTAAATCATTCTCCTGGCTTTAATGTATTTCCCATGGCAGATAAAATGGCAGGGGAGTGGCGATAGGGTAGTAACAAAATCGATAATAGCTTCAAAATTCAACTAAACAATTGTGTGTTTCGATATTTCTATGTAAAGACTGTCCCAGAAATAACTGTATTTTTATTTTTTTTTTTTTTACTGTACAAAAACTAATGATGTTTTTTAAAAAATTCTTTCAGTTTATTATTAAGTAAACATTACAAAATAAATCAAAATTTTATTTACACTAAAAAAAAAAACACTTAAAAAATAGATGTTCCTTTTGATAAAGGTCCTCCATTAGGTATTTTACCGACCTTTCGTTGACCTGAGTGTTTGCCCGACTCCATTTACGTCGAAATATTTCGATGTTTTTCACAGTTTGTTTGGTCTTTTAAGATTTATTTTCATTAAAGCCTAATATCTTTCGATTGGACGAAGTTCGGGGCAATTCGGTGAATTGGCTTCTCTTGGTACCACAGAGACATTATTGGCTTGGTACCAGGGATGCTATTTTGAGTGAAATAGTACTTTTTTGAGTACTATTGATTCTACAAAAGTACCCGAGTACCTTCTTGTCGAAAAAAGTACCCTGATACTGGTTATATTTTATACTTTTACAATTAATTTCATATTTAACCTCTTATATAACGTATAGCTATCACGATCTGCAAGCACATAACACACAAAATAAAAAGTAAACTAGTTGCATCAGCACCAAAATCCTTACTGGGATATGACAATGAGCCTAAAGAATAAAACGTAAGCAATTGCTTCTCCTTGAAATTTCTAAGGAATTACTTAAGTGTGGTATAATAAAAAACTATTTTCTATTCCATCTCCTTCTTGCGTTCTCCAAATTTCTCTTAGAGGTATGTTAAGCTGAAAAGAATGAAGCGAACTGTGACTTATAGCTTTCCAAGAGCGTTATTTTTCAGCAATTATGAGTTAAGTTTTTTTAAATGGCATGCAATATTTTAAAACCAATGGTGTGTCCAACATGGGGTCAGTGCTTTCAGCTGCCTTGTAGGCACTCAAAAAGCCTTTCGAAGTTGTTTTCATCGAATGCCTAAGCAAGTTCATTAATGGCAAGAATTAAATCATTCTCCTGGCTTTAATGTATTTCCCATGGCAGACAAAATGGCAGGGGAGGGAGTGGCGATAGGATAGTAACAAAATCGCTAATAGCTTCAAAATACAGCTAACTAATTGTGTGCTTCGATATTTCTATGTAAAGACTGTCCCAGAAATAACTGTCTTTATTTTTTTTTTATTGTAAAAAAACTATTGATGTTTTTTTAAAAATTCATTCAGATTATTATTAGGTGAACATTACAAAATAAATGAACATTTTATTTACTTACTTACTTACTTAGATGGCGCTTATAACCGTTGGTCGGTTTTGGCCTGGTCCAAGAATTTGCTCCAGCCTCTTTTGTCGTGTGCTTGCTGGCGCCAGTTGGAAACTCCAAACGTTGTCAGGTTATCCAATGCCTGGTCTTTCCAACGGAGATGCGGTCTTCCTCGTCTGTGTTGGCCACCGCTGGGTACTGAATCCAATATCTTTTTCGCTGGAGCTTCGTCGTTCATTCTCTCGAGATGACCTAGCCAGCGAAGCCGCTCTATTTTAATACGCTTGACTATATCGATGTCGGCATATAGCTCATACAGCTCGTGGTTCCATCGTATTCGGTACTCGCCATTGACGCAGATTGGTAAGACCAGGCATTGGATAACCTGACAACGCTTGGGGTTTCCAACGTTGGACCATAGATCTTGCGAAGGATTTTTCTCTCAAACGCTCCCAAAGTCCTTTCTTCAGAGCTGCTCAACGTCCAGGTTTGTGATGCGTATAGTAGGACGGGCATGATTATTGACTTATAGAGCGTTAATTTTGTTCGTCGAGAGAGAGCTCTGCTACTCAATTGCCACATGAGCCCAAAGTAACACCTGTTGGCAAGAGTGATCCTTCTTTTAATCTCAATACTGATATCGTTGGAGGAGTTAATGCTGGATCCCAGGTAAACAAAGTCCTGCACTACCTCAAAGGAGGTGTTGCCAACAGTGACGTGGTTTCCAAGACGCTGGGACTGTTTGTTTGTTGACACAAGATACTTCGTTTTATCTGCGTTCACTGCAAGACCCATTCGACTCGATTCTTTTTCTAGCCTGGAGAATGCTGCACTGACTTCGCGCGCATTTTGGCCAATGATGTCAATATCATCAGCATACGCCAGCAGCATAACACTCTTCTAGAAAACTGTGCCGCTGCGTCTCAGGTCAGCAGCTCGGATGATCTTCTCCATGACTATATTTAAGAAGTCGCACGATAAGGAATCAACTTGACTGAAACCTCGCTTGGTATCGAACGGAAGGGAGAGGTCCTTCCCGATTTTCACTGCGCTGCTGGTGTTGTTCAGTGTCATCCTGCAAAGACGTATTAGCTTCGCAGGAATACCAAATTCAGACATGATGGAGTAAAGGTGACTCCTCATTGGACTGTCGAAGGCGGCTTTGAAATCGACAAAAAGATGGTGTATGTCGATTTGTTTTTCGAGGGTCTTTTCCAAAATTTGTCGGAGCGTGAAGATCTGGTCGATGGTGGACTTTCCAGGTTTGAAGCCACACTGATAAGGTCCAATCAGTTGGTTGACGATGGGCTTCAGTCTTTCACACAATACGCTCGACAGGACCTTATATGCGATATTTAGAAGGCTTATCCCACGGTTGTTGGCGCAAATGGTGGAATCACCTTTCTTGTGGGTTGGGCAGAGCACACTGAGGTTCTAATCATCTGGAATGCATTCTTCCGACCATATTCTGCATAGAAGTCTGTGAATGCATTTAACCAGAGCTTCGCCACCGGTCTTAAACAGCTCAGCCGGTAAGCCATCGGCTTATGCGGCTTTGTTGTTTTTAAGCCAAGCTATAGCTGTTAAGACCTCGTTATAGTCGAGCAGCGGAACTTCAATGCTATCATCCATAATTGGGGTTTCCGGGATATCATCTCCACTGGCGGGATTGTTGTCAGCGTCGCCATTTAAAAGACTAGAGAAGTGTTCCCTCCATAACACCAGTGTACTCTGGATATCTGTCACTAGATTCCCATTCTCGTCCTTGCAGGAAGAGCCTCCGGTCTTAAGACCTTCAGCCAGGCGTCTTATTTTTTCGAAAAATTTTCGAGTCTCATTCCTGTCGCCATGCATCTCAATTTTCTCGCACTCACGCATTTCCGCCTCTCGTTTTTTTCGCCTGAAAATGCGTCTCTCTTCCCTCCTCTTCTCTCGGTATCGCTCCATAACTGCACGCGTTACAACCGACTGCAGGGTGGCTTTATAAGCGGTGTCCTTCTCTGCAGTTGCGTCGCGACACTCCTGGTCGTGCCACTGGTTTTGGCGAGGGCGGTGGTAGCCTATCACCTCTTCAGCAGCCGTACGCATAAAGTGGGATATGTGCGTTCACTGTCCGCATATATCGTCGATCAGGGGAGTGCTTTATTGAAGCAGGAGTGGGAGTCAAGTAGCGAAGGCTTCAGCCGTCCGTTTTGACTGCAGCTTGTCGACGTCTAGTTTTCTTTGTGTAGGATGTGAGCATTCTTAGCTGCGCTCTGCGGATGTACTGTCGTGGAGGCCGAACTTTCCGACTGTTGGACCAAATATGTTTTCCTTACCCACCTTGGCGTTGAAGTCACCAAGCACGATTTTTATGTCATGACGGGGGCAGCGCTCGTATGCGTCTTCAAGGCGCTCGTAAAAACTTTCTTTGGTCTCATCATCTTTTTCTTCTGTCGGAGCGTGCGCACATATTAGGCTTATGTTAAAAAATTTTGCCTTGAAGCGGATTATGGCAAGTCGTTCGTTCACAGGAGTGAATCGCAGGACATGATGCTGTATTCTCTTGCCAACTACAAATCCGCATCAAAACTCGTGCTTCTCCGCATGGCCGCTGTAGTAGATATCACAGGATGCTTGCCGTAAGCAACCATGTCCCTTCCATCGCATTTTTTGGTTTGCAGTGATATCAGCATTATATCTTTCCAAGATATTAATCAAAAAATTTTATTTACACTGAAAAAAAAATTGTTAAAACAAATTATGCTGTTTTTGATAAAGGTCCATCATTACGTGTTTTACCGTCCTTTCGTTGACCTTAGTGTATTCCTGACGCCATTTACGTCGAAATAATTCGATGTTTTTTGCAGTTTGTTTGGTCTTCTTAAGATTCCACGCCTTAACCTTTCATTAAAGCCCTTTCGATTGGACGAAGTTCGGGGCAATTCGGAGGATTGGCTTCTCTTGGTACCACAGCGACATTATTGGCTTGGTACCAATCCATCGTTCTCTGGGCGTAGGTAGTGACATGTTGCTAGGTCAGGCCAAACAAATACTGAACCTTGGTGCTGACGTATAAAAGGCAGCAAACGCCGCTCCAGACACTCTGATGTAAATTTCGGTGTTGATTGTGCGTTCAGTCACAAATTCTTTACTTCGAAGGCCACATTTGCAAATGGCCTGTCACACCATGTATTTCTTTAGAAATTTGGTATGTTTTTCGGTGGTAAATTTAGAGGATGCTCCACCCCTTCAAACCGCAGTATAATATCCGTATCCAGGTAACTGCTTGAAATCAGCTTTGTAGTACGTTTCATCGTCCATGATCACGCAATCAAATTTGGGCAAGTAATCGCGATGCAGTTTTCGAGCCCTCCTCTTGACCTATCAAGTATCAAGTACTATCAAGTACTTTTTGTACTTTATAGCTCCTTAGGTTGTATAATTTTTTTATGCGTTGATCTATCAAGTATCAAGTACTTTTTGTACTTTATAGCTCCATAGATTATAAAATTTTTTAATCCGTTGAACACTCGACTTCAATGTTGCCGCTTTTGCTGCCATATCACGAACCGAAGTGCCTGGATTCTGAGTATGCAGCCGCTTAACGTTCTGGGCCACCGCTTGGTTCGCTTGACCTTTTTCTCCCTGAGCCTGGTGTTTTTGATAAAGGGGTAAGCTATTTGTATCGTTTTATGGTACTTCCGACAATTTTTACAAAAACGCCAACTTCCTTTTTGATCTTTTTGCACGTGGTGTTTGGATTTTCCAGGTATTTGCAAATAATTACTTTCCAATTTTCTTCTTGTTGAGTCGACATCTTTTCAGTAGCTCTTTTATTTTACTATTGAGTATTTTTTTTTTAATTTGCAATATTTATACTTTATTTAGATACCAAATATGTTACTATAGAGGTAACACTTTTTTTATAAATTACCTAAAAACAAAAGGACAGTTATTTCTGGGACAGTATTTAATTGGCTCTTCTGGCTCACATTTATTATTATTTTTTGAAAGACTCTGCTCTACAAAACCCTCTGCCTAATAGAACCTTTATCTAAAAAGAAATTCTTTGTATATTCTAAAATGAATGTCTGTCTTTTTTAAAAAAGTGTTATTGTTTAGATGTTTGAAACTTAATAATATTGCAAAATTAACGTATTGAGTTATCTTTTGGTAACTTAGCAGTGACTTTTGAAGTGTGACTTTTGAAAGCGTTCATGAAATACTAAAAAAAAATAGTTTTGCCAAATTTTATAATTGAAAAAAAGATTTTACTACATTAATTTAATTGAACTTTTTTTTTCTCTAAATTGCATTTCTTAGACTTTAATCTCAAATGCACACATACACACAGATTAACACAAACACTCACACAAACTTCAACGCACTCAATCATCCGAACAAATTAATCCTCAAATACAAAGTTAAAATTGATTTTAACTTTTCTTTTTCGAATTCAGCCTCAGTCAATCGAACAACAAGCACAGCAGCCAGAGCAGCCAGAGTCGCTCTCATCAAAAATGGGCAACAGCCAAGCATCAGCCAATACCACAACTTCAACACCCGATGAAACCCCATCTGGTGGTCTTTTGGGCACAAAAAGTCGACGTGGTAGTCGTGTTAGAGTTTTTGGACGTTTTGGTCAAAAGAAACAAGCAACAACGCCAACGAAAGAAGCAACAATCGTTGTTACAGCAGCAACAGCAGCAACACCAACAAATTCAACAACAACACCTGATGATATAACCGATGTAGAATTGTTACAACAAAGTCATGCTGCTGTGATACAACAATTGGAGGCGGAACAATTTGATTTTCGTAAGTTTGGCATTAGTTGTTGTTATTGTTGTGTTGTTGTTTTGATTCCACTTCCAAATTGCGTTAACTTTCTTGCTCACACCCACCACCTACCAGCTAAAACCTATCTTAGTGTTTAGTACTTCTATAAATGATACTTAAATTATTTTCATGTTGATTGTTGGAGTTTTTCTTATGCCAAAACTTTTTTAAGGATTGCAATGAAAACTTTTCTATCTAGCTTAGTATTGTTGCTGTTGTTATTAATTTTATTTTTTTTTTTTTTCTTCTTTCTTTTTTTTTTTTGTAGCAACAATTTTTCGATTTAATGATTTTTCTTGTTGTTAATATATATTTGTTGAACGAATTTTCTCTTGACATCACTAACAACAGTTGTTATTATTATATTTTATTGTTGTTGAGATGATTGTGCACTGAAATTAAGAGAAATTATCTTTAAGGTACTAAAACAAAAAAGAGATATATATATAACAAGTAAAGAAAGTCTAAAGTCGGTCTAGGCCGACTATGAAATACCTTAAACCTACTTTTAAAAAAAATAATATTATTGAAAATGGGCGCCTTTATTTTATATGCATTTAAATGTTGAAGAAAAATGTATACATACCAAGTTTTATTCCTGTAGCTCACAGTGAGTGCCTTTTTTATGCTTTGGAATTTGGGCGTGTTCAATGACGGATTACTCACAATTTTTGCATACACCTTAGTTTTGGTGTAAAATTCATACATACCAAATTTGATCTCTCTATGGCAAACATAATCTTATTAATTCAGTTTTAAACTTTTTGGGTTGTATTTCAAAATTTTCATTTTTCAAAACCATCTTTTTTTTTTGTTATAAAAAAAACACATGCCAAATTTTATGTCTGTAGGTAAAACAGAGGCTTATTTATTGCGTTTACAATTTTTGAGTTGAATGGGAGTTGGGCGTGTCGGTGAGCGGATGACATCCATTTTTCGAAGACATCTTTTTGTTGATACAAAACACATACCCACCAAATTTTATTGTTGTAGGTAAATCATGAGCTCATTTATGCAGTTTTCAATTTTTGCGTTGTATGGGATGCAGGCGTGTCCGTGGGCGGATGACACCCATTTTTCGAAGACATTTTTGTGTTAATACAAAACACATGCACACCAAATTTTATTGTTGTAGGTTAATTATGAGCTTATTTATGCAGTTTTCAATGTTTGCGTTATATGGGAGGTAGGCGTGTCCATGGGCGGATGATGTCCATTTTTTCCAAACTATATATGTTGTTTCATAAAAAACACACGTGCTAAATTTTATACCTGTAGGTTAAATAGAGGCTTATTTATTCCGTTTTCAATTTTTGGGTTGTATGGAAGGTAGGCGTGTGCGTGGGCGGATGACACCCATTTTTCGAAAACATCTTTGTGTTGATACAAAACACACACACACCAAGTTTTATTGGGCGTGTCCGTGGGCGGATTCCAAAAAAAATTCAATAGTGGTATACATAATATTCAATAGTGGAAAATAGGTGAATACACCTGACACCTAACATTTTTTTTTCACAGCTAAAAAGAGGCAATAATCTGCGAGGTGGGCATCGCTCTATACATAATTTAGCTCAAACAAGTTTTCTTCATATCTTTCTCGATTGATATGATATCGCACATCAATATGTTTTGGCCTCTTATGAAACTCCAGATTCTTGATTAACCTTATAGCACTTTAATGGTCCATGTTAAACTCAGTTTTTATTGTCTGTCTTCTCAATTTTCGTAAAAGAAGTTGAAGCCAAACAAGATCCTTCATTGCTCCTGATGCAGCGATGTACACCGATTCTGTAGTTGATATTCTGAGCTTTTGCGTTCGGATTACCAACTGCTTATACCAGATCCAAACATAAGTACATAAATACGTTTCAAAGGCTTATTACTTTTACAAATTTCTTAACTTAAAACTAATTTAAGGTACGAGCATTAAAAATACGCTTTTCAGCAAATACATGTGCTTCTGTATTGGTTTTTCCATACATCTCCTTACAACTCCCACTGCATTAGGGAGTTGTAAGAATTTACATTCCACTTGTTAAGATGAAAATGGTGATCACATTCCATTTATGCAGTGCGCACTAAGATTATGGAGGCGGGCGACGATCCCAAAAAAATTCGTCCTTGAAGTCCGACACCACCACCAATCGAAGATGATGGAGTGAAAATTCTACCACCTAGCTATGACGAGGTTAAAAATGCTATCCGGTGACTCAAAAACAACAAAGAAGTAGATGCTGATGGCTGACTGCAAAATTGTTTAAAAGCGGCGGCGTTGAATTGATAAAGTACCTGCATCAGTCATCAGCAAAATATCCTATACTTGTCCTATACTAAAGAATTATTTCCATCGGTTCTTTCGAGCATATTGTGCGAAAGATTAAGTCGCATACCAAAACACTGATTGAACCTTCTCAGTGTGGCTTTGATTACCAGATTTTCACACTTCGTCAAATCCTTGAAAAAAATGCAACGCAAATCAAGAGACACCTACCTCATTATTAATAATAAAGCTTCGTTCAATAGCCCGATTCGGGACTGCCTGTACGCAGCAATGTCTGAGTTCGTTGTACCTACAAAGTTGATAAGACTCTGCAGGATGGCGTTGAGCAATACATGCAGCTCCGTCAATGTAGAAAATTCCTCCTGGAAATCTTTAATACTGCACGAAGTTTCAGACACGACAACGCGCTATATGTGATCTCTTTAATTTTATTATCATAAAGGATCCTACGAAAAACAGTTATTCATCGCAATGACAACATATTTCTTTCTCAAACTTTGCCCCCCGAAATGTTCACAAATACATTAATTACGCTTAAAGCGTGCCGTCCTTAGATCACAATATGCAGACGAGGAAGACCGCATCTCCGTTGGAAAGACCAGGCATTGGATAACCTGACGACGCTTGGAGTTTCCAACTGGCGCCAGCAAGCGCACGACAAAAGAGGCTGGCGCAAATTCTTAGACCAGGCCAAAACCGACCAACGGTTGTAAGCGCCATCTAAGTAAGTAAGTAAGTAAGTAATTCTAAAAAAGAGTGTGGCAATATTGTTAAAACTCTGTATCTCGAAGAAAATTGACACTAGAGTACTGAAATTAAGTACAGAGGTAGGCGCAATTATTGAAAATTACTATAAAAAAAGTGTGCGTTATTCGATAAAGGTATGTGGCAATATAAGAGAATTACTGTGTCTCGAATTATATTGATACTAGGGTACAGAAATTTATTACAACGGTAGGAAAAATTACTACAAATTTTTGTAAAAAACTAGTAAGGTATATCTTCGACTTAGCCGAAGTTAAAATACCCCCACGGGCGATTCGTAATGGTACAAAATCTTAAATTGCAGCTCTTTTCATATGAGATTTAAAAAAATTTACTATTTTGATGACGTCTAATTCATCTAAATCAAATCTAAGTCTAATTCATATCAAATTGTTTTCCTGCAAAGTAAAGACAAGCCTTTTTATAAAGTTTTTAATTAGGGGCTGTATGGGATGTGGGCGTGTTCTGGAGTGGTTGATGCCAATTTTTCTAACATGCCTCAATTTTGATATAATATACACAAGTACCCAATTTCAGGTCTTTAGCTTAAATATTAGCCTATTTATAGAGTTATATTATGGGTTGTATGGAAGGTGGGCGTGTTTATCAATGGATGACGCCAATTTTTCTGTCACGTCTTGATTTTATTATAAAAGGAATAAATATCTAATTTTACTTTTGTAGCTTCGACAGAAGCCTATTTATATAGTTTTAAATTTTGGGGTTGTATGAGAGGTGGTCGTGTTCGTGGGTGGATTACGCCCATTTTTCTAACACACCTGAGTTTTGTCATAGACTATACAAATATTGAATTTAAGCTTTATAGCGTAAATATTCGCTTCTTTATGGAGTTTTCATCATTGGGATCGTATGGGAGGTAGGCGTGGTTTTTATCCGATTAAGCCCATTCTCGAACTTGACTTTAGTTTTTTGAAATAAAGCTTAAATATCGAATTTCAGCACGATAGCTTCAAAATTACGGCTGTTATCGTGTCCACAGACAGACAGACAGACGGACAGACAGACGGACATGGCTAAATCAACTCAGGTAGTGATTCTGAGCAAGAATATATGTACTTTTCTGTACCTACCACGCCTCCTTATGGGCGTTACACACGTCGTGACAAAAATGTCCAGTTATGTGGACGGTATTCGATAAAGGGGCGTGTCACTATAAGAAAAACACTGTATCTCAGTAAATATTGACACTAAAGTACTATAGTTAATAAAATTCACTGCAAAAATGCAAGGGTAGGTATAATTATAAAAAATAACGGTAAATTAAGTGGGTGTTAGTCGACAAAGAGGTGTGGCAATATTAGAAAAACTCTATATCTCGAATAATAATGACACTAGAGTGCTAAAGATAACTACAGGGGTAGGCACAGTTTTAAAACAATTAATTTCAATAGAGTGGGCGTTGTTTGATAAAGGGGTGTGGCAGTATATGAAACACACTGTATCTCGAATAATATTGACACTAGAGAACTGATATTTAGTATAGAGGTAGGCACACTTATAACAAGTTATTGTCAATAAAGTGGGCGTCATTCGACAAAGGGGTGTGGCAATATTATAAAACACTTAATCGAATACTGACACTACTAACTGAAAAAGTACAGACGTAGGCACAATTATTACAAATTACTGCCGAGGAATTGAGCGTTATTCAACTAAGGGGTGTGGCAGTGTGTAAAAAACTGTATAATATTGACTTAAGGGTGATAAAATTCATTGTTAGAATGGGTAAAACTATTGAAAACACTATAACAAAGAGTGTGATACTCTCGACAAAGAGGTGTGTCACTATTATAAACACACTATATTTCAGTCATTATTGACATTGGAGTACTGATGAAAATACAAGAGTGGGCACTGATAAAGATACTGAAAAAGAACAGAATAAGAAACGACAGAAAAGTATTTTCCAAATTATGAGCATAAATAATTGGTGTTTAATTAATTTAAACACTTTTTTAATATATATCTTTTTTTTAAAAAGAAAGAAATAAAAACTTTTTAACAAAAAAAAAAAACCTACTTCAAAATCACCACAAAGTAAAAAATAATTTTAAATTACTTTTACTATTTATTTCTTGGTCAAATTTGATGATTTATTAATATTCATTATTAAATTGGAAATCGTTTGATATCAATTATTCGGAAGTTTTTTTAATTTTTATCATAAATATATTAATTTTTTATGATAATAAAAGCTTCGAAGTCGGCGCTAATATAGTCAGATTTTTTGTGCAGCTGCAACACACACTAGCATTTTTATTAAGATTTAATAAAAATTAAGATTACAAATTAATACAGCGTCACCTAACCAGGATATTCACAAATAAAAAAAATCTTACATAGAGTAGGGATGGCAAAAATATCATGATTTTATGTCAATGATTAGCGCTGACTAGAAGCTTTTATTACCATAAAAAATTAATATATATATGATAAAAATAAAAAATTCAGAATAATTGATATCATAAGATTTCCAATTTAATAATGAATATTAATAAATTATCAAATTTGACCAAGAAATAAATAGTAAAAATAATTGAAAATTATTTTTTACTTTGTAGTGATTTTGAAGTAGGTTTTTTTTTTTGTTAAAAAGTTTTTATTTAAGTGAAACTTCTTTAGCTGCGTCTACAACATACGGCGAACGACACAAGCGTTAAAACCAATGTTACCCTTTAATGAAACACGCGGCGAATTGAAGTTATTTGGTGTTCGGAACACCATATAAATTAGAATTAAATAGTCGGAAGGAAGGAGAAAAAATTATCAAACCATGTTTTGAGTCCACACTAACCGACGAACTAATCAACAAAGTTTTAGTCCGTAACTTTTTTAAATGAAACTGCTTAAGCCGAGAATAGAACAATATGGGAATGGAAACGGTGAGTAAAACAGAACTAAAAGGTTTGAAACCTCGGCTTTTTGAAGTTTAAAAAAAAAAAAACAAAAACAAATTGGCCATTTCAGCCCTTGAAAGGACTTTGACCGAGCTTCTTAGGATCGATTGTGTTGTGTGTGTTATTAAATTTTTGCACACAATTAACCGAGAACTGGACCTACATGTTTTGTGCCGACTCCGAACGGCTCATGTTCTCAAGAAGCTTTACATGGCATTATTTACTCTCTGAGGTTTGCCATTGTCTGCAGAGCGGTGGTGACCGATCAGAAAAATTTTTTATTATTGAAAAAACTTTTCGCCACAGCTGGGGATCGAACCCGGTCTCCGAGCATGCTAAGCCACACACTTAACCTGCATGCCACGGTCACCACCGTTTGAAGTTAACTCGTTTAGAATCGGATTGTATGAAACGAAATTAAATTGGGGTGTAAAATCAAAATATAAAGTTTCAATCGAAACGCATGACATGGTTAAATTTTCAACTATGACACAAAAAACACAAACAAATTGGCCATTTCAGCCTTTGAAAGGACTTTGACCGAGCTTCTTATGATCAAATATGTTTTGTGTGGTATTAAATGTTTGCACACAATTGACTGAGAACTGGACCTAAATGTTTTATGCCGACTCCGAACGGCTAAATTTCATGTTCTCAAGAAGCTTTACATGGCATTATTTACTCTCTGAGGTTTGCAATGGAATTATCTGAGGTTATAAACAGGTCATTGGCACTTTTATGGATTCCATGGATCATTTGCACCAAACTGGATGATTCTATGGCCAATTGGATTCACGGGATTATATGAGGCCCCATGCGGGCCATTGAAACTTTTATGCATTCCAAGGATTACTTGGACAACTATGGACGATTCTATGGCCAAGCGCATGCAATGGGATTATCTAAGGTCACAGGCAAGTCATTGGCACTTTTTTGGTGTCTATGGATCATTTGGACAAATATAAATGATTCTCGACACGAAACAATCAGATGCAATGGGATTATATGAGGTCACAGGCGGGTCATCTGCACTTTTATAGTATCTATGGATCATTTGAACAAAACTGGATCATCTTATGGCTAATCGGATGAAATAAGATTATTTGAGGTCACAGACGGGTCATTGACAATTTCATGGATTCTACGGATCATTTGGACAAAATCCCATTACATCCGATTGGATGATTCTATGGCAAATCGGATGCAATGAGATTATCAGTGGTTACAGGCGGGTCACTAGCACTTTTATGGTGTCTATGGATCATTTGGACTATACTATGGCCATTCGAATGCAATGTGATTTTCAGAGGTCATTTAGAAGTTGTCATTGAAACTTTTATGGATTCCGTTTTTAAGAAAATTTTCCTAAATCGACGCTTCGATTAACAATATTCCGTGGTAATCGGTATAAGATAACTTCAATCACGCATCGGAGCTGGCACGTACACTTTGTTGTTGCTTCTATTGCCACGTATAAAGCACTTGAGATTGATTGCATTGCGTTACAGCTTAATAAATTGGATCTACTTTTCATCGTACCATAAATTGTTATCGTTTTTACATCGTTTCATAACAAGGAAGCTTAGTCTGACAGCAAACTGCCATTTGTCTTTTCCTTACAAATAATTGTCGGTAAAAATACATGTGTTTCTTATATTTTCTTTCTCTTTTGAGACAACCAATTCGCTGCGAATTGCCGGTTGCCTATTTCCAATTTTGGGAATAGGTTTTTACAAAAAATAAACGTTTATGGAAGGTATGATCGATATAGTATGATAAGTCGATGATACAATATCTTTAAACTTCTAGAAATAGTGTTAAAACACACTTCACCCTCTAGTGAATATAGCCGTCTACAGGCGGGCTGAGCTAAAAAGCGTATAACACGCAAATGAAAAACATGACAGACATTGTTTCTTGCCGTACAACCTACTAATTCATATATTTCATTTTATGTGTGTACGCCGAAGCTCTGGCTCACCGCATTTAAAATAGTTTTTCATTTAAATATAAAAAAGTGGTCCTTTACGTGAAATGAGACTTTTTAGTGAGACTCTATTAAAGAGTAAATCAATTAACCACTTAAAACTCTCTGTATTTTTGGGTTAAAGTTTCGCTTATACCGTCGTGACGGCCACACACTTATTCTTTTTTGTATCTAATATATTTAATTGCAAATTGCAAGAAAAGGCTTCTTAATTAATTAAGGATCAGTACAATGGTTAACGGATTGTACATTTCTTATTGTACCATACAACGGCATATACTAGGCATAGAGAATACCCCTAATGCTTAATCAGATGCGTTATTCTTGTTTTCTCATTTTTTTTAACAAAGGTGAAAGTTGGGTTACTCAAACGAATGGAGCGTGTAAAGGCATGAATGGATATCATACAACTTCATACATAAACTAGTGACAGAGAAGCTATAACAAAAGAGTTCAGCTACTACAGCTTTTTTGCACTTTCTCAGCATTAACTCATTTCAAGCCACAATCCAAAGCATGAAAAATTTGTAATTAACATTGTAAACAAAGTTAATGTGGAAAAAATTTACCCACCAGAGTTGGTATTGGGCTCAGGGACAACACAGGACGTAACTACTAACCATGCACAGATAGATCTAATTACAGAATTGCTTTTAGTCTACTTTTGAGTTGACCTTTTGACAAGTTAACATCAAAAACGTCACAGATGTTAACAAAGGTACTCATGCGGTTTAAAGCAGCAGTTAACATATAGTTCGTTCTACTAAAAGGTAAATAAATTAAAGTGTTAGCGTTTCTACTGCTTCTACGGTTAGAGTTGAAATTAATGAGAGAAAGAATTTCCGGAGAATCGAAAACACCGGTCATGAGTTAGTGTAAATATACGATATCTGCAGACCTCTTTCGCTCACTTAGTGACTCCATTCCTAAAAGTTTTAAACGATCCTCATAAGGAGGAAGGTTTAAAATGTCAGTTTCACTTAAGCCCCATAGAGAAAACCGAACAAAACGTTTTTGGATCCTCTCTATTCGTTCAACATGCACATTATAACTTGGGGACCAGACTTGACTCGCGTACTCCAAGTGAGGACGCACAATTGCATAATACAACGTTGTAGTTGTAATCATGCTTTTGAATTCTTTGGCCCAGCGTTTTACAAATCCAAGCATTGAAGACGCTTTTTACATATATTATCAATATGAATGTTGAACGATAACTTAGGATCCATGCATACACCAAGGTCTTTGACCACCTCTACACGACTTAAAGCAGTATTTTTTTTATATTGTAATCAAATAGTAAATTATTCTTTTTTCGCGAAAAGGTCATAGTTTGGCATTTACTAGGATTGAGAAACATATTATTTTTAGAACACCAAACTTCAAAGGATTACAGATAAGCCTGTAGTAGGTTGGAATCATCTTTAGTATTTATTTTTCTGTATATTTTCATATCATCTGCATAAATCAATAGACGAGAGTGTTCAATGACGTGTGTGACGTCATTAAATGCTTAAATAAACAGAAGTGGACCAAGTTGGCTACCTTGAGGTACACCTGATTCAGCAATTTATTCTGAAGACAACACCCCTCGGAATCGTATTTGAAAAGATCGCTAAGTCAAATACGTTGAAAACTGCATAACTCAGCTCATATTTAGCCTACAACAATAAAATTTGATACGTATGTGTTTTATACCAACACAAAGATGTCTTCGAAAAACGGACGTCATCCCTTCACGGACACGCCCACCTCCCATACAACCCAAAAATTGAAAACGCAATAAATAAGCCTCTGTTTAACCTACAGAGCTAAAATTTGGCACGAATGTTTTTTATGACAAAACAAAGATGGTTTTGAAAAATGGACGTCATCCGCCCACGGACACGCCTACCTCCCATACAACCCAAAAAGTTTAAAATTCAATAAATAAGGTTATGTTTGTCATAGAGAAATTAAATTTGGTATGTATGTATTTTATACCAAAAATAAGGTGTGTCCAAAAATTGGGAGTAATCCGTCCATAAACACGCCCACCTCCCATAGCGAAAGCACAATAAGGGCATTAACTGTGAGCTACAGGAATAAAACTTGGTATGTGTAAATTTTTCATCACCATTTAAATGCAATTAAAATATAGGCTTCATCCGCCCACGGAGACGCCCATTCACAATAAAATTTTTTTTGTTTTTGAACAGTGGGCTTAGGGTATTTCATAGTCGGCCTAGACCGACTTTTGACTTTCTTTACTTGTTTATATATAGGACTTATAAATGATTTTTTCCAAAAAACTGGAAAATAACTTTCTGTAATTGATTTATTAAACAATAAAGAAAGTGGTTGACACAAAACGGATCCGCATTGAGTTAACACTGCTGCAGGAATTCCATCAGGTCCAGCGCCAAAATCCTCATCGATTTTCCCAATATACTTTAAAATATCCTCAGAGGCAAAGGATATAGATTCCAAAGAGACCATGGGTGAAGAGTTCATGTAGTCAAAGTAACCTTCATCAGGATTAAACGAATCTGAACAAAAAGATTCCTTGAAAAGATTGGCAAAAAGGCCACAAATTATAGAAGGATCGTCCGTAAATCCATCAAGAGTTTTGAAGGATGAAGGAAATCCATCAGATTTTTTCTTAGTATTTATGAACCCCCAAAATCTCTTTGGATCAGACAATATTCTCGGCTTAATATTGTCTAAATATTCATTATATAAAACAGCTGAAAGATTTTGAAATTGAAATTCCACAAACGTTTGTAGATATCTAGGTCATTTGACTCCAAACTACAGACATATCTCTTCCATGCTCTATTCCTGTTATTGCGAAGTGTTTTCAACTCTTTTGTGTACCATTTAAGCTTCACGAAATGACTCATGTTCGATTCGTAGAGGTCGTAGAGACCATTATTTAAGTCCATAAGTGCTTTTATAGAGTAAAAATTAATAAATGGCAGATTAACTAATTTTGAAATTTTGTAATATTTTGCAGTTTGCAGCTAAATAATCTATTCTAGAGTCACAAAACAACTCAAACAAACTTATATTTAAGCCCATTACACAGACCAGCTCCATTATTGGCAACCACTCAAAAATGTTACATCATAGAATTTTAAATAACTTTGCCAATTAATCCAGAGATCAGCGCATAAATGCAAGCCAAGTTCATGAGATATTCATGAACATACATAACCAAAAAACAAGAAAACCTAAAAACAATACAACTAAAAATACAGTTAAAAAACAAAACAGTAAAACTAACCTTTTCGCATTTAATTGCTGGAAATCCCTCAAAATAAAAAAAAATTAAAAAAAAACTAAAAGTCTAGCTATGTTCGTTGCATTCAAAACATTTTGTGGCAAAAATTTAGAATAAGTTTGGCTATAACACAGGACGAAATATTTAATTGACCACGTTTCACAACGTAACCTCAATGCGACTCAACCGGCTCACAGAGCAAAACCGGCTGGTGGGCTGGGTAGGTATTCCACAGAAGCCAGCAAAAATGGAATACGAAATTCCATTTTTAAGTTCAACACGATCCCGGCAAATTGACGAAACCACGTTGACGCAACAGCAGGCTGGCTCAAGCATGATGTTGTTGGTTGGTCGGTTGGTTGGTCGGTCGGTGTTTGTTTGTTGGACGGTGTGCAAAGTGAGCTGAGCTCAATGTCCGCACCCACACGATTACAAGCGGCTGCTAGTCTCTCTGTTTATATATATGTATATGTGTGTGTGTATATGTTTGTGTGAGAGTTACGTTAAATATTAAAAATATGCAGATGTACTGCAAATCCATCTCAATACTTGTATTATTTTTGTTTTAGTTTTTAATTTTTTTTTCCTTTTTTTTTCGTTTTTGTGCTTTGGGTGTGATGTGAGTGTGTATGAATTATGAATTCTCATATTGAAAAATATGAAAAGCATGCAAAAACTATAAAGTTTTTTTGATGTTGTTGATGAAGTGAAAGAAAAGCTTTCGACTCAAAAAGTCGAAATTCAGCTGCTGAATCATGCTGTGTAGCTCTACGTGATGCTTGCAGTGCTCGTGCTTCTTTTGGCTTGACTTTTAATAATTTTCTGAGCTATGATGTTGGTTAGAGCAAAATAACTCACAAATGACGTCATGTTAATTGATATCTTTTATGTATAAAAGATTTTGGTAAGCAAGAAATAAATTTTATGTAGATTTTGACATAGTTTCTTTTTACAGCCAAAAAAGGAATTTATAAACTCTTAGCTGACAACATCTTTATGTGGCTAGACAATTTTAGCTAACTTCGTATGAACGTTAACTTTTTTCTTTGAAAATATATATATAATATGCCTTAGAGCTGTTTTGGTTTTAAGCCTTTTATATACAGTGATGGAAAAAATATTCGAAACATTCAATAACTTTTATTCAATAACTAACTTAACATTAAATGTGTTAAATTTTCCAATTTGCTTTTGGAAAAAGTAATAGAAATAAAATTAAAAAAAAAAAGTAAAGATAGTCTGAAGTCGGTCTATGCCGACTCTGAAATACCCTAACCTACTTTTCCAAAAAAAAAATAATATTGAAAATTTAGCGTTTCCGTGGGCGGATTAAGCTTATATTTTATATGCATTTAAAGGCTCACAGTTAATGCCTTGATTGTGCTTTCGCTATGAGAGGTGGACGTGTTCATGGAAGGATTACTCCCCATTTTTGGACACACCTTAGTTTTGATTTAAAATACATAAATACCAAATTTGATCTCTTTATGACAAACATATTTTTATTTATTGAGTTTTCAATTTTTGGGTTGTATGGGAGGTGGGCGTGTCCGTGAGCGGATGATGTCCATTTTTCAAAAGCATCTTTGTTTTGTTATTAAAAAACCATACGTGCCAAATTTTATCTCTGTAGGTTAAACAGAGGCTTATTTATTGTGTTTTAAATTTTTGAGTTGTATGGGAGGTGGGCATGTCCGTGAGCGGATAAGCTAATTTATGCAGTTTTCAATTTTTCGTTGTATGGCAGGTAGGCGTGTCCGTCGGATTCCAAAAATATTCAATAGCGCAGATCCTTGGGTCCATGTAGCCATGTGTACCAAGTTTCATCCAATTATATCAACTCCTTCTTCTTATCTTGTGTTTACGGACAACACACAGATGGACGGACGGACGGACAGAAGGACATGAATAGCTCGACTCACGAGGTGACGCTGATCAAGAATATATATACTTTTCTATACCGGACTCGCTTCGTTCTATGCGTTACAAACTTTTGCACAAAGTTAATATACCCTGACCTTTCAGGTTTAGGGTATACAAATTTCACCATTCCATATTGTCGAAAATTTCATATTCCTTATGTACTTGGTCGACCCGCTTTTTATCCGCATTACTGCAATTCATCTACGATTCATAGAATTCACTAAATTTTCACATATTGCCGGCGGTATTAAATACCATTGCTTCTTGACTTTTTCCAAAGTTGTTCTTTATTTCTTGCTTTAAAGTTACCCATGTTTCTTCAAGATCCCCCCCATAGATGTTCCGTGGGGTTAAGTTCGGGTGATTGCAATGGCCACTTCATTATCTTTACTTCATTGTCGGTAAACCACTTTCTTACGAACTTGGACGAATGCTTAGGATTGTTGTCTTGCATGAATTCCCAAATTAAAAACATTTCCTCTTCCGCGAATGGAAGCATCATTGTCCTTAATATATTGACATTGTCTAATGCACAAAGTTTTCCATCAATTAAATAAATTTGGCCCACACCGTTTGAAGAAAAACAGCCCCATAACATGATGGACCCTCCGCCGTGTTTAAAAGTATTTTTGGTGTATATTGGGTCATAGGCCGAATTTGGAGAACGCCGTACGTAAACTTTCCCATCGGATCCAAAACCACAAGACATTTTTCCAATGTAGGTGGTCGATGTGTTGGTAAGCAAACGCTAGTCTCCGTTTAATGTCTTGTGCGGATAACAATGGAACCTTTCGTGGACTTATTGCCGGAAAGTTTGCGTCTTTCAATCTGTTTCTTACGTTTTTACTGGTAACTCCGATATTTAGATCTCTTTTTAGTTTCTCCGGATGTTTTAAAAAGGGTTAATGTTTTTTTTACCAACAATTTGCCCTGGCGATCAGTTGTTTTTCGTTTCCGTACCCTGGTTTCAAACTTCCTTTCCGCATGAATTTCAATTAAAAACATTTTCTTGGAGCATTGCATGATTTTCGCAATTTCTTCCATTGTTTTTCCGTTTTCCCAAAGTGCTCTCAACACCTTTAGCTCCTTTTCAGTTGAGTAGAGTTTCTTTTGAAATAAAAATCTGTCGAAATAATTAGTTTTTGTAATTTAATTATTATCTTACAATAAAATTCAGTACAAGAATCAATTTAAAATTGTACGTACCAATTAAAATACAAGAAAAAGGAACTTGTTTTTATATTTTTTCCAAGCCAAACACGTGCCTGCATCACTCGAACGAACGTAAAACGAAAATTAATTAAAAAAGAACCAAATGCAAATAGCCTCAAGATGTGCCGTTAGTAATCGTTGACTTACAGTAAAGAACATCAAATTTGAACATTTTGTTTTAGACAAAAAAGCACTAGAAAATTATTTTAAAAAATAGTTTCTATTATTTTTTTCTACCACTGTTTGTTGATATCTTTTAGTAATTAGATGTTTAGAAAACCAAGAATATAACTAAAATAATAGGCGTGGATTTTTATAACTTGTCCACAAGTTGAGTCGAAATGCAAATCTTTTTAAATTTTGTCTCAAAAAACATTTTAGTTCAAAATTAATGTCCAAATTTATATTATGAGTTACGACAAAATACGACAAAATTTCTAATATGTCAACAAAATTAAAACTAACTTTTAAATTTCAAGAATGAATAATTCTTCCCAAGAAATTTGACTGACTGAAACAAGACAAGACAAGACTGGATAAACTATCGATCCACGTTAAAAAAACCTACACTAGAGAAGTAAGAATAGCAAAGCGATCATCTTGGAAAAATTTCTGTGAGCCAATTGAAAACACAAGTAAAGCTGCCAGACTTCGTAAGATGCTAAACGAAGATCCGCTGCTCCCGGAATGCCTTGGAACGTCTGACAAAGGTCACGGGGAGAATCCAGCCAAAAAATGCTATCGCTACTCATAGAAACTCATACTCCCGATTACAAAGATACGAATCAAAAAGGAGCTACCAGCAACGGAGAAATTCTACAGCATCTTTACAGAACTTTACCAGAACAGGAATTCCCCAATATTATCACAAGGTCAGCTGTAGAATGACATCCCATGGGATAGTCAATGGGATCTTTCAAACCCCATAAATTCACGGGATCAAATGGAATACCGCCGGCCATGATGCAACATGCCCTTCCCAGCGTAATACTCTTGCTTTATGCAATCTTCATCGGTTGCCTCAGGTTAGGTTATGTTCTGATAATCTGGAGAGAAGTGACAGTAGTATTTATTCCCAAGGCAGGAAAATCAATTTTCAATTCAACTCAATTTATTCGTTCTATATAATATTACAATGTTTTTCTTATCAATAAATTACAGTAAAGAGTTCAAGATACAATTTTACTTTTTCTGCTTAAATATTACAATGATTTTTAATATTAATAGATACTTATAAAAACAAATATGGCAGGAAAATCGATACACTCTACATCAAATTATTACAAGGCCAATGATCTTTTGTCGTTCTTAATGAAAACGATGGAGATAATAATAGATCTTTACATAAGAGAATTTCTGAACGATACTAACCTCTGTAGTGCACAACCCGCCTACCTCAATTGTAGATCAGTGGAGACAGCACTGCTCGATGTGGTTTCAGTCATAGAAAGAAGCCACTTAAGCCACAGTTTAAGATATCAAAGGTACATTTACAATATGAATACGGAATCTACTGCTTGGACTTATATTCCGACTTATGCCTTTAGTCCACTAGCATAACACTCTTATAAAATATTGTACCAACACGTTTCAGATCACCAGTTTGGATGATCTTCTCCATAACTATATTAAAAAAGTCATTATATAAGGTCCCTTATCTGTAACATCGCTTGGTATCGAATAGAGGGTAGAGGTGCTTCTCCATTTTCACTATGCTGCGGGTGCTCCAGTTTCAACCTGAAAAGACTTATTACCTTTGCAGGATTACCAAATTCAGACATATGTTGAAATACAGCCGGATATGGGCATTGAATTTTAAAAAAGTATGACGCGAGTCGATTTGTTTTTCTAGGCTTCTTTCCAAAATTTGTTGGAGCGTAAATATATGGTCAATGGTGGACTTTCTACGGTTGCAGCCATACTAATAAAGTCAAAATCAGAGCCTATGTTGGCACCACGGATCATGCGCACGTCTAGTTCACTGGAACAGTGCCTTCCGTCAGTAAAAACTTAATCAATTTGGTTACGCGTCTTTTGAACAGGGTACAGTCAAGTGGCCTTATGAGTATCAATATGCTGGAATCTAGTAATACTAACGACTATGTTTTGTATAGCGGCAAAGTCAATCAAGCGCAATCCGGTATCGGAATTTTTGTTTTCCGCATGTTGTTTGCCGACTGGATCAAGTTTCTTTCCTTTGGCGGTTGCTGGAGATTGTCATTTCCAGCAGACACCACATGCAGGTTTGAGTCGACTTGAGACGATTTCGACATGGATTATGTTGGCCTCGCCAAGTTGAGTCAGAAATCCGCATGAAGTTTAAAGTTGACTCCTGCCGTGTAAGCTTAACAATCTCCAATAAAACGTATTCTAGACTAAAATCATGATGATTAATCAAGATGATATTAATATCATGTTCTTTTATCCATGTCCTTCAAACAATTGACAGTATTCGTTCAATTGGGTCGATTTTTGATTGCAGTTATCTTTAGAAACCTGTATTTCAGAATATAATTAAAAACATAGATAGACCTGTTTCAAAGCATTCACCAGCCAAGATTCTTAGTGAATGTCCTTCTTTCAATTTGTTTCATGCTGAATTCATTCATTGCAATTATCGCCATATAAAATTAATTATTTTCCTTGGACCTGACCAGTGCCCTACTTTATGAGAGTTGCAGATTTTCAAAATTAATACTTTACTATAGCGATCACATTTCAAGTATACAAGCTTTCTAATCTGCTGCCCATAGAACCAATACGTTAACATTTTCTTTGAGGATAAATTCAATTCACCTTTATTGGTATGAAGCGAGAACGCTCTAAAATCTATTGCAGATAGGATATGCCGGCCTAATTGTACTGAGACGCAACTCTACGCCAAATTGTCTAGCTTGCGACTACAAGCTAACCACAGCCAGCACGAAGCTCCCCGGGCCAACCCACGATAGTCCCCCGGCAATAGGGTTTTTCACTCAGAAAGAGCACTTTTCAACACTGCCAATGAATTTGATAGTTTTGTATGCACTAGTCTGATAAGCAAGCTAATCTTAGCATTCCAGTTTAAAATTCTGCTGAATACTTTTGCAGTCTTGTTTTGGCTTAACTTCGTTATCTTAATCTGTGTTGGAAAACTAATAAAGACATTTTGGCATATTGCATTTCTTATGACCGAATCACAGGATTTAGCATCTTTTGTTCAATTTTCTGGTAATATATCCTATCGTCTTTACATCGCCATAAACTATTTTTTTCTCACTTATGCTCTAGAGCATATCGAATTTTTATAATTCATGACAGTCAGAGATTGCTGCTCTACTGGATTTCTTGACTATCCCCGTGCTAACAGTATGTTTTATATTATTTGCTGTGGATACACAGGTACAATGACCAGATTTGATGGATGTCCACTTTTTATTATTATCCTCCTATTACCCTCCACCTTTTCACTGGCTTGGGACATTCCAGTAAATACGGGTGAGTAAATACGTACAAAAAGAGTTCTGAGACACAATAGCAAGAATGCCTGCGTGCAATAGCACTGACGTTGAACATTTCACATTAAGAGTCGGAGTGCAATTTTTGATTGAACAATAAAGCATTATTTTTTAATATTTTTATTTCAAATCGCAAAAATTTAAACAAAAAAAAAATTTTTAAAGTTCTTTTTTATTTTTCTTTCTGCCCAAATAGGGGTCCTATAGAGCAGTTTTTTCCCACAATATATCGTTATATTGCTTGTTGCTATACAGCTATCAGTTACAATATTATTATTTATTAAAAAATTTATAATTTTCCAGTTGTTATGTTGTTGTTATTGCCTGATTTTTTCCTTTACCGTGTTTTAATTACAGTTAAACCTGCATGATTCAAGTTTTCTACCAGAATACAAATACTTTTCCCTAAGAAAGTAAGAAAAAAAAATTAATAAATTCCTTAGTGCATGAATTATTAGAAAAAATATAGAAAAATTTTATATAAATAATTTTCCCAACCAGGCAAACAACAAATAAAAAAACCACCTAGAAAAAAGAAATCTAAATTTTTCTGCAGAAGAAATGACCACGATGATGATGAAGTGGAGACATTGAATGTGGTTGAAGAAAAGAAAACCGTGGGGCTAAGACATAAGCGGCCAGCACCAAAGCCACCGGAAACTACAACAATACCAACAGCCACAACGGGAATTGATAAAATAAATGCGCCAAGAGCGACCTCAGCAACAACTGCTGTAACCACAATATCACAGACAATAACCATGCCAACACTAGCACAGACTATAACCCAGCAACCTACATTGCAAGATAGTGTACCTAAAAATTTTCCACACGATCATCGTGAATTCATAGAACAGCTCTTCGACTCGGTTTCTATTGTGAATGAGCCGCTAGCACAAACGATCAGCAGCCCGGTTGAATGCAGCGAAGAGCGCAAAACTGGTTCGAGTGCCCAACAGAAGCCGGCAAGCGAAGAGACTGCGTTGAAGAATTGGGAAACCAAGACAACAGCAACAAAATTGCCAACAACAACAGCAACAACAACCACAATAAAAACTTGTAACGATAACATTCCAGAGCCAACGACAGATGTTGAGCCACGTTTTGCAACGGCCAGCGATCGAGCGAGAACGAGCGCATTTAAGGTCTCCTCTGTGTGTGCTTCCAAAGCCGGGAGCGTTGGACCGTTGAAGAACAACGTCGTCATGCAAGGGGAACATGGTAAATAAATATTGAACAGAAAAACAACAACTAAAAAAAAAATAAACAACAAATAAATAGAACAACAATGCAAAGCAATTGTGAAGCGAAGCGACTGAACTAAGATTGACTTGATTTGATTTGCTTTAATGGGGGCCGCGAGAGAGTGAGTCAGTGTTGTGCTTTGTTCAAAAAACTCAGAGGAATAAAAATGTACTTACCGTAGTCGCGAATGTTGGATTTGATTTTATGTTATATTTTCGAAACGTGACAATTTTGAAACCAAAAAGTTGTTCTCTGTTTAAATGGAAAGTTCAATGAAAATAAACTAAAGTAAAATTATACAAGTTGGCTTTTATAAACAAAGTATAAACAGGGTTAATCAAAAGTATGGTAACATATATTACACCCATGTTTATATTGATATTTCTTTGAAAAAAGCATAGTAAAATTATACAAGTTGACTTTTGTGAACAACAAATATGCTGAATTGAACAATTTATGCATATTTTCTCAAATCTGTACATTTTTTGTTCACAAAATCCAGCTAGTGTTAAATTGTTCATTAAACCGAATAGGAGTGTCTTTTATTTACTCAATATGAGTACCCGATGAAATAGAAATTTATGTGATATCTGAATATGAGGCAAACTTTTCAATTCCTTGCAAGTTTTATTTAAATAAACAAAGCTTTAGAAAGCTGTTTAAATGTAGGATTATATAGTTTCAATAACCATGATGAAATAACATGATGAAAAAAATTAACACTTAAAATTTGATATTAAAGATGCAATTAAAGGATTATGCTTATGAAAATAAATGCAATATATTTTAATAATTTTTTTGTCTTTATTTTTTGTTCAGTGCCGTCGACCATACAAAAAAATGGAAAAAGCATTTTATTATATATGTATTTTAAAATTTTTCTGTCCAATTATCTACGAACATGAATTTTTAAATAAGCTCAATTAATTAACTTTATTTAAAATTAATTTAACCACAGATGTGCAAATGTAGTGAAAAACAATTTATGAACTAAATTTTAAATGTTTCAAATAAATTTTAAATTTAAGTAAAGTTAGTCTAGATGGTTATCATAATTGCAAATGTATTAAACGCTGAAGTTTTTATTATTATGTCAAGCATTTAAGCAATTTACTTTGGATACAAAGTGAAAAATTGCATTAAATTAAAGTTTAATTATTAAACTCATTTGGAAAACTAAAGTTAAATTTACTCTTAGAGAGAATTGGTCGTTATCGAGAAAATCTCTTGCAAAATTGGCTTATTTTCAAAATGTATTCATATAATCCTTGAATACTTGAATAACATGAATTCAAATTTTTAAAATTGCTTTAAATATGGTCAGTTCAAATTCTGAGTTTAACTTACGACAGAGAAATAATTGCTAAAATAGAAATAGAGATAAATTCAAAGTTCCAAAATGAGGATTTTCATCAGAAACCATGAAAGAGGGAGAGAAAGATTAGTGAGTACAAAGTGGAGAAAAACTTTTTGAAAAGCCTTCGCTTGAATGTGTATTTAGATATAAATAAATATTGTATGATTTTGAATATTATGGGTTCATTTTAACCAAAACGATAAGATATAAAAAATATAATATATGAATACATAGAATATAAAAAAATTCTATATAAAATATAGGATAACACCAATTTAAGCAACAAATGTGAATCAATAATTTTCTTGATGATAATAATAGTGGCAAGTTATTGAAGTCACAAGGACCCACCAGACTTTTAACTCAAAAAAAGAGTGATTTCTATCGGATTGATTCGAATCCTCTGACATACTTATATACTACTGAGTATTGATTCATAGCTTGTTTTACAGTAAAATATCAAGTTTTAAAGTATTCTAGTAATAAGCGTGTTTGACTGACAACCCAGAGATTCCGGGTCTAAATTTCGGCCCAATTTCTGAAACAAGTCAAACTTGGCTGAATCAAATCTTTGGTTCAAAGTTAAAAAAAAAATATTATATAAGTCTGAGATGAACATATTGGCTAGAAGTTAACCGATATGAATGCTTCAATAATGTAAATAGTAAAGATTGCACTTAATTGCTTTTTCCATATCACAACGAAAACTTTTCAGAGACTAAAACGGCAACTTTTCTGATTTGTCAGCCTCTACGAAAACCATAGTAAATAATAGATTGACTCGGCATACAAATCTAGTTTCAAGTAAAGTTTTTTAAAAAGTCTTGTAGTAATATTAAGGTATCCGTATCTTTCAATTGACCTCTTGTGAACATTGCTACTAGAGCGTAAAAGATGCTTACAAAGAAAACACGCGTTTTGCCAAAATTATTTTTTATTTTTCCACATAGTCCACTTTCAGCTCAATACGCACACTTCTTCCAACGATTTTCTAACATTGTGTTGCCCTTTGAATAGTAAGATCTCCAAAATACGCTTCTGTTTCAATTCAACCTGCTAATTTGTCGCAAATCTCCTTCTCTGTAGCCACCTTTTTAAGTTTGGGAACAGATAATAGTCGCTGAGGCCAAATCTGGAGAATATGTGAGATAATAAAACAGTTCGAAGAGTAACTTGTGCAATGTGGCTATGGATTCGATCGATTTGTTATCTGTAGTGGAATTCTGTTACACATTTCGGTACATATTCGGTGTCGCAAAGTTCTGTTTGCGATAATTTTCGGAAAATGGTATTCAGTAAACACTTTTTCCGATTTTGTCGGTGAAAGTATCGAAAAGTTTGTCGGAAACTTGCGACGAATATTTTGTTGACAATAAGTGAACCGAAGAAATTTGTAGGCAACCGAATTTCGTCGCAAAGTACAAGTTAGTGAATACCGTTTTCGGTATGACAACCGAGAATAGTCGCAAATTGCAATTCCGATCGGAAGTTGAGAACAAGTGCCAGAATCCCACTACTGGCTCTTATCTTAGTCTTGTGTAAAGTTTATTATTTTTCTTCGATAAGTGGGCCTTTTTTTGCCGATTTCGTTCTTCAAAGTTTCGTTCTTTAATAATTTGCAGTAATGATCGCTGTTGATTGTTTTATTTTTCTTTTCTCGATAATAGTCGATAAACAATATGCCTCCTCCTACTTAATTACTTTAGTCCATTTTAGGATTATTATA
Organism: Tetanocera ferruginea; assembly: GCA_958299015.1. NCBI lineage: Eukaryota > Metazoa > Arthropoda > Insecta > Diptera > Sciomyzidae > Tetanocera > Tetanocera ferruginea. Next base: position 116,472,916 of record OY282641.1, on the reverse strand, counting down.
TTTTATATTATATTATTTAGTCCATTTTAGGATTATTGTACTGAATGTTAAAATATATATTGTTTTTAGTAAAAAATCAAAAAATTCCCATAACATTTTCCCTTTCAAAGAACTCTTCCTCTTGTATAATTTTCATTTATCAGCATATGGAGAATAGAAACAAAGTTGATAAGGGCTTAGATGTTAGGTTTTAAAGTTCATCTGAATAGATTGAATTTTAATTTTTTTGCATTGTTCAATTTAGGACTGAAGAAACGTGCCTTGTACTACTAAATAATGTACCATTTTTTGAGACTTATTTTTATATATTATTTATTTGCAATGTCAAAGATTGAATTATAATGTTGTTTTAACCATAAAACAAACTAAATACAAATTTTTTTAATTTTTATCTGAGACTTTAGCTCGAGTTCTTAAATTTAATAATAATAAAGTTCATAATTTGATCAATGGAAATGCTTATTTTAAGTCTTTGAATATATTTTATTAGGAGAAACTTACTTCCCAGGCTTTTCAAAGATAGTTAATGTTCAAACACAAGAAGAGCATCTACCCGCTGTTGACAACTCCTTAGACATTATAATAAAATCGTAGCTAAAATAGGCAATAGAAAGCTTCAAACCGTTCAAGTCACCAGAACCAGACGGTATAGCCCCAATCGAAATTCAACAAACTAACGACATCATACATCAATGGCTTTTGATGATCTATCAAAGCTGTCTTGACCTGAAGAAGTCACCTCTGAATGAAGAGGAGGTACCATAGGACCCTCTAGCATTTGGAAACTCTTTCTTTAACAAAAAATTTGATGTATCCTTTTCCTCCAGAAATTAATGGGATACTGAGAGCTCTCCACCTAGCAATGCAATTGAAATCTACACGGATGCATCAAAATTGAATGGCAAAGTGGGGGGAGAAACTACCAGTACCTTAGCGAGAGAAAATGAAATAATTGTTATATCTCCGATCACATGTAAAGTACTCACAAATCAGCTATCTCCTAAAAGAACCAACATAAGATGGTCTACGGGAAGCATATGCAACACGGCGCGTCAGGTTTGGCCAACTTTGAACTTGACACGCTCGAAAGAACTAATTTCCCTAAAAAGGGATCAAATAAATATTGTTATCGGAGTCTTAACAGAACAGTGCTCAATTGGTAACCACGATCGAAGATTAAACATCCTGCACAACGATTTCTGCAGAAGCTGTAGAGATGAGGAGGAGGAAATTTCCACAACACATCTTCTCTTTATCTATTAAAACCGCCACCTTTATCTGGGTAACTGGTTTTATAGTGAACTAGACGGTCTCTCAAAATCTTCGGTCTACAGACTATTAAGCTTTATTAATAGCTTCAACTGGTTCAAATAGAGTAGGTTATTAGCCCTGGTCTCAGCCAATGCCCAATGATGACTTTATCTCACAAAATGTCATGTGCCTCTCTGTTTCCAATGGAAAACAGACTCTGTTTCCAATGGAAGACCCTTCTTCAAATTCGCCTTGGATAAAACGACAACCTTGCTCGAACTCATTGAACCCGCATTTTAAAGTTGCTGAATGTGGTACTTCATCAGCAAAAGTCGAACTTTATTGACTAGTACCTTCATCTCGTGTCAATCTACGTGGAAAATAAAAAAAAAAATCATTTGGTAATGATAAGTGTTGCCCAGTAAAAAACTATACAAAATAAGCATCGTAAATAATTAATCTTTCTTCGTGTTTAATGCGTACAAACAGAGACGTTCCTAGGGGGGGAGAAGGGGGAGGTCCGCCCCGGGTACCACCATTTTAGGGGTGGCACTATTTCGATATATTTTTTTTTTTTTAATTCTCAAACAGTCAAAAAAGTAAAAAATACTTTACGTTAAATAATGTGTGTCTCATTTTTTTAATTGCTGTTTCAAAATTAATAATTCTGCACTCAGAAAAAAGTGTCTCGGAATATGATAAAAAAGGCATCATATTTAGAGAAAAATGGTATAGACTTTGCTCCAGAGAATGCTATTCCCTAATTACGATACTAAAAATTCTCTAAAAATGATAAAAAGGTTCCATGAAATTGAAAAATATATCGTTTTTAGAGAAAAATACTTTTTTTTGAGAAAATATTTGTTTTTATTGAAGAAAATACTTCTCATAGTGAATTTTTTATCAAAATATAAGAAAAGTTTTTCATTTGCAATAAAATTTCTCTATAAATGAGAAATTTTTTGTGCGAGAAAAATACTTATCATTATTAGAGACATTGAAATATTTCCATTTCCTAGAAGTAAAGAAATATTGCTTCGAAAATGTGAAAATTTATTCTAATTGAAGAAAATTTTATTTGAAAAAGAGAAAATTGCTATTATCAAAAATAGAGAAATTTTTTAACGGAGCAAGGTATGTGCTTTTTTCTCAGTGTGGTTGCAAGTCCAAACAATGAGGAGAAAACATTGCGGAAACGTTTTCAAAGTTTATCAAAGCAAAAATTAATTAAGACTTATTTAAGGTCTTCCAAGGGAGAGGCAAGAGATTCCGATTATATGATTATACGAAGAAAATCAAGTAATTATTAAAATTAAAACCCAGGCTTATTTTAAAATCTATTTTGCTTATGAAAATAATTTTTTTGAGTAACTATTGCTTGTAGAAAAAGTGCCTTTACCTTAAAAAAAACACCTTAAAACTCAAAAATTTACGAATTTTAATAAGCTATAACAAAAAAAAAATATTATTGGATTTTAGCAAAACTTTTCTGTAAATGTAAATTTTGCATAAAAAAATATTAAAAATTTATAAAATTTCAAAAGTGAATTACAAAAGAAGATTCTTTGATTTTAGCGAAACTTTTTCGTAATTTGATGTAAAGAATTAACTCTTGATTTCCAAAATATTATCTGCACCTATTTATAAACAAGAAAGTTATCCAGGTTTCAAAAAAGTAATTTTTTGTGAAAATGATAATTTTTGTATAAAAAAACATCAAAAGTTAGCAAAGTTCAAAAGTGAATTAAAAAAAAGAGGATTCTTTAATTTTTTGGTGAATCTCACGAAGAAGTAAGTAGTGCTGAAAGTCAGTAGGGATATGAGTGATAAAAATAAGTTATCATTTTTACTTTTCTATTAAAATATGTCTAAAATTGAATTTTTAAAAAACAATTAATATAGGTGCAAGAGTGGTAACCCTTAAGGTCTTACCAATTTCGATTATTTTCAATTCACATCTTTTACTCTATTTGTCTAGCATTCTCACTGAGTTTCGATAGGATCGGGTTACTTTTGTAACCATAGGAAATCATATAAAAATTTAATATAGGTCCAAGGAAGGTACCCCTTGAAGGATTTTATAAATTTCCTCCTCCTTAAACTATTCCTCCAATTGCCTGGCCTTTGGACCAAATATTATTAAAATCGGCCATGTTTTATAAGCACTCGCATACAAAATACTGTAAAAATTTATATATATAGATACAAGGAAGGTACTCTTAGGAACTTACCAATTTCAATTTTTCATTTTAGCAATTTTGTTTAATTAGCTTTAGTTAAACAAGCATACTTAATTTAATAATTATCGGAAAACTTCTTTTATTTTTGTACCAATTTTGTATGGGATGAAAACACTGCGCAACGCCATTAAGGAGGGGGTAAAGTTTGTACGGTAAAAAAAGTGTATTTTCAATTTACAGAATTTTTAATGACATATGGTTATTACACACTTATTGTGAAAATTAATATATTAAAAAACATATTTGAAGATTATTTAAAAAAAGTTTGGTAAAAAAATATAAAATTATAAGAGATTTATTGCAGTTTTTCGCTGGTGCCTCGAAAGAATTGGTTTTTGCACTGAACACGATGACATGTTGATATTTTTAACAATAAAATCGACCTTTTTGTTATTGTATGATAGATACTAATTGAAAAATTTTAAGAAAACTCAACATTATTTGAATGTACAATATGTGTAGAAATTTTTAAAACAATCGGTTCAGTAGTTTTTTCCGAATCATCACCCAGAGAAAAATCCTGTAAAAATAACGCTTTTTTAACACTTAATCATGTTATTGAAATTCAACACGATCAGTTATGTTAATAATTAACATTTTACATAATAATTCAACTCTGTTCAAAGAACGCTTGTGCAGAGCGCAAAATCACATAAAATGTCTTCTGCTGAATAGGACATTCAGAAAAGGGGCAATTTGGCACTTATTTCGCTCAACGGCAAAATTATTCGCACTGTCTTTTCTCTTTATATGCTGATGCAATGAGCAAATTAACACTTTACTCATGTTATTTTTTAACACTGTATAATACAGTGTTAACCTTTAAAAATTGTTGTTGTTTTGCCTGTAAAAATGATCATGTTAGATTGACAGGAGCCGTGTTGAAAAATTTTGCCTCATTTTTCCCTGGGTGATGGTCACCGACTTTTAAAAATAACATGTTTGGGAAAATCGATTTAAAGTTTTGTTCAGTGTTAAAGCTGAGTGGGAGTAACGGTCATTTAAACTATCATAAATCTGTCAGTTTAGCTCCGATTGACTTTAAAATTCAATACAATATTCTTGAGATTTTCAAAATTTTATCCCGCCCTAAATAAGTTTTCTTTGTTTAACCTTTTTATTCGGAAAACATAAAGAAAATAATTAACACACTACATCACGAATCGAATTGGTTTCTTACTAAATTTAGAAATTTCTTACAGAGGTGACACTATGATTACCTCCCGGATGGCACCAAGCCCAGATACGCCACTGCGTACAAATGTCGCACCCGTCTCTTCCTAGGAATTCGCAATTGTAAGCACTTAATTTTTATTACCTGATATAATAGGCAGGCTAAGTCAAAGTTCTAATAAATTTTATTGAAATCAAGCAATACTCACGACACTCAAGTATCTCCTTTTCAAGCAAAAAACACTCGTAAACTGACAGTATTTCGGAAAATTGTACATAAAATACTCAAGTACCCAACCACGTGTGCCCAATGAGTACAATTTTTCTTCTCTCTTATGCACGCAGGTAAACTTTTTCATGCCTATTTTATCAATGCTAATAATAATAATAACAATAAAACTAACGACAAAGAAAATCCATAAAAAAAGCACAACACTGATGGCCGCTCTCAAGCTCAATGTGAGAGCCGCTCCTCCGCTTGGAGCCGCTGTCGTTTGAAGCCGTAGCCAAAGTTAAATCAAGTCAATTCCAGCGGTTTGGCGTTAACGTTAGTAACGTTTTACTTTTGGTAGAAGCCGGAACGGTTGAAAAAATCACGGTTGCGTTGCCCGTGACCGCAACTAAATCGATTACAAAAACAAAGACAATAACAGCAACAGAAACAACAACAACATTAACAAAGAGTGAACTAGCACATAATGATGTAAAAAGTGTGCAAAAACAAAACAATGCTAAAATATTAATAAATGTGCAAAAAAATAAAAAAGGAAAAGCGACGCTGTCGTCGCCTTTAAAGCAGAGAAACTTAATAATTGAAACGGAATCGTGGAAGACGGCGAACGCATTGAAAGCCATTGAATTGCAAGACTCTGCAAAGACAACAAGAACAACTTTTGAAGTAGACATCGGCTTGGCAGCAGCCACAGGTGGGGGCAAAACGTAGAAGAAATGAACAAAATAGAAAAAAAAAAAACAAAAAATAGACATAAATAAACATAATAATTTAGCTCATTTAAATAGTGGCTCGAAATAGCGTAGATAACATGAACAACAAAAAAAAACTAAATCACGTCTAGAAATTAGTTCGCTACAACATCGTCATCGTCATCGGCATCATCATCATCAACATCAACATCATCATAAACATCGTCAACATCGTTTACAGCGCGCTGAACCTTCTATTTATTAATTGTTTGTTATATTCTTCTTTTTACCAAGCTTTTTTGTGCGCTCTGCTCATGCCAACAATTGTGTTTTTCTTTTGTTGTTTTCCCCCCACCGCTTTACTACCGTTTCTTTTACATTACATTTTCTTGTTTTTTTTTATTTTTTTTATTTTAAGCTCTTGGCACGCAACTGATCCCCCCTTTTGTTGTTGTTGTTCTTCTTCGGTTACGTTTGATTTGCCACAAGATATTGCTTTGACCAACGTTTTTCAACAGGGTGCCGCTGCTCCTTCACTACAACCATTCTTCTCTATCTTAATTTTACTTTCTTCTCTTCTCATATATAATATTAAGCTTTCTTTTATAGTCTTAGCTTTCATTTAAATCACTTTGTTTATTAATTTTTTTCTTTAAATAAGTATTCTTTATAAACCTTTTTTTGTGACATTTCTTCTGCTTTACCTTCAGTAGCTCTCTAGTTGGTATTGTTTATTTTTTTTGCGTTTGCTGTTCCCTGCTTTCATATACATACATATATGTTGTCTTTGTTTACATTTCAATTCTCATCTCAAAACCCTCTCTCAAATTATTTGTACACTCATAAGAAAATTTCGTAAATATAGCATTAAACTATATTGAGACACCTTAATGCAAACTTATTGCAGCGGTCTCAAGGCGAACGCCTGAATATGAGAAGTTTTTAAAAATTAATGGCGTTTTCGTTTCTACCTTGTCTACCAAAATGTTGCCATGTCGCAGTGCCAAATGTTTTCAATGTTGCCCGCAACCCTGTAAAAATGCATGTTTTTGCCTACTCGAAAAATTTCAACTTATGGCGTTTTCGTTTCTACCAAAAAATGTTGCCCTGTAGCAGTGCAAAATTTTTTCAATGTTGCCCGCAACCCTGTAAAAGTGCATGTTTTTGCCTACTCGAAAAATGTCAACTTAAATAAACGAATATAACCATCCTTGTCTAACGCACGCATGTCATAATATTGTCGTTTTAAAAACAGCTGATATGCAGGGCAATCATCTACCCTGAGAATGTTTGCAGGGCAGAAAATGTGCCTTTTTTGCTCTCTGTGAGTGTGACATTTTAAGAAACGAACACAGAATTTGCTCACCCGTTTGCACTTATTTTAGAATCGAACACAAATAAAGGCAAGGGCAATGAAAAGGCAACATTTTTTGGTAGAAACGAAAACGTCATTAAATAAACGAATGTAACCATTCTTGTCTAACGCACGCATTTCATAATATTGTCGTTTTAAAAACAGCTGATATGCAGGGCAATCATCTACCCTAAGAATGTTTCGCCATTTGTGTGACATTTTAAGAAACGAACACACAATTTACTCACCCGTTTGCACTTACTTTAGAATCGAACACGAAAAAAGGCAAGGGCAATGAAAAGGAAACATTTTTTGGTAGATACGAAAACGCCATAAGTTTGCCAATAACTGTCACGAAAACTGTTTTAAACAAATCAAAAACGTTATTAGGGGTAATTCTCTATGTCTAGTATATGCTTTTGCATGGTTCATGAATAGGAAATGTATGATACGCACAATATATTCAATGAATAAACTGTATGTAGTACATATCCTATTCTTGCACCTTGCAACGGCATATAATAGACATACCCTGTAGTTCAAGGCTTCGTTGACGAATAGTATAGATGATTTATAAAATAAACTTCGTACTTTAGAAAAACTGAAAAATAAAAACTTTTTCAACGTTTCTGATAGAAACTAATTTTAAAATTTTATATGAAATATTCGTCAACGACATGTATGGCCGAATCAGCATATTTCATCAACGGGAACGAAAAATCGTACATGATTCATTCATGAATTCTTTTAGCCTTGGACTATCGGGCATTGAATAGCCGTAATATATTTGAAGTGGGAACAAATTATACAGATATTTATAAGAAGTGTATTCGGGAATTATTTTGTACAGTGCTTTGGAAAACTATAGAAAAAAATTTTGTTTTGTTTTCAAAAAAAATTTTTTTGTGTTATTATTAACCTAAAAAAAAAGAATTAAAGCCTTTTCCAAACAAGCTCTTAAAACCCTTTCATACATAATTCATTTACAAGTTCTGTTGTAAAATTGGAACCCAAAGAAACCAAGTATGCTTTTATGGTAAAGTAAACTTTGAAATGGAATAAAACAAGGATGAGTTTTTAAAATTGACAAGAAATTGACTTTATTCAAAAGATAATCTTTTGGCATTATAATTTAAATATGATTTGTGGCATTTGAACGCCACGGCTGGTTCGAACGTAATCTAATCTGGAGGTCCAATTTTCAAAGAGGAAAATTGTCTAGAGGCGTTAAATCGCACGATCTTGCAGGCCCATTCACGGGCCCAGAACGTGAAATTTCACGGTTACCAAACGTTTCCTTCAGTAAATTTATTGTGGCACAAGCTGTGTCAAATGTTGCGAAGTCTTGTTAAAACCACAGCTCCTGCACATCATGGTTGCTCAATTGAGGAACGAAAAAATCAGTAATCATTGCTCTATAGCGGTCACCATTGACTGTAGGGTTCTGACTAGCATCGTTTTTAAAGAAGTACGGACCAATGATTCCATCAGACCATAAAGCACACCAAACAGTCAGTTTTTCTGGATGTAACGGTGTCTCAACATACACTTGAGAATTATTTTCACTCCAAATACGGTAGTTTTGTTTATTGACGTAGCCTTTCAGCCAAAAGTGAGCTTCATCGCTAAACAAAATTTTCTTATGAAAATTTCGAACAGAACCATTATTTTTAAAATAAATTTGCACAGGCTTCAAGTTGCTAAGGCTTTAGTCTATTCATTTTTAAATGCCAAACCAAAATAAATACAAATCCAGTTAAACTATTGTTACCAATTTAAACTTCTATACCTCTAAAAAAAAACACCTTTTAGTACTTGGAAAAAGCTTACTTTAAGTTTAGGCTTTTTCTGAGCTTAATTGTGAAACACTTACAGAGGTTACAGTCCACAACTCTTAAAATTTTCTAATTTCTTACATTATATCCATTGAAGACTAATATTATGCATTCAAAATTTGTGCGTGAAAGTGGTTAAATTAAATTTTAAAAACGGTGGATAAAGTTTAAAATTATAGGTAAAAGTGGGGTGTTGTGGAACAGGTTTTATTTTTGGCAGATAACTTCCTCGAAAAAAAGTCATTTGTTTTAATCATCATTTTTGAAGCTTATTCAATTACACTATGCGCCAAAATCTAAAAAAAATTCTATACATGGCATCTCGCTATTTTTTCTAATAGATTTGGGGTCTCTAAACACGCAAATTGCATAAATAAAATTTTGTATGCTCGCTTTTTTCAAATATAGTCGTATGTATTGAAATATATCTTGTATACTACTAATTCGATTTTTATAATCAAGCCCAGCAAATTGCGCTATATATTTGAAAAAATAAGTTTTTCATAGAAAAATGCCAAAAATACACAAAAAAGTCAAAAGAGACTTGCAAAAGTCTTGCAAAATGCAAGAGTTAAAATTAAAAAAACTATACCGAAAGGAGTTTAAATTTTAAAACCATGCGAGCCTAAAACGTAGTTTTAATATTTTACGTGTTTTAAATTGAATATCCATGTGGGACTAAAACAAAGTTTTAGTATTTGATGTGGTATAAATTTTGAGCCCATGCGGGACTTTATCTTAGTTTAAGTATATGACGTGATTTAAATTTAAATACAATTTCGGTGTCGTCATATATACGGTACAGGATTGACGAAAATTTAGTTCAAGATTTTTAACCGTGTACACAGTATATTAAGAAATTAGTTACGGAGGTTTGATTTTAATGTCGTATTCTGCATGGTTCACAATGTAAAATTTCCATACCAATTTCTTGGATTGACCTAAGATCCATACGGCCTCAGAGGCCGAATAGATGAATTTAATTTCGGTAGACAATTGCGTTAAAAGTTAGCTTGAAATAAAACCACAAGTAATAATAATATTTCTGTAGTAAACATTGAGTTTACAACTAACCTAAAATTTGTACATTTTTTTTTTAAACAATTTCACAAATGAATCAGAAAAAGGAACGGATGGAATTTTGGAATATCTCTTTAACGCATCAGGCGATTTTACTCACTATTAAATATTTTTTTTTTAAATGTTATGCTTATTAAATTTTTATCATATAATTGTGCTTTCAAGTTTAGAAAGATATCGAGCTTCATAACTGAAAAATTTTGCGAAATTCCCATATGGTGGCTCCCATACAAATTTTATAATTTTTGTATATTTTTTATGTGAAAATTTTATTTAAAAAAAAAAAACAAATTTTATTAATATTAATTTATTGTAATACAAAAAATTTGCTTGAAATTAATTCTTTTTTATTTCTCATTTATTTTATTAAAAAAAAAAAAATTGGCCATTTCAGCCCTTGAAAGGACTTTGACCGAGCTTCTTATGATCAATTGTGTTGTGTGTGTTATTAAATGTTTGCACACGATTGACCGAGAACTGGACCTACATGTTTTATGCCGACTCCGAACAGCTAAAGTTCATGTTCTCAAGAAGCTTTACATGGCATATTTACTCTCTGAGGCTTGCTATTGTCTGCAGAGAGGTGGTGACCGATCAGAAAAATTTTTTATTGAAAAAACTTTTCGCCCCGACTGGGGATCGAACTCGGGCTCCGAGCATGCTAAGCCACGCACTTAACCTGCATGCCACGGTCATATATTTTATTAAAAGTACTAATTTTTCTGTACTTCTTTAATTTGATGTTGAGAATTCTATAAAATTATAAATTAGCAAACAGAAAATTCGTCGAGTTGCGAATAAAATAAAATCAAATAAAATACAATTAATAGAAATTATGTCATAAAAAAAAATAATTTTTTTAAATAAAAAAGTTCATATACAAAAATCATAAAGTTTGTATGATAGCCCACATACGGAGGGGTCGTAGGGGATGGGTTCCAAGGCAAAAAAATATGCCACTCGAGCAGAACCTTAACCCCTATTTACAGTAGGGGTTAAGGTTCTGCTTCCCCCTGTTTCAGAATCAAATTCAGCGGATCTGAAACCTTTAGAAACCTTTGTGAAACCCCTTGGGACTTTTAAAAACTTCAGTTTTGTTGTACAGTATAATTATATGAAAATTAAAGCCAGTACAAAAAAATTAAATATTTGCAATGCAATATTTTTCAAGTTTGAAAGCGGATATCTTAAAAATTACGTACAATAATCCAACTTTTAGTTCAGAAACTTAAATGCTTAATATTTTTTATAAAAAGTGCAAAGATCGATATTGACCAAAGCATTTAAAAATTGTTTCAAATTGTTTAAAAAAGAACCGTTTTTTAGATGTCTATTTATAACTCCTGCTCGAGCTGAAATATGATGAACATCACTGAATATTTAATGTTTTAATATTTCGAAAACTGGTGCCAAAGTTCAAGTCTAAAAAAGAGGACATTCATAAGAAGACTTAAGAGCTCTTGAAACCTGACAGTCTCAGTCATACCTGTCAGTCCTGAGTGCCACTCAGAAAAGCCATGCGACTATGTACTGTGTTATTATGTCAAATTGGTGTTCAAGCTTAGTTTAACAAACTTTGTGGATTTTTTGCTTTGAGTGTAGAATTTTAACTAATTTTTTTTTTTCCTCATTTGAAACAATCGTACATAAGAGATAAACTGCAACATTTTGGAAATATTTCCGTTCCACAATTTGAACACTCAAATATAGTTAATTTCCAAAAATATATTATAATATTTTGTCAATATCAAAATAATTTTTAATTTCCTTACGCTACTGAAATTATATTTAAAGCGGTTTAATTTATTGAAGGAAAAAAATGTATCTCCGACATAAATCAACATTTATTAATAATATTTCATTAAACATTTATTATATTGTATATTTTCAATTTATAATTCTGTACGCGTGGCATTATTTCTGCTTTTAATATGTATGTTATTATTTGCACATGGTTGCCATGTGACAACATTTTAAAATGTTTACTTCGATATACAAACTTTTGTATTTTTTTTATTTTTTTTTTTAAATTCCTTATACAATGTGTAAATATGAAACAATCAATCCATTGCTGGTTAAATAAGCTTTTAAAAGCTTTTTAAAATGCTTAATTTTTTTTTTTTTCGTTTTATATTTTATTTTTCCCAATTGCCGCTGCCAACCTTTAAAATGTATAAAAATTGTTGGTAGTCAAATGTTTGTATTTAATTATTTCTCTCCAAAGGCAAAGCGACAAAAGTATCTGATTAATTATTTATTAACTTGGAGCAAAACTTGTATAAAACGTAAAAGAAGCACTTAACCAAAGTAGAAAGACACTTCACGAAGTTGGTGATTGTGGGGATCAGGCTTAATGGTACATACGTAGATGCGAAAACTACTGTTTTTTCTACTTTGGAAAAAATCAGAAAATAATTACAGCAAAAATTTATATACAACATATACATATCTGTGACAAAAAGTAAAATTATTGTTTTTCAAATGTTTCTTTTATTTTGTGTTTTTAACCATAAAGCATCTAGAACCATTAAATATAGCCAACAGTTTAACTTTAATCGCTCCACTTTAACGCTAATCGTTCGTCATGCCCAACCATCTCAACAGCGCAACATTAAAGAATAGAATACTTTATTTGCATTCTTATTTAGAGTAACACATACAGACACTTCCACACTTACACGCCATTTGTTTTTTTTTTTATACAAAATATTTGTTGCTAAGTAGCTGTGTTACTCAAAAATCTTCTCCAACAGATGATGTTGACGACATTGGCGATATTAAACGACAACGTTATAACGAGCCGAACTTCGTTGATGACAATGATGATGATGATGATAACGATGGCGAAGATAATTACAATGGTGAAGTCGATGTTGAGGGTGATGTTGACAGCAATGTTATCACAGCGGGTCACGCATTACAAAATTATGAACTAATAGCTTTAAAAGAGATGACATCCAGTTCTGATTCACTCTTTACAGACCCATTCTCACCGCTACACAGTGCAAGAGGAGAAGTGCCGCTAGAGGGCGACGACACTAGACAGCCAGCACAGGACCGCAGTTACATACACATCGATGAGTTCCATTTAGAAAAGACCCCAAGCTTAAAACAGAAACAACGACAACGGCAACGAGAACAACGTCCGCTCAGCGACATAAGCGCCACTTCGGGCGATACCTCGGGCATACTTTCGCCCACCACTGCACGGGCTGTATTGGAACTGCAGCGACGTCATCGCGCCGATAAATTAACCCAACTTTCAGTATCTGCTACAAATTATCTTAACCTTCCGGCTATCGCACCAACACCAACAACCGATTCGGCCACAGAGCCAAGTCCTGATATTGAACCTGAGAGCGATTGTGTCGATGAACAGATGGCACTGCAGTTGGGTAAAAAATTGGCGCAGGTATTGAGCAGTGGCGGTGGAGGTGGTACGAATGATGGCACTGGAGGCATCACACCCGCGCAGCCAATGAGCACTGGCGATATTTTCAACATTGCAAAGGCCAAGAAAATAGAATTGCAAAATCTTACATCGAAAATTTTGGGACCTACAGCTGTAACGGACTTAATCACACCAGCCTCAGGTGAGTTTCTGCAATTTATGAACTTTTACTGTAACATTTAAAAAATATTATTGTAATTAATTAACAAAAAGAACAGAATGGTTTGCAGTTTGCCTGGGCCCCCAGTCATATTGGACTCCAATTTCAAAATAAAAAGCCTTGAAAAATCCTCTTCTTTCTTGAAATGCTTACAATAAATTACAACATCTTGATAAATTTTAAATCCACTATAAATTGTAGTTCCGAAATACGATTTTATTACTAGATATTATCGATATTGCCACTTCACCTAAATGTTTAACCACGTCCCATATATATTTAAAAAGCTCCACTAATCAGCTTTCGGTCAAACTCGATAAAATTATACCTTCCTAAATAATTTCATGAGACACTTACATTAAATTTTTGATTGCAAAACTTTTTGAAGTGAAACTTCTTTGGCGGCGAGTGAAATTTCAAGGACTCTTATTCGTGACGCTTGGGTAACGTTTTCAATTTATGTGAATATTTTCAAGGTCGCTTTATTCGTGAAGCTTATATATAATGTCAAAAGCAAATTTTTATATGAAAATTCTCACATAAAAATAATTGCCGTAAGCGGGAATTGAACCCCGGCTGTCGCAACTGAGCATTTGAATAAGAGCCGGAAGCGCTACCATAATGCCACATAGGCACATGGTAAACAGGCAAAAAAAGTAAAGTTAATATTGAACGCGTTTTTGTCGACACAAACTATGTCTTTCAAGCTTTTAATTTTCATCCTAAAAATATGCACGGAGAATTTATTTCTTTAAGCTTCGAACGCAAATATTAAGGCATACAATTCTACACGCGAACTATTTGTTTGGAGAAAAAGCAGCAGGATGACATATACATTAGGGGTATTCTCGCTGTCTTGCAAAAGCTTTGCAAGGTGTAAGAATTGCAAAAGTTGCGGAATCGTGCAACCCGTGCAACGACACAACAACAAAATACAAGCGATAAAAGTTTTGCAATTCGTGCAATCTTTGCAACAGTGATACCCATGTTTTGAGTGGACGTGCAACCTTTCACTCTGATTGAGACAAATTTGTTAATTTTAGTTTGTGTGCGTCAGAGTAAGTATTTAAATTTTTTGTTTTCGCCTGTTTGCGGTATTTCTTTTAATATTCACAATATTTGTTATTTTATGCGCTCCCGCAGTGTTGCATATTTCAGTATTGCAAGGTTGCATTTTCACAAATTTTGCATCTTTACTATACTGCGAGAATACCCCTATGCTTTCATTGCTGCAATATAACAACTGTGCCACTGTATAGATATAACGCCAAATCAAAAACCGATGATATAATAAATTTCATTCATCGTTCCTTGCTGATGTACAGTCATATAGGGGCTAATGCTCTCGGATGGAGAGAGAGAATCATACCCATGATCAGTGTTGCCAGAAAGTTTTGAGAAAAGAAGCTAGATGGCCTTTAAAAAATGGCTAGAAAAGGCTAGATGGCTTTAAAAAAAAAGCTAAAAAAAGGCTAGATTTGTTAACGCTATTATACCCTAAACATGTAAGGTCAGGGTATATTGACTTTGTGCAAACGTTTGTAACGCAAAGAAATAAGCGAGTCCGGTATAGAAAAGTATATATTCCTGATCAGTGTCACCTCTTGAGTCGAGCTAACCATGTCCGTCCGTCCGTCTGTCTATGTGTTATCTGTTAATATAGGTTAAGAAGGAGATGAGATTGGTACACATGTTCACATGAACCCAAGCATCTACACTATTGAATATTTTTAGAATCCGCCCACGGACACGCTTACTTCCCATACAACTAACAATAAAAATCGCTGTATAGATGGTTGTAATTAAGCTACCGAAATAAAATTTAAATGTATTTATTTTGTATCAAAACGTAGACGTACACAAAAAATTGGCGTGCTCTACCCATGAACATGCCCACCTCCCATACAACTCCAACATTGAAAACACTATTATAAAGACCCTTTTATTTGAACTACAGGGATTAAACTTATCAGATATGTATTTTATATTAAAACTTAGATGTGTACTTAGATGTAAAATAGTCGTCATTCGCCCTTAAACACGCCCACCTCCCATACAACCCACTATAGTAAAAACGCTATAAAGAGGTTTATATGAGCCAAAAATATAAAACTTGGTATTGAGATTGTTGTATTAAAACTAAGATGTGTTCACAAACTGAGCGACATCCGCCCATAAACATGCTCATCTCCCATGAAACCCACAATATGGAAAACACAATAGAAACGTTTATATTTGGCCTACAGAGATAAAACTTGGTATGAGATCATAGTATATAAAACTAAGGTGTGCTCACAAAAAAAGGCGTAATCCACCTACGAACGCGCTTTCCTCCCATACAACCTTCATTAGTAAAACCTATATAGTTCTATAAATACAGGAATTTTAAACAAAAATAGGAAGTTACTTCTATTTGTTTTAGTATTTTAATATATAGTTTATTTAAATATAATAGGAGGTCTAGGGTATTTCATAGTCGGACTAGACTTTCTTTACTCGTTTTCTTTTAAGAACAGTTGAATACGGTTTCTTTTCTAGTTTTTTTTTTGAAATTTCGTTGTACTAAGAATTCTTTCTACCTCAGCGTTGCTTAATGCTAAAATAATAAAACTAAAAATCAAATCTGATAGCTCTTGGAACGGATCTTCATTCAATGAATCTCTAGCTTCTGCCCAGCTAGATTCCTATTCTACTTGTGATTTACAATTTTTTGCCATTATATTTCAATTATAGTTATTTCTTCTGTAGAGTAACTGGAGTTTTCTTTCTCTATAACAGAAAATATTTGGGTTTAACCACTTTAAAAGAATAAAAAGAGCAATAGAAGATTTACACTTTCAAAATTGCAACGTCAGAAAAATTGGATGTAGTAATGCATCTTTAAGCAATATATTAAAAAAGGCTAGAAAAGGCTAGAAAAAAACAAAAAAAGGCTAAAAAAAAGGCTAGAGGCTAGATGGTAATTTTCGAGGCTAGACAACAAAAAAAAAAGGCTAGATCTAGCCTCAAAAAGGCTAGACTGGCAACACTGCCCATGATTCTGGATGGAGAGTTTAACGTTAATTTTGCACCAAATTATTCGCTCTGCTTACCATCTCTCTACGCCAAAAATTTGGTCTGGACATAAATAATAATACCAACATGTCAACAATAAAATACGGAACTACAATGTTTACAATTTTTTTCTCGATTTCTGGAAAATATCGGACATATATTTCTAATTTAAGCTATCGCAAACCATTAACATCAGTATTTAAAATTGAAGCCCATTTCGTATTGCATTTCTATTTAGATACTTTCTCTCTATTTTACACTAAAATCTCTCTTATCCTTTACATTTTAAGAAGTTTCACTTCTGCCACGTGTACGTTGCTATACGCGAGTTTTTTCTTTAAGGTTTGGGTTCGCTAGTTTCTAAAATTTAATTTTACCCCAACGAAAGATTCTGCAATTAAGTTCATATTTGTGACTCTTTGTATTTATATTTGTACCAGTCGATTTGTACTAAGTGCCACTAGGGCCTGGTATGGCATTTTTGTTATGGGTAGGGACGTTCCTAGGGATAGGCGAATCTGGCCAACGCCTATGGCGCTTAAAAGCAAAGAGCAATAAATCTATGATCAATATATTTCTTTATTATTATGTTTTCTTAAAAAAATTATTCGGAATTCACAATTTGGGTTGTTGGCTTAAAATTTCAATAAAATTTAAGTTTTCCACTAATTTCGTAGGATATAATCGATGAATTTTAAATTTTAAGTAGTAACTATAGTGTAGTAGTTACTATGGTGAGTCAGATGGTGATGGTGAGTCAAAAAATATCGCGGAAAGTAAACCGCGTTTAAATAACCAAGTTTTCAGTCTTAATACCAAAAAGCAAACATAAGTAAAAGTCCTTAATTAAGCGTTAATATCACATGTCCCAATATTATTTGAAATGGTGCTTCAAGCTCATAGTTCGTCAGTTCCTCTAAAATGTTTGGGGAACCCCCTGGATGTGCGTTATATGTATGAATTGGTAAACATTCATTAGTGATGAATTAGTATATTCCATAAAATTCATGGTAAATAGCTAGTCCATGTCTGAAAAATAGACTCTTTAAAAAAATATAACAGAAAATTAAGCCAAAATTTTAAAACTAATGAAGTCATTAGAATGTTTGATTTAATTTTTAACAATTGCACTTTATTTCATTTAAAAATAGTCCCACAAAACAACAACCTTTTTATTTTTGAGGTCATTCGGGTATTTGAGTTTTGATATGGGCATTTCCGCAGAAAAGTCTACCGTGACCAACATTTTTTTTTTTTACTTTATTTCATTTAAAAATAGTCCCACTATGGATTTTTATCTCAAAAATAAAATTCTAATTTTAAAAAATCCTTTTGGTATCGATTCGATTTTCGATTGCCTTTGTTCAACTTCGGTTTTGGTCGATACTGTTCGGTTGATATTTGTTCATATTTATATAGCTTCTGCTCGTATTCGTTAAACTCATTTTTATTCATTAATCTTTGGTTCTTCACTTCGTTTGCCTTGATTCCTTGATTTTTGTCGAAAGAACTTTTAGAATCATAGGATCTATTTCAGTAACAGATACAAATGTTTACCAAGTTTCATCAAAATCGGTTCATCCGTTTTGACGTGAATGAGCCAATACATTAGTTGATTAGTTGACATTTGTTGATTGAATAAAGCCTCCTCCTACGGAAGTTTTTGAAATTTTAGTAGCCTCAATTCCGTTGCTAGGTCAATTTATTTCACATCCCAAATTTAAGTAAGTTCGGTCAAGTCATATGAGAGTTATTGAGTCTTGAAAATGCACTACTTAAAGCGCCCTCTTGCGGAAGTCTTTGAAATTTTTATAACCTATGTTATATCTTGGGCGCAGTTGAACCTTTATATCAAATTTCATTGAATTAGGTTCAGGTATTTAGGAGTTATTATAGAGTACCACGCCCACATATTATATTTTATGTTTTATTTACGTCAAATATTTTTTTAAACAAATTTTAACTTAAAATGTTGGGAAGGAAGTTTTGCAAATTTTGTAATCTAAGTCGAAAACCACTTCTGTTTTTCGTAACGTTACGCCAGTGCATATTGTTGCCTATATTTTTTAATTCTTAGAGTCGATTGTGATAACTTTTTTACTAAATATAGTGCTACTTTATTACTACGCAAACATAAAAAAAAGTTTTTAAAACTTAGACTTCATCATTCTTTTTTTTTTTAAATTTTTTCGTACAAAACGTACATAACGCCAGTTTGGAAATGCCCATTTGATTTTTGTACGATTATCGGGTTTTTAATTTACCTGCTTTCGGGACGTGGCAACTTTTCAGGCTACATGAAATAAGATCCCAAAAAGGAACTTAATTCCAAAACAAAAAATTAAATACGACTAGTCTGATTTCTATATTGGGGTTTTATAAAAATTATCTTTACTACCCTAAAACTGAAAGGGCAGGGTATATTTACTTTGTGCAA
Source organism: Tetanocera ferruginea (assembly GCA_958299015.1). Lineage (NCBI taxonomy): Eukaryota > Metazoa > Arthropoda > Insecta > Diptera > Sciomyzidae > Tetanocera > Tetanocera ferruginea. Next base: position 116,453,957 of record OY282641.1, on the reverse strand, counting down.
AAATTTATAACACCTAGAAATAAGAGAGTCCGGTATAGAAAAGTATATACTGTAAATAAGCACTGTCCGTCCGTCCGTCTGTGTGTTGTCCGTAAACACAGGATAAGAAGAAGGAGTTCTAGCCAACGAATCCCCTTGATTTTTATGTAATTTTATATGACTATATCAAAGTCGGCATATAGCTTGTACAGTTCGTGAATCCATCGTATTCGGTACTCACCATTGACGCAGATTTAACCATAGACCTTGTGAAAGATTTTCCCCTCGAACGCTTCCAAAGTCCTTTTTTCATCAGTGCTGCTCAACGTCCAAGTTTTTGCTGCATAAAGTAGGACGATCATGGTAAATTACTGATTGACTATCCAATACTGATATCATTGGAGGAGGTTTCATATGCTGAAACCCAGGTTAACGAACTCTTTAACTACCTCAAAGGAGCAGTTGTCAATAGTGATGTGGTTTCAAAACGCTAGGAATATTTGTTTGTTTACGCAAGGTATTTTATTTCCGTTCGCTGCAAGACCCATTCGGCTAGACTATTTTCTTGTCTAGAGAATGCTGCACTGACTTCATAGTATTATGGTTGACGATTTTTTTTATAATCAGCTAATGCCACTCTTATAGAATAGCGTATCACTATTTCTCAAATCGGCAGGTGGAATGATAAGAAATCATCTGTCTGAAACCTCGTTTCGTATCGAACTAGGGCAAGGGTTTTTTTCTAATTATAAGTGCGCTACAGGTGTTGCTTAGTGAACTATAAGTGATTTCTTAATGTGGAAGGTGGCTTTGAAATCGACAAAAAGATGGTGAGTGTCAATTTGTTTTTCTAGGGTCTTTCGATGGTGGACTTTCCAATCAGTCTAATCAGCCATAAGGTCCAATCAGTTGATTGGCGATGGGCTTCAGTCTTTTACACAATACGCTGGACAGGACATTATGTGCGATATTAAGAAGACTTATCCCACAGTAGTTGGCGCAAATGGTGAGATGAATTGCATGAATTGGCCTTTCTTGTGAATAGGACATGGACGTTGTCCTGTCTACATGGACAACAAGAAGTAGACAGAAATTTTGGAAAAAGCACCACGGACAGCTTGACGAACAGACCAACAGGACGCTAGAAAATTAAAGAAAGTCTAAAGTCGGTCTAGGCCGACTATGAAATACCCTAAACCCACTTTTCAAAAACAAAAAGAAAAATATTGTAAATGGGCGTGTCCGTAGGCGGATGAAGCCTATATTTAATATGCATTTAAATTTTGATGAAATATTTACACATACCAAGTTTTATTCCTGTAGCTCACAGTTAATGCCTTTAGTGTGCTTTCGCTATGTGAGGTGGGCGTGTTCATGAACGGATTACTCGCAATTTTTGAACACACCTTAGTTTTGGTATAAAATACATACATACCAAATTTAATTTCACTTTGACAAATATAACCTTATTTATTGAGTTTAAAACTTTTTGGGTTGTATGGAAGGTAGGCGTTTCCGTGAGCGGATGACGTTCATTTTTCGTAGACATTTTTGTGTTAACATAAAACACACACATAATAAATTTTATTGTTGTAGGATAATTATGAGCTGAGTTATGCTGTTTTCAATTTTCGCGTTGTATGGGAGGTAGGCGTGTCCGTTGGCGGATGATGTCCATTTTTCAAAAATATATTTATTTTGTTATAAGAAACCATATGTGTCAAATTAAAGCTCTTTAGGTTCAACAAAGGCTTATTTATTGCGTTTTCAATTTTTGGGTTGTATTTGAGGTGGGCGTGTCCGTGAGCGGATTCCAAAAATATTCAATAGTGCAGATCCTTGGGTGCATGTGATTATGTGTATCAAGTTTCATCCAATTATCTCTACTCCTTCTTCTTCTCCTGTGTTTACGCACAACACACAGACGGACTGATGGACGGACGGACGGACGGACATGAATGGCTCGACTCACGAGGTGACGTTGATCAAGAATATATATACTTTTCTATGCCGGACTCGCTTCGTTCTATGCGTTACAAACGTTTGCACAAAGTTAATATACCCTCACCTTTCAGGTTTAGGGCATAAAAATGATGCAAAAATAGTTTTTAAGAGTCCTATAATTTTTGAGTAGTTGTCCGGATGACTTTTTTTTTCCATATATTCGATCCGGTTTTGCATTTATCTAGCCAAATATTCAAAAACCTTCAAATTCATTTTAGTGTTGTTCAGTGATATTTCGGGTTGAAAATCCTTTTGCCCATGGAACTCTCATGGACTGGCCCTTCGGGGAGTTTCGTGTTGGCTTTAGTAAACTCAATGTAGCGAGCTACATAACGAGATATCGAGGACAAATTAAATTTTCACAAATTGGTAGTATCGGTTTCAGACGGGTAAGCGTGGATTCTTGAAATGATTTTTCTAAATCAAATATTAATTCAATTCGGTCCTGTCTCATAAGGATAATAATTAAATTTATTCACTTGACTACAGAATGACCTGAAAATGGTCTGTATCCACAAATTAATTATATTCCTAAACTGGATTCATGTAAGTAATTCCTAATAGATAAATCTACCAAACTCGAACGAACACTGTTCGAATGTTTGAAGGACATCAGCAAAAACTAGCATGGCATTTGCCATGAGGCAATTAGAATTAAACCTACATGGTAGGAGGCTACTCAAAAGACTGAAATGCACCTTCATCACATCGTCTTTATCTTTTGTGGAAGTTTGCGACTTAACAAGATATCGATCAGTTGAATGAAGACACCTACCCATTTAAGAGTTCAAACATATCAATTTCTCGTAACATCAACCATTATTCACAGTTTAAACATGTAGGCTTTGATTAGTTCCAAGTTAAAAAGTAATACGTGTGGGGCGCTAAATGAAAAATATACCTGAACCCTTAACCAAATCCTGCCAAAACTCTTTTTGATATTGAGTTCTGATAAAATGTAACTGTTTCTAATTCAAATATTATAGATTCTTTAAGTACTTAAGTCAATCTTAGAGCTGTGTGAGTGGTTCCACTACTACTTTTTCAACAACGTCCATTTTTTTATATAAATATTCTGAATAGGTAGGTTTGGCACCTGATGTCCTTGGTTCAAAGCTAAAAACAAAATTGTTATAAAACAGTTATTCCATCATCAGTAAAATTATTGAAGATTCTCTCAATAAGTAATTGTTACTAAGTTCGATTTACGGAAAGCCATTAAGTCTGCCAAACCGTACGACTTGCCACAAATTTTATTAGACGAACCTTTCAATTATGTAAAGCTAAAACATAAAGCTTATTTAAGGAACTTAATGAAGATACGTTAAACTAAGTATTGAAGACTACTTCAAAAATGAACGCACCACTCGCACGCACTCGAACCACTTCAATAAATAAATTTTGCATAAAAATGTCAAAGTGTATGTACAAATACATATGCATAAACGTGTAGGTGTTTTTTTTTTTTTTGTTCTTACTTTGAATATTGGTATGAGTGTGCGTGTGTGTATATAATTGTGTTTGCCTTGGCAATAAAACTGAAGTAGGTACTTTTGGGAGGTGGCGCAAAGAGAACTAACTAACTAACCTTGCTCTTGGCCTAAATGTTTCACTCAGAGCAATGTTGATGAAAATGTCGATGATGATAACATTGATGATGATAACGATGATGATGTTGGCACAAAAGACTAAATGAAGCAAACAAATTTATTCGAACAATGATTTCAGATGTTTGCAGAAGAATTCTCTAACCTATACAGTTGTATTTGTTTTTGTTGTTGTTGTTGTTATTGCTAGAGTAGTTTTTGTTGTTGTTTTTATTGTCCTTATATAGTGGTTCTATTTGTTTGCCTCTCTTTTAAATTGCTTTTTTTTGGCCCCATTTTGAGATGAAACGAATGACCGGCCACCCACACCGTTACCGATGCCCAAAAAAGAAGTTCGTTTGCAAATGTGTTAAATTGCTTGTTGTTGTTCATTTGGATGTTATCGTAATTGTTTGCTTTTGTGTAGCTGGTATCTTTTTGATCCTTTTAATGTTTTTACTCTCTCTCTCTCTCTCTCTCTTCATTCCTGTCTCTATCTTTCTCTCTGTGTGTAGCTGGTCCACCCTAAGTGGGAATATCTAAATAAATCTTGAACTTAAGTGATTTCGTATTTGTATTTGCATCAAAACACTAACAAAAATAGGCAGCAACAACAACACCAAGCAAATAAACGAACAACATCAACGTGCACCTAATGTGTCCTTACTGAAACTATAACATCCTTGTAATGCTGCAGAGTTTTGGATTCGTTTTAAATTTAGAAAATGAAGTGACATATGTTTTGTTAACATTTTCAGTCGTAATGGTCCATTGATTTTTGTAAAGTTTAGTTTAAACCAAGAATGGTACTAGTTTAGCAACCAATGTGACCCATGATTTAATTAAAAAAAAGTGTGTGTGTGTGTGTGTCTGCTCTGAAAAGTTGAGATCTTTCGATTGGTAAATAATTCACTTTAACAAAATGACAGCCTGACGACTTCATATATTAATTCAAGAAGGTTAAATCTATTTTCAAACCAATTTAAAAAATTGTGAAGTGGTGTTTAGATTTGCTTATGCACTCATGTGGTTTTATTTCATTAAATTAATGCGTAGTTCTTCTGACATTTAAAATTTTGCAACAATTTTAAATGCAACACAAGCATGTGGGTTACCAGATACATACTTTCTTACTGAGGAGGCCATGACAACCCGTGGTCCGGTTACGGCCGACTTCATTACCTCTCGCCAGGAGCCTATGCTTCGCGAGCGTCTTCTCCAATTTGTTTAACCAAGCGCGGTTAGGGCTTTCTGAGCCTGGTCAATCCTTCGGAGGCATGGTATTCCTTTTCGTCTTCGATCGTCACCTTTCAACTCAAACACTATTTTCGTTTTAGTTTCTTTATACATACCCATATGAAGGTAGACATGGCACCAGCCAGTGTAGTCGCTGAATTGCAATATAGAAGCAAAGATTTTGCGAAGACCTTTCCTACCGAGCACCCCCAAGAGCGGCTGCATCTGCTTGCGAAACCACCCATGCCTTAGCGCCATAGAAAAGCATAGTTATGATGAGCGTTTTGTGGAGTGCAGGCGCGGATACAAGGGGGGGTAAAGGGGGTAATTACCCCCCCCAAGAACTTTTAAATACTTTACTTTTTAACACTTTATTTGGAGAAAATAATTGTGCCCACAGTTTAAGGGTACTTTTATGTATATATAAGCCATTCTGGAGGCTTTTTTGAAAAAATACTACAAAATTAAGGTCAGAGACATTGTTAAAGTCTAGTTTTTTTAATTGATTTCAACAATTATTAAAGTATATAAAAAAAATTTTGTTTTTTTTTTGTTTTGTGATGTCATTTGCGTGTAGGTGCCGTTTTTATGAAGCGATGCGAGATTAGTAGCACCTTTTTGCTTGTAGAATAACAAAATCTGTAGTCATCTGCAAAAAAAATATAATTATATGTAAAGCAAGCACTTACGTCAAGGTAGTAACTTCACCTTTATTTAAAAATGAGCCTGAAAATAAAGTTACAGCACGTTATGTACTCAAATTTACAGCCATTTTTTAAACAATCAATTTTAAAGACGCGTTATTTTCTTACACTGAGAAAAAAACATACTTTAAAATTAAACAAAAAATTTTGAAATAGAAATTTAACGCCTTTGCGTTTCTACAAAACAAAAATTAAAATAAGTGTGTTTAATTTTCAACTACCAATAAACTACTTTCTTTTTTTTATTTTCTCTCATTATTTCTTTGAAAAAACAAACAAAAATTTGAATACAAGAAAATTTTTGAATTTTTTGAATTGGTTTGAAAAATATCGAACATACGATAAAATAAAAACTAATTAATTAAATATTAAAATATATCAAATGCAAAATTCTTCGAAAGGAGTTAACATTCGGAGGTCCCGAGGGTAGCTATCTGTGCATCTGATGCTAAAAACTCGGTAAAGCTAAAAAAATGGCATCGAAATATGCTTTAAAATATTTGTTTTAAATTATAAAATTTTTGTTTTAATTTTGTTTTTCGTAACAAAAACATTGTTTTAAAAACAAAAACTTTTGTTTTGAATTTAAATTTAAATACAGTTGTGTTTAATTTTAATGAATTTGTTTCAAGCTCTATTTCAAAAACAAATTCGTTAGATATGAACACAATTTCATTTTATTTTAACACATTTTTCCCTCAGTGTACAAATAAAAATTTAAAAAAAAAATTTGAAGTTACTACTCAGTAGACCGGACTGAAATTTAGATTTCGCCGGTCGGGGTCTCAAAAGTTAGAGGAACTCATTAAAATAGTTTCTGCATACTTTTTTTTCTAATCGGAGAAAAACCGCCGGAGCAATTTTGGTTCTCCTGAAGGTCCTTTTTGGTAAAAAAACATGTTTTTGCTTGTAACTTTTTATTTTTCACAGAACGCATACCCACATCTTCTTAAATGTTAAATTTCTTACTCATACTAACATTTTGACATACAAAAATTGTTAAAATTTTGTTTTATTATAACCCTTATTGACCACCAAAAATTGAATTTTTTGATATTTTTAAAAAGAAATTTTTTTTAAAACCGCACAGAACAAAAAAATAACTTAATACCTTTAAAACAATAACAATTCAACGTAAATCTAATAAAAAATGTGTCTTTTACAGCGGTTTTAAAAAAATGACTTTTTAAAAATAGCAAAAAATTCAATTTTTGGTGGTCAATAAGAGTTATAATGAAACAAATTTTAACATTTTTTGTATGTCAAAATGTTAGTATGAGTAAGAAATTTAACATTTAAGAAGATGTGGGTATGCGTTCTGTGAAAAATAAAAAGTTACAAGCAAAAAACATGTTTTTTTTACCAAAAAGGACCTTCAGGAGAATCAAAATTGCTTCGGCGGTTTTTCTCCGATTTGAAAAAAAAGTGTGCAGAAACCATTTTAATGAGTTCCTCAAACTTTTGAGACCCCGATCGGTTGACATTTTTTTTATCCATATAAGAATGATCCGGCCTACTACTCAGCGTGAGTGTTTGCTTTATAATAATTAAATTTTTGCAAAATATTAACGATTAGTTTAAAAATGTCCTTTATATGAAATCATTGAGCAAACAACATTGATTTTGATACAAATCGGTAATACAAATCGGTAATACAAATTGGTAGATCAATATAATAGATTTAGCAAAATTATCAGAAAAAGAACTGATTTTCTTGTTTTTGCCTATAGCTCAAAAACTCGAGCTGATGGAGAAAAACGGAGTTCATTTTTGAAATCTGGAAACCCAATTTGTCTATAATCAGCTGAAAAATAGTCGACACCAGAACGTACGTCGCGCAGTGTAATCAGTATTCATTTTGTATTGTTCATTTAGTTTTCAAAGTGTACCGTATCATAGTCGTAACGAGAACACTAACTTCTAAATTGCTTTTATTTTTTTTTTATTGAAAATAACTATGTTTTTTCATTGCACATACTTGAAAATATAATTATGCAATTTTTTTATAATGGAATAAATGTGAAAAGTTTGAATAAATCAACCTTAATTCTAAAATAAGTTAAATTTAGAGCTTTCTTTACTTTTCGCTAAGATATTATTCCAGAAAAACGGAGAAATAAATAAATACGGAAATGTGCGTGTATGTGTCTGGGAAAAATGCTTCTTAAACAATTCAATAATTTCAATTCAAAAAAGTACAATTTGTCTATTTGTAAAAAGACAAAAGTTTCTCAAAACGAAAATGTGTGTCTTTGATAATTTACCCCCCCCAAGATTTTTTTCAGATCCGCCCCTGGTGGAGTGTGACAAGGTATGCAAACTCCTTGACTATATCTAACTTAACTTTGTCTGCTACAACGTGAGAGCCTAGACGCCATGGTTCTCTGTTTGCAGAAAGCATATACTTTGTTTTACCCTCGGTCACAGTCACAGCCACTCTTGCTGATTCCTTTTCGATAGCCGCGAAAGCCGAAATTCCGAAAGCAACCTCCATGATGAAGTTGAAGAAATCGCATGGAAGCGGGTCGCCTTGTCTGAAACCTCGTTCGGTATTAAAGGTTTCGGAAAGATCATTTTCTACCTTGATGGAGCTACATATAAGTATAAGTGAACGTCATCCGGTCTTATCAACTTTGCAGGTATACCGAACTCAGACATTGTTGTGTACTATCGAACGCAGCTTTGTAATCAAAATAGAGATGGTGCCTGTCGATTTGCCTGAACGATATTAAAGGCATGCTAAGAAAAACTTCAAACGCATTTTTCTTGAAATAGCTTTTTTCAAACTGGATGATCATTTTCCTCAGAAACCAGACGTCATGTCGAGACGTTGAAGATGTAATTTTTTTTATAATCATGTCCGTTAGGTACAGTTTTACGGAAATTTGACTAAACACTTTCGTCGGAAGGAGGGGGGCCAAACCCCAAAAAGCGATAAATTAAAAACTCATTTGATAATTTTAAAAATGTTAAAATGAAAGCAGTTTTGAAAATCGTCCTTTTTGGATTAATGGAATCTTGCCCGTTGTCAAAATTTGATCTCTGCCCGAATAAAAATAAAATAAAAAAATGGTGGAAATCAAGAGTTTCTTATTTTTGCAAACATTAGGAATAAATAAAGTTTAATTAAGGTTTTTCTTAATATCTCTATAATCGGTAGGTTGTGAGTTCGAACAAAAAAAATGTCAATGAGTTTTTTTGGTTAATTTTTTCATATGATTAAAATAATTTTGTAATATATTTTAAATTTCAAATCCGTAGCTCATCGGGTAGATTTGTTTGTGACAGACACACAAGAACTGAAGCTTATAAGAACTTTTCTTTTCTTTATTATTATTTCATTTCAGTAGTATTTCATACCGTTCAAACATCGTTGAACAACTTATAAAGAATTATTAACAGGAAGAAGCAATAGCACTTTTATATTCGAATGTATGACACAAATATGAGTGACCATCTCAAGGACCAACCCTAGTAGTTGGTAAAAGGTTAATTGCTTTGAAGGTAGCTTAATTGTTTTCTCAGAAGTTTCTATCCAATGAGTTTACTTTGAGAATTGGGTGTTACATTAGAGCTATTTATAAACACCATTTTTCAGAAGTTGAACACGAAAGTAGAGAGAAAATGTCTGCTAAAAAAATTGTAATCATATTATGCTTTATAAAGAAGTCGAATACGTGGAAATTAGTATTTATGTTCGGCTAGAGTACTTAAAGGTCTTTAATTCTCTGGAAGAAGCAGATGTTATTGAGAAAAATGAAGTTGTCAAACATGATCAATGTACTCAGTTTACATAAAAACTGCAGAAAAATTTGAGTACAGAAATAAATGATAGAATTTTGATGCATTGTATTAAGAAGGAACAGCTATTTCGTTTCTTTATTATTTGCATAATATTTGTTTTTCTTTTCAGTATAAAATAAGAGCAAAAAACAATAAAGAGATAGTTTAAAAACTTTTTTCTCAAGGAAAAAGTTTCTGAAAGTAGCTCAGAAAATATTGAAACTGCCCTAAAACAACTAGGCCACTCCAACCCTTTTCGACGTAGCTCACATTATAAACCCTTTAAACATAATAAACGAAACAAAGCAGCTAAATTTCGATAATAAAGAAACAAACAGAAACATTAACTGACGACGTACTTTTTTTTTTAATTTTTAATTAAACGATGAAAGATACACGCCACTCCCACTAAGACTACATTGCTTGGCTGGGTAGGCAGCAGACAGGCAGACGGACAGACGGTTTGTCAGGGACTTGCTTACAATTGCTGATTGTTAATTGGGAACAAAAAAAAAAAAAAATAATGTTTCAAAAGCAACCTAATGATTATTGTTTGCAGTTTAAGATAACAGCAAATAAGCAGCAATCAACCCCAACTCACGCAGAGCAGCAACAGCGACAGCAACAGCAGCGTGTTTGGCAATAGCATGAAAACACTTGATACTTAAATAAAATAAAATAAAAAAAATTTTAAATTTTGTACACGTCGATATTGTTTGTACTTAATGGATTTTTAGAGCCCACTCAAGCGCGCCTAGCGCTCAAAAGGCTACAAAACGAAATCTTGGGTACTTCTATGTTTTTTGTTTTTGTTTCTTCTTCGATGCTCTTTATTTAATAGAACATTGAAGAACCTATCGCGATGTCATCGTGTTTGTTGTGAAAACTTGTTGTGTTTTTTCATTATTTTTATCAATTTTTTGTATGTGTTTTTTTTATTTTTGTATTTTTGTATTTTTGTTGGGTAAAAAAAGTTAATTTTTAATTAAATCACGTTGCTTTGTATGCGCGGCAACGCTTCTGCTGTAAACGATACACTTGGGAGCAACTCGAAGAAAAGAACAAAACAACAAAAAAAAGGACACTCAACTCAGCCAGTAGGAAAAGCTTTGCGTTTCTCTCCTTTTGCTCCGTTGCCGGAAATAATCAGTAAAAGAATAAAAATTACTTTTAAAAGCAGCAGTTAAAAATTAAAATAACGTCTGGTTAAAAGGTTAGAGGCTGCAACTTGTTTGAAAAACCTTTTATTATTCGATGAGGCAAAGTGATGATGGGTGGGTGAGGTGAGGAGGGTGGGTGGAACATTTAATGACCTTTTACAGAACCTGCTTGCTTCTGGCAGTAGTGAATTCGGGGAGGCTCTTGTGTGGCCTAGGGCGGCAGATCTTGGCGAGGTTTTTGGGCTTTCGTATTGAGTACTTTCGTACTGAGTAGACTTAAAAACAACATTTGCTGTGTGAAAAGAAATATGAAAATTAGTTTTAGATTTTTTTATTGAATTAATGATCGGGGAGTCTAAAAGAAGCCACAATCCCCAGGTCCGGAGAGAAAACTTCTGCTACTACTCGCTTCTTAAGTGTTCTGCCTTCTGTGCATGTATGTCTTCATAAATGACATGAACTCAACATCGTAATTTTTGGTGAATGTGACTTCTGACAGTAATCAGTATTTTAAAGGGCGTTGGTCGTAGCCAGTATCGCCTTGTACTCTTTGCTTGTATTGTAAAGGGTGATTTTTTAAGAGCTTGATAACTTTTTTTTAAAAAAAAACGCATAAAATTTGCAAAATCTCATCGGTTCTTTATTAAAAACGTTAGATTGGTCCATGACATTTCCTTTTTGAAGATAATTTCATTTAAATGTTGACCGCGGCTGCATCTTAGGTGGTCCATTCGGAAAGTCCAATTTTGGGCAACTTTTTCGAGCATTTCGGCCGGAATAGCCCGAATTTCTTCGGAAATGTTGTCTTCCAAAGCTGGAATAGTTGCTGGCTTATTTCTGTAGACTTTAGACTTGACGTAGCCCCACAAAAAATAGTCTAAAGGCGTCAAATCGCATGATCTTGGTGGCCAACTTACCGGTCCATTTCTTGAGATTAATTGTTCTCCGAAGTTTTCCCTCAAAATGGCCATAGAATCGCGAGCTGTGTGGCATGTAGCGCCATCTTGTTGAAACCACATGTCAACCAAGTTCAGTTCTTCCATTTTTGGCAACAAAAAGTTTGTTAGCATCGAACGATAGCGATCGCCATTCACCGTAACGTTGCGTCCAACAGCATCTTTGAAAAAATACGGTCCAATGATTCCACCAGCGTACAAACCACACCAAACAGTGCATTTTTCGGGATGCATGGCCAGTTCTTGAACGGCTTCTGGTTGCTCTTCACTCCAAATGCGGCAATTTTGCTTATTTACGTAGCCATTCAACCAGAAATGAGCCTCATCGCTGAACAAAATTTGTCGGTGAAAAAGTTGCCCAAAATTGGACTTTCCGAATGGACCACCTAAGACGCAGCCGCGGTCAACATTTAAATGAAATTATCTTCAAAAAGTAAATGTCATGGACCAATCTAACGTTTCTAATAAAGAACCGATGAGATTTTGCAAATTTTATGCGTTTTTTTTAAAAAAAAAGTTATCAAGCTCTTAAAAAATCACCCTTTACCAATGTACAGTATCCTTAGCAATTAAGTCTAGAGGGAGTTAATACAGGGCGTTATTATACATTCACGAAATGTAGTGCGAATACATTCGGTGATGAACATGTATGAACTTTCCTGCACCTTGTTAAGTTTATTCTGTATTTAGATCTTAAAAGTGACCGAACACCAGACTATTGCACCGTAGAGTAGTTTTGACCGAATGATTGCTGTATATAGCCATCAGACTATTACTGGAGAAATCCACTTCTTCCTATTGATTTTTTACACTCAAAGAGCGATGTGTTTGCCTTTGTTTGCCTAAACTTTTCTTGTTGAGTCTAGGGGGCTTCATGACGGAACTTTTAAATTTCCTTATAAAGAGGACTAGTTTTGTCTTTGATGGATTAACGCTGACTCCGCACGCTACTGGCCAACTCGACAGTGACTCTAGTGCAGTCTCCATAAGATTTTACAGTGTTTGTGGAAATTTACCTATTACAATAATGGCAACGTCATCTGAGTGACGTAGTCCATACTCATCTCCATGCTTCTATGCAATGGGTTCATCTTTACGGCTTATTGGTATAGAAACAGGACCCATTTTCTTGTGAGGTAGCTCTTCTAACAAAGCTGTGCCGCAGGGAATCCCCTATTTTTGAGTTGACTGTCCTGCTGATAATCATATGGCATTCAAGGGCCCCAGGGCTTTGAGCCCCAGATCCGACAAAGTAATAGGCTTAGAATTCTGAGATATTGTATTTAAAACAAAACGCCTTGTAGTGCCATCAAACACTCAACGTCACCTTCCTTGTCGTCAATCCCGACTTTAACACCGTTCTTGGAGCTTCAACTTTTTTCTACCATGATCGTTTTCGAACAGCATTACCGTATGTGATCCACTTTATATCATCTATTTGCATGCGTTAACCCTCACTTTGGTACTATTTACATATGTAAATATCCCAATTTTAAATTTGCCATAACTCCTTTATTTTTTATTCGATTTGAATATGGCTTGGACTCTGTGGCTATTTTTTGATTTTCTTTCTGAAAATTCAAAAGTTGCTTTTAATTTTAGAATTTTCTGATACTTTTTGAAAATTTTTCATTTCTATAACGTAGTTTGGTACATATTTACATATGTAAATATTTTGTATTTTAAAGGCTTTTATGGTGTTTTAACGCATTTTTTGCATTAATTATAGAAAAAAATGATAAGGAAAAACTCTTCACATATATTTTTTATATACATATTTCATATTTGATAGCTTTAATTGGAAAAATATTAATGAACAGAATTTCTTACCGGGACACCGATGCACCACTCAATATTTGAAATTTACGATTTTTATGTCATTATTACTGTGTTAATCAATACAAATTCTATTTTTTACTAAGTTTACACTACGATGTTTCACAACTGATCAATAGAAACTCTTTTCTTACTATAACACTTCAATTCTTTACAATTAAGTGAAACACACGCTACATTTTAATTCTGCTTTTCGGGATAAAAATAAAGGTACGCAGAAATGAAACCGTGAAAAAATAGTTGTCAACGCCGTGTGCTTTTCAAATGCAAAAAATACGCAAAGTTCTAAAACCCCCTTACAGAATATATGAAAAAAAGGAAAAATTGAAGTTGTGTGGAAACAGCGCCAGTTTTTACAACAATATGCCATGTTTTGATATTTTAGCTGGAAGTGCTAATTTTAGGAAAAAAAGTAAATTTTTTGTTGAAATTTGTTTTGTTTATTCATGGGCTCTATACATTTTTTTTAATTTGATTTTCATAATTATATTTTGGTTATTTCGTAAAGGGCTGGATCGTCAAGTGTGCATAATATGTAAAACGCTATATCGTAAGAAGTAATGCATGAATTTCAATGGTTAGTAATTTTTTGAATAGGGTACAGAATAACCTTTCTTTTGAGACCCATAATGCTAGATTTTGTTTGAAAATTAAAAAAAAAAACACGACTTTTCCAGGCCCATTCTCCCAACATTCGAACCCTATAACTTCTAAACCACTTGAGAGCGGCGTGAAATTTCTCCGGAATTGGATTTAGAAGGTGTTAATACATATATTCCGCCTAAAAAATTATGTAAATTTTGAGTTTCTGTTAATCTTTAATTATGCCAAAAAAATATTTACATATGTAAATAGTGCCAGATTACGTAGTAAAAGATTGGTGCCAAAGTGAGGGTTAAAAACAAAGACTTAATTTCGTTTCGTTTCAACAGCGACTCAGTCCATTATAATTTTAACACTTGGTTCATGATTCACCCAAACCAAGATGATTCTTTATAAAATCAACTTTATGCAAAGCCATTTGTTCTATTTTGTGGTTAATATTTAGTTTCTCAGCTTAGTCGTGACTGCTAACATGACGGTTTTCTTAGACTTTATCCCTAATTTGATAGATTTTTGCCAAAATTTTAATACGAAAGCATGCAAACCATTCCTGGTAGTTCATTGGTATAGAGTATCGTCATCATAATCAGCACAAATCTTTGCACACGGATTTGACTCATTATTCGCTTTTTTGTAGTCAAACTGTAATATGTAAAGATTTTTTCTGAAATTTCACTCATCTTTGGTTCCCAATAAATTTGTACATAACGCAACAAACTTCATAAAATTTTTTTACAAATATTCAATTGATCTGCCTCTTAGTACGCAACAATTTAATGTCAAGCGATCAGTAAAACACCGAATACATTTTCTCAAACCCAAAACATTATACCACACCGATCATACCATAACTAAACCATCACATCATTCCCACAATACCAAACTCATCTTATGATGCGATCATAGCATACTCATACCATATTCATATAACCTAAACTATTGTATTAAAACACTATCATACTGTTCCCATCAAGTTCTACCCATCAAAATATCCATCAAACTATTCATACCGTACTGATTATTATATAAAACCGCACCTATCATACTATACTCATCACAGCATAATCGTCATACTTTCTTGATTTTATATGATTTCACATTGTGGAATTGATAGGACGTACCTACTTTTTCATTATAGAATCAGGAAAGTGATTCCTAATCGTATCCTTTTTTATGGCTATGATAGAAAACTTGTCAAGAATTTAATAGTATTTATCTTTTATCGATTCTTTCTCAAACTACTATAAAATTCTCTTTAAGCTCTAAATTTGCAATATCCAGTATAACTTTCGTGGCAGCTTAGCCGTTGGCAATGCAGTTGAGCTTATCTCAGCGAAAATATATCAAATTTCGCCCAGCCTCAACGATTCGAAAAAAAATCGAAATTAGTGGAACGGCAAGATTTAAGTTCGCATGACACATTAAAGCTTGTTAAAAGTTTTCCTACCAAAGCCAAAGTCAGCAAACAGGAGCTAAACTGAACTGCTCTCAGCACCTACACATGAGATCTTACAACTTTTTAAACGACAACCATAGAAAACCTTCTTTGAATTTGCAATATCCTTGCGGGGTGGCTCGAGTACGCGAAGCCCTGTCAAAGGGTGCCGTTTTTCCAAGATATTTAACCAGAGCAAACAAGTCGTGTACAGAAATGCCATGGAATATTGTAGCTGCCCATAGAAACTCACTTTTTTGAATATTTTGACCACGAAAATTTCGAGAATCTGTAAAAGTTCAGAACTATCTTCCCAGGGATAAATAAAAATTAAAAAAAAACTAATTAGCCATTTCAGCTCTTGAAAGGGGCTTCTTATGATCATTAAATACAAGTGGCCCGTATCACTTCGCATGCATGATATACAGTCCCTTAAATAGCTCTCGGGTATGCGACTACGTACTTAACCACATCCTGCATTTTCAGCCCACTTTACCCACGAGACTACCGCTAGATATTACTTCGCAGGAAAGTAGCTCTACGTGGCTTTGTTACTTTTCTCTGACCTTTGTCATTGTTTACTATTAAGAAAGGTAGCGCTCGGTCAGACAATTTTTTTCTTTTGAAAAGTTTAGATCGTTTTCTCAGCGAATCGAAAAGTTTAGATCGTACTCTAAGAGGTCTCAAAAGTTACATACGCGGTTAAAAATCTTGGGCTAGATTTTAATCTTTTTTGGATTACATATAGGACACGACCAAAAAAAGATTACTTTTTAATCCAATGAAAAGTTTTAAATTTTCCAATCCAAAAAGGACTTATTTTTAATCCGCAAAAAGTTTAAAATTTTTTAATCCAAAAAGGAATAATTTTTAATCCGCAGAAAGTATAAAATATTATAATCCAAAAAGGATTAGATTTAAGTCCAAAAAAGTTAAAAATATAAAAGGATTACTTTTTAATCCACAAAGGTGAGAACTCGTGAGAAAAAAAGGTAAGAGATAATTTTCATATTTCATAAGTCTACGAAGAAAAGTTATCCTTTGACCTCCATAAGCATATATATATATATTAAAAAAAGTTCTCAAACTTACCCCTTCATTTTGTATCACGAAAAAGCACACTAACGATCAGCAAGACACGATAAGCAATAGTTTTTTGTATGGAATGAAGTCGTGCTTCTCGTGTCTTACTGATCGTTGGTGTGCTTGTTCGTGATACAAAATGAAGGGGTTAATTTATGCTAAATTTTGCATATTTCCATACGAGCTAAAAAAAGTTTTTTTTTTTTGTCGCGTACTTTGAACTAATTTGTACTAAATCTTGCCAATATTTTAATAAAATGTAGTACTCTTTCATCGCGTTAGAACACTTAAAATACATATCGCTTCTTTTTGTTTCTTTCTTGTTTTTCGAGTAATTAAAACCGTGCGAATGTCGCGTCCGTGCCAATGGCCTTTCAGCTGAAAAGCTACATAATATTCAGCTTTTCGCCATAGAAGAACTGTCAAATAAAGAACTGCTTTTCGTTGGCTTTTCAGCCAAAAGGCCTTCGTGTGAACATATTATTATATTGCCATAAACTTCACTATATATACATTAAGGGTATTCATGCAAATGGGCAATGCCCTTATAAATGATATAAACCGTATAAGTTTATCAGCCTTATAAATGAAATGTATGGAGAACCGTTTACACAAACCAGAACCACCTCTGCCCCAGCCCCAAAAATGATCCAAAAAAAAAGTATATATACTATTCGAAAGGGCTCAATTTGCACCTTCCGAATATATAAGAATTTGCACCCTCGTACTTTTTGCAAAAAAAAATGTCAAATTTTGCAATATTCAAATGCTCATATTGTATTTTTACATTATTTACGAAGAACCGATTGATTTTCTACTATTTTAACGAAGGTGCAAATTAGAATAACAAAATTGCAAATTTTTGGGCC
Source organism: Tetanocera ferruginea (assembly GCA_958299015.1). Classification (NCBI taxonomy): domain Eukaryota; kingdom Metazoa; phylum Arthropoda; class Insecta; order Diptera; family Sciomyzidae; genus Tetanocera; species Tetanocera ferruginea. The sequence goes on along the minus strand of OY282641.1, from coordinate 116,436,723 downwards.
AAGGTGCACTTTGAAATATGCATTTTTTAGCGAGATATGACAATTTAAAAATTGCATCATATACTCCATTTTCAATCTAATTTATTTCAAAAACTATAAGGGTGCAAATTATAAAATTTACATATTCTGAAGGTGCAAATTAAGCCCTATGAAATGGTCTGTACGCTTTTTTCCTTTCCGATAATTTTTGGGGCTGGGACAGAGGTGGTCAAACCAGATATATCACAAACCAGCAATCAGTTTATATGTATGCTGAAAGTTGACTGTTAACAAGTTAACAGCTGACATATCTCTCCAAATGCACAATCGACTGATAAAAATAACTAATTGCCCAAAATACAAGCTTGCCGCTTTGCATGAATACCCTTATTATGTATTATGAAACACTGCTCAATGTAATAATGAATATAATAATATTTTGGTTCAGATTTTAAGAAACAATTTGTTTCATTAAATTAAAAAATAAACTTCGGATGCTTTAACAACATTAACTATTATATTTAGCGTAAATTTCGTAGCAGTAGTAGTTTTCCATCTTAGGTAACATAAATAATTTTTCCTGAAAATACTACCTTAATGTAAATTTGTAGTCCAAAAATAGTTTTAAACTTAAACTTTTTTGGATTAAAAACAAATTAAACTTAAGTATGGAATAAAAAATAGTACTTTTTGGATTAAAAATTCCTTTAAACCAAAGTTTGGATTAAAAACTAGTCCAAAATTTTTAACCGTGTAGACTTGTCAAGATCACCCAAAAAAATTATTATGAAAAGTAAAGGACATCTTCCTCTCCCGCAAGGACAAAGTTGCATTTTGGAAAAAACAGTAAAAAATAACGATTTTAATATGCTTCGATTTTTTTAAGAAAAACTACATGTGTCTTAAAGCAAAAGTAAGAATGTAGTTTAACTAACAATTTCTTGTCAATAACCATTAGTTATAAATTTTGGAGTTATTGCTTATAGTGTGGTCGTATTCTTTAAATATCATGAATTAATAATTTTCATAGTTTTTGAATACGCATTTTCATGGTTTAAAGAAATGTATAGTTTAACGTAATTTCTTAACTTTTTCAAAAAAATATATATAAGACTTTATGTCACTTGAATCAGCAGTGGTGTTGAAGATAATCTTCTCAATTTGGATTTTGTTAAAATGTCTGAACATGGTCCTGCCTAAAAATATTTATTAAATATACCGGCTTAAGACCACGGTTTTATTTTCTATTTCGATATTTTGAAAAAGTTATTTCCTAGCATCAAATTTCTCAATTTGAGTTATGTCTCTTTTATGGTTATAATTTCGTTACAACACATTTTAACAAAAAGTTTTTTAGTCTTTTGAGACCCATTAAATGGTATAAGAAGATATAATTCAAATTAAAAAATTTGATGCTAGGAAGTAAATAATTTTTTTTTTTTTGGATTCGCCAAGGGAGTGTGAAATCTCATGAATACGTATAGCCCGTACTATACGCATGCACGACTTACATTCTAAAATCAGTCCGGATCAACCGGAAAAGACAATGCACCTACGTACTAAAACACACAACCAGTTGGCGAAGTATGAGTTTCCACTAAGCACATTAATTGGCTTTTCAGCGGAACTTAAAAATTTTATACAAAAACACGAATTTATTAAGAATTTATGAATTTGAAAAAGTAAACAGCATCTAATAAGTAGTAAACTTTACATAAAACTCTAAAACAAAGAGACCAAAGTAACTATAAATAATATGAATATAAGTAAGTTTGGGGCCACTATCCAACCCAAGATCCTACGTGGAAAAGAGAGTAAACTCTTAAACACCAAACCAATTCCAATTATAACGCAGATATATACGTGTAAATATGTACAGACATATATGTGTATATATATACGGGTCACTATGTAATTTTGGAACACCGTGCTAATGTTATTAATTGGATATGTATTTGGGCCAACGCAGCCATAAACTTGCATGGAAAAGAGATAAACTCTTGCGCACCAAACTAAGTAACTAATAAGTCAACTGAATAAGAAAAATTTTAAAATTTTTTGATTAAAAACAAACAAGTTTAAGCATGCCTATCGTATTCGATGGTGTTTACTTCATCAAACGCAATATTATAAAGGAAAAACAACTGAAACTGTCTCGAATATATGGAATAAGTTCAGCCAACATTTTAACAGAATATAACAACATTAATAACCGAGTTAATGTTTGAAACAAAATTCTAAAATGTATCAATTATTTAAATGTTAAATCATTTTCCGTTTCAAGGCATCCACCGAATCACAAAAATTAATTAAGCTGTAGCTATTGTTGAAATCACTACACATACATCGTAAAGGGTCATGAAGTGCAAAATTTGAAGTGCACTGGCTCAAACTAAAAAGCACCAAATGTCTAGATCCTTCTTGGGATGTTAAAGTTAAGAGATGAGAGAATATATTGGGAGTCAATATCACCACAAAGTAATTTATATAGGAAGGTGACATAAAGCACCATCCTTCTGCTTCTCAGGGAGGGCAGTAAAATTTGCTTAAGGCTGGTTTCATACGAAGGAAGAATAATATCTGGGTTCCAAAGATGATGACGTAAAGCAAAAAGTAAAAACTGTTTTTGAACCGATTCTATTGCATCAATGTGGACGTTATATTGAGGGTTCCACACTACCCTCAATAAATTTATTTGCTTTTAAAGCAGTAAAATTTGCTTAAGGTGGGTTTCATACGAAGAAAGAATAATATCTGGGTTCCAACGATGATGACGTAAAGCAAAAAGTAAAAACTGTTTTTGAACCGATTTTATTGCATCAATGTGGACGTTATATTGAGGGTTCGACACTACGGAAGCATATTCAAAAATAGGTCTTACGAGAGATATATACAGTAATTTAGTAGTGAAGGCATCATTGAATTCTTTCGCCCATCTTTTAATGAAACCAAGAACACCTCTAGCCTTATTTACAGCCAAATTTACGTGGAGATTGAAGCGAAGTTTTGGATCAATAATTACACCAAGATCAACAAAACTATGAACAATTTCTAAGTGGATGTTATTTATAGTGTAATTTGTACTATGAGCAGTTCTACGTGAGAAAATTATTGATTTGCATTTTTTTAAGTTAAGGTTTAATAAGTTGAAGTTACACCAATCCACTAGTGTGTTTAAATCAGATTGTAAAAGGTGTTGTTCGTCGAGTGACTTGTAGATAAGAAAAAGTTTCACATCGTCAGCATACATTAAGACGTCACAATGTTTAGTTGCCGAGGGAAGGTCATTAATAAATAGTAAAAATAAAACCGGTCCAAGATGACTTCCTTGCGGAACACCAGATGTAACCATAATATTTTGTGAAAGAGAATTTTTATATAAAACTTTTTGAAAACGTCGCGATAAATAAGATTCTATCCAATTTAGCAATTTTACAGGAAACCCAATTAGCTTAAGTTTATTCAATAGAAGATTATGATTGACGCTGTCAAAAGCTTTGCTAAAGTCCGTATAAATAACGTCAGTCTGTTTTCCCAAAGTAAAACCTTTTATTACACGAGTTGTAAACTCCAAAAGGTTTGTTGAAGTTGTGTTACCCTTTAAAAAACCATGTTGAGTGACAGAAATGGAAGAAGATACGAAGTGGGTTAGTTGTTCAGTTATGATTTTCTGAAATAATTTAGGGATTGCGCTTAATTTGGCGATGCCACGGTAGTTAGTGACATCAATTTTGGAGCCAGATTTATGAAGGGGTATAATATATGAATCTTTCCATATAATGGGAAAATGTCCACTTTGCAAGGATATATTAAATATGTTTGTTAGAGGAGCACACAATTTGCTAGCACATTTCTTTAGAATACAACAGTCGAAAAAGAGCATTTAACTTGACGAAGGTAATGCATAACATTTTAAATGCGAAAGTATTGTGTTTACTCGAAAGACGGATAATAGTTTAGCTGGAGGGTGGAAAATTGAAATAGTAACGGTGAACATTTGTTGTAATTTACTGAACAAAACTGCTTGGGAACAAATTCGCAGGGAGATTATTCTGCAATTTTATTTTACGAGCAAAGACCGATAAATTATCTCAGCAATGCTAGTTTTTATTAATCATCAGGGCAATAGGGATGTGCTTGATGAGCCTCCCGAGTTGATCTGGGAAATACTAGAGCTGGTGGAGTCAGATCGTGAACCTCCCTTGCACACTTCCCATTGAAGTTCTTGTATGAAAGGCTTTACTTAGCATCCAATATTTCATCGATGCCCAAGAGAATTGAGAGAGATTGAATTATTTGCACTTCCTATCACTCACTCTATCATAAAAGGTCAAATACACCCTATTCTTTCCTTTTTTTTTCTTAATACTTTAGAAGGGAGGTTATATCAACACGTTAAATCTCTCCTCAATAATCACAGGCATCTGTGCACCAAATTATATGACTACCTTAAAGTCAGATCAGTTGAGACAGCACTACAAGAAGTTGTGGCGGTTATTAGGAGGAACCTTCACTTCAAAAATTTTAGCTGAAAAATCCAACTCTAGCTGCTATCTTGGACATCAAAGAAGCTTTCAATATCATTTCAAAACAGTGTTAATCAGATCAACGCTTATTAAACTGCAAGTTGAAGATAAATAATATTGTATAAGAAAGTGGAATATTGAAATGCTGAAAAGTAGAGTCATAAATTCCCACATCAAAGACAGCAGAGCGAAAGAAATCACTATCAGAACAACAGTCGGGGTGTTATATACCCTTGTAAGGCTCCTGGTAGCGAATTAACTCTTTATTTTATTCCATGATAAGGGTTTCAAAGGGACCATTCCTCTTTAATTACTAACATTATAAAACCAGTATAAAGAGGCATCATTTTTAGCAAAAATCTTTTTGCCAATGTTTCTAGTTCTATTCCCCTCTATTAGTTTTTAGCAGAGCTCCGTGTTTTGAACTTGTAAACGCGTTTTGAAGTACACTTTTGATAAATACGAACTCGAATAAAACGTCAATGGTAAGCATGAACTATATGTAAAATTACAAAAATACATGTTCACGTGAACACGGTTTCATCGGTTCTGGTTTTTTAAACTTTCACTTATCTTAGCTAATTTCCAAAAATTTTAAGTGGCATTTTAACTATTTTTGGGCTATCTTGATTTAGACAAAAGATTCTAAAAAGTTTGGCCAGCTTGATATTGAGACTTCTTCAATCTTATAAGGGCTTCAATGACTGGGAATCAATTCGAATTAAATAATTGCTAGGGATCATTGATCATAAATGCATGGTTCTATGGTGAATCAGATCTCTGGGTTTATTTCATGTGTTAAATGGAAGAGTTAATGGGAGAGTTACCACTACATTTTTAATGATAACAGTAACAATACTTTACCAAAAATTACTCTATCAAAGGTAAACTCTAAATCTAACCTCAAAGCGGCAGAGCCCCGGTATGTTGCTCGTCTAGCCCTTTCTCCTCTGAGCCGCCACTGATTTCATGCGTGCCATTGTTTTACGTGCTATTGTGTTGTTTTTTTTTTTGTTATTGTTGACAACTTTGTTATTGCCCAAGAAGGCATATTCCTCCTTAGCTTGTCCGTTGTGGTACTTTCATGGCCTCAATAGATCCCTTAGACTGGTGAGCTCTTAGGTCGGCACTATATCAGGACACATTATTGAGGTCCAGACCCTTTCGATATAAAAACGAATGAATCTATAGCTATTTGTATGCACTGAGATGATTGCACGGCCGCTGTATTGTTTGGAATATCTAAGATCACAGCTAGGTCATAGGTACTGTTATGGGTTACATGGACCTCTTAACAAAAATGGTTGATTCTGCGACCAAATATATTCACTACGATTATCTTGGGTTTCAGGTGAAATATTGGAGCTTTTATTAGTACTGTGTAAAAGGTTATTCTATGTCCACTGGGAATTTCCGGAATTCTGTTGAAAGATTGGTGCTTTTAATAGTTCTGTTGACTCTTTATCAAAAATTTATGATTCTATGGTCATTGGAAAAAATTCCTAAATGCACTTCAATTTACTGGTATTGGTTAACGTATAGGTAAAAGCTAACTTATTTGTATAAGTGAACCTGTAACTCCCATTATTTGTGCAATTTTCGTTAGATTTAAGCCTAGCCTCCAAGCTACATCCTCTTAGCACTTCCACTTTACTATCCAAACCAAGCCATAAAAAGTTTTTTTTGCAAAAATTCAAGTTATCAGAGTTACCACTACATTTTTAATGATAACAGTAACAATACTTTACCAAAAATTACTCTATCAAAAATAACACCTAAATCTTATCTCAAAGCGACAGAGCCCCGGTATGTTGCTCGTCTAGCCCTTTCTCCTCTGAGCCGCCTCTGATTTCATGCGTGCCATTGTTTTACGTGCTCTTGTGTTTTTTTTTTTTTTTTTGTTATTGTTGACAACTTTGTTATTGCCCAAGAAGGCATATTCCTCCTTAGCTTGTCCGTTGTGGTATCGACTGGCAACCCTTGTCAAAAAAACTTTTCATCTTATTCTTGGGGGAACGACCGCGTGTTGGAATTTTCCATTACCCTAGCAATTTTCACATTTTGGGCTCCTAGAAACCTATAAATACTTAATATTTATTTAAAAAATTCAACTCGCTCTCTACGTTTTGCCGTTATTCAGAATAAAAAAAAAAAACAAAACCTCTTTCTTCTTTGCAGCTTCAACAGATACCGCGAAACTTCCGCTATCCCCAACGGAAACCCAATCAACCGTTATAATTTCATTTAAATCATCATCATCAACATCATCATTAACATCAACAGCGGCAGCACAAACACCTGTTCAGTCTCAGCCAACACCTCAGCCGCCATGCGACAACACGGGCTCCAGCACCGGCGCTATGGAAACTGGCTCCATCAGCACGGCGTCAGCTTTACCGCCCACCACCATCAGTCATAACACGTGCTCGCCCAGCAGCAACGTGCTAAAGAAGGTTGCCAGTTTTATGGTTGAGAAATCATCCGCAGCAGCCGCTACAGCGACGACAGTGGGGGCGACGATGACGACAACGTCTAACTCAGCTGCAGCGGCAAACGGAAGTGGTTCCGCTGGCATGGCGGCGCATATGGAAGCCATCGGTTCGAAGCGTTTATCTTATGTGCCGGAAAAGTTAAGCTTCGCTGCATATGAAAAGTTTGAAGGTAAGTTTTATGAATAGCGCTTATCTAGCAAAGAATTCGTAGATATTTTTTATTGCTTCAGCATAATTTCTATTTATTTAACAAAAACATTGAAAGTGTGCATAAAATAAAAAAAATTAAATAAAAAAAAAAATTGTTCACAGCATCTAGCATTAACTTTTTCCAGCACCGAGTGTAGCTATATTTTTTTTTGTGCTTCATAATTCGGCATAAAATGTACTGCACGATGTTGCTGGCTGCTTCTGCTGCATTGCCAGCTCATTCACATGGAAAGCACAAATATTTTGTTAATGAAGTCGTCAAGCTCTTGTTCTTCTTTTTTTTTTTTTTTTTTGCTTGAGGAATAGCTGTTGAGAATTATAATATTTAAAGTTATCCAAAACTATTGTAGTTTTAAGTATAATTTGCGCATTGTTTGTAGAAACTAATTTTAACTTTTTTTGTGCAGCTTTTTTCTCTTGGCAAAATATTTGCCAAGTTAAAAAAGTGTACTTAAATGTATTGGCTTAAGTTCAATGATGTTGCCAGTTTTCTTTGAAAATGCTTTAAGAAGTTTAATATTAAGTTTGTTATAGAATTTCTACGAAAATAATAAACTGCATTTTATTGAAGAATAAATTAAATTAAAAATTCTTGTGAATTGTGGTCTTCATACTCGAATGCTATTTTTCTTTATATGGAATATTTTGTTCATTATCGCTTTACTTAAAATATGCCTAGTCACTCTCATATTTGGTAAAATTCATTGTAAAGGTTCTAATAACTAACATTTCAGGTTCCAAGTTGTATTCATTCTAGCTGTAAGTGATGAGACAGTGTCTACTTATCCACAATTTCGTTTTTATCATTATTCTCATTCTTATCCCAATACTTCTCGTTATTCATGTTCTCACCTTAGTTCCAATCATAGTCCCCGATCTTGATCTTGATCTTGATCTTGATCTTGATCTTGATCTTGATCTTGATCTTGATCTTGATCTTGATCTTGATCTTGATCTTCATCTTGATCTTGATCTTGATCTTGATCTTGATCTTGATCTTGATCTTGATCTTGATCTTGATCTTGATCTTCATCTTGATCTTGATCTTGATCTTGATCTTGATCTTGATCTTGATCTTGATCTTGATCTTGATCTTGATCTTGATCTTGATCTTGATCTTGATTTTGATTTTGATCTTGATCTTGATCTTGATCTTGATCTTGATCTTGATCTTGATCTTGATCTTGATCTTGATCTTGATCTTGATCTTGATCTTGATCTTGATCTTGATCTTGATCTTGATCTTGATCTTGATCTTGATCTTGATCTTGATCTTGATCTTGATCTTGATCTTGATCTTGATCTTGATCTTGATCTTGATCTTGATCTTGATCTTGATCTTGATCTTGATCTTGATCTTGATCTTGATCTTGATCTTGATCTTGATCTTGATCTTGATCTTGATCTTGATCTTGATCTTGATCTTGATCTTGATCTTGATCATGATCTTGATCTTGATCTTGATCTTGATCTTGATTTTGATTTTGATTTTGATCTTGATCTTGATCTTGATCTTGATCTTGATCTTGATCTTGATCTTGATCTTGATCTTGATCTTGATCTTGATCTTGATCTTGATCTTGATCTTGATCTTGATCTTGATCTTGATCTTGATCTTGATCTTGATCTTGATCTTGATCTTGATCTTGATCTTGATCTTGATCTTGATCTTGATCTTGATCTTGATCTTGATCTTGATCTTGATCTTGATCTTGATCTTGATCTTGATCTTGATCTTGATCTTGATCTTGATCTTGATCTTGATCTTGATCTTGATCTTGATCTTGATCTTGATCTTGATCTTGATCTTGATCTTGATCTTGATCTTGATTTATTTATATATAAGCTTAATACAAGCAGTTTGAATACTTAAGAACTAAATTTTATAATTAACAGGGAGTATCTTAATTTACAATGGTACCATATCTTAATAAGAAGAATACATTAGAGAGGGGGAGGAAGTGTCGTTGAGAAGGATATTTCGGAGTAGTGGTCTGCTCAGGTGAAAATCGAATTCACTGATCAATCTATTGGTTACCCGAAGCATTCTGGTTATATGTTCACTGCATCCATAGTCGGTGCGGTGAAAGTTAAGGTGGAAGAGAGGTATAGACCTAAGGTTGCGTGGGTTGGTATTAAAGGATATTGATTGGAGTAGTTCTGGGCAGTTAATGGTACCGCATACTAGTTGATGAATGAAGAGAACATCGGCAACTTCCCTTCGCTTTGCAAGTGTTTGCATGTTAATCAACTTCAGACGGTTGGCATAAGGAGGTAAGTTGAAACTGTCAGAGCCGGGAAGACCACGAAGAGCGAAACGAATGAATCTGCGTTGAACGGCTTCGATTCGCATTGAATGGGTGTTGTAGATGGGAGACCAAACCTGGCTGGCATATTCGAGGATGGGTCTTACAAAGGAAAGATAGAGAGATTTAGTGACGTAAGGATTGGAGAACTCTCTGGACCAGTGTTTCACGAAACCAAGTGCAGAGTTGGCTCTATTAATGATATTATCAACATGAGACCGAAAGTTAAGTTCTTTGTCGCAAATAACGCCTAAATCCCGTAAAAAGCATACAGAGGGAACTGGCTTGCCGAGAATGTAATACGTTCTCGGAGGAAGTTGGTGTCGCTTACGAGAATATGTTATAGCTTGACATTTGCTGACGTTGAGTTCCAGAAGATTATTTTGACACCAAATGGAAAAGCTGACCAGATCGTCTTGAAGTTTGCGAGAATCGGCATTAGTTTGTATGCGCCGATAGATTTTCATATCATCAGCATACACAGAAAGATTGGATTCATTGATGATACCATCAACATCAGCAATTGTTAAGACGAATAGCAAAGGACCAAGGTGATCTTGATCATGTTCTTGAGCTTAATCTTTATTCTGATCTTGATCTTGATCTAGATCTTAATTATTATCTTGATCTTGAAATTGATCTTAATATTCGATTTTCTGGTTTCGTAAAGGATAAGTCGTTCTCGCTGCGTCTTGATGACATCAAAACGATTCATTTGTCTATTATTCATATCATGAGACTTAAAAACTTAAGTCACTTTTGATAAGATTTTGATAAGATTTTTAAGACTTTAGTTTACTCTTTAATATAGTAAGTTATAGAAGTTTTTTAGGTTCATAAGTTCCTGCAATGAACATTTTTTCGTAAGATGCAAAGTGAACATTTATTCTCCTGATGGATTTTTTATAGTTAGTACTCAGAATACTACCTACTATTTTTTTTTATAGAAATAATTTAGCGTTCTGCTTCTATTCCAAATTTTAAATCATTATCAGAAATTGAATCAAAATTTTCACATGATTATTTAATTTAAAAAAATGTCTAGTTTTTAGTTGGTTTCACAAAAACACAACTTATTCTTAACAAACAACTCTAATTCACCGTATTTACGGTTGTCTTTGGTTTCTTAGGAAGCAAGAGTACAGGAACTCAAACCATCCTTGCTTATGTCCTTCCGTCTGCTCATCAACACTATGCTATATGTATGTACAAGTATGTTTATTTGTTGTAGTTTGCAGATTGCTGTATCCGTATCTTGTCTTTTTGTTACATTTTTTCGTGCGAATTGAATGGTTTCATTAAATCATCAAGCTGTGCATCCCACGAACACAGAGTAGCACAAGGAAGAAGTCTGCAATCAAAACAAAACAAAGAATATGAGTTTCTCTTGTGAGGTTAAGAGAACTGTTGTAAAAACAACAATACATATTGTTGTTTTTGCTATGCGTTGACGTACGAAGTTGTCAACATTTGAATGGTAGTTGTTGGTAAAATGAATGACAATGAATTGCTTGGAGTTATGGAATTGCATTGAAATTCAAGTGATTCTTAGTATTGTGGTTTTTGCTGTAACCGCTTGAGTGGTTTTTCATAATTTTAATTTGCTTGAGTTCGAATCAGCAAGCATTTTCAGAAGAAGATATTTTAAATAAAAGCACTGTATGGTTGGGAAATTTAATTCTTAAACTGTTTTTAAAAATTACAACATAGCACATACAATTGGATAAAGTATGTGCGTTGCCGAAGAACCAGATTACATAATGCTTATTTCCTATGACTAGAGTTCAGTCAAAAGAAAATAATTTGCCAGTCATTAAACTAGGCGCTCTCTATTCACTCAAACAATAAGAGAATAGCTTATTTAAACGTTAAAATAAGCTTTTTACGAAATTACAACGGCGTTGCATAGAACTACCATTCGCTTAGAATTAAAGCTGTGATAAAAGTTATGGAACTACAAGAAGAGTTTAAGCTGGAAGTTCTTTCAATGCAGTTGCGTTTTTCGTCCGTCTACTCGCTGGCGCAAAACAATAGAAATATGAGAAAGCTTATGGGAGCGAGTTCAATGCTTGTAAATGTTACGCTGACAAAAAAAAAAGTTGAATTTATGACATAGGCAAAATGAGCGATGAGGCTCATTTCCATCTTTGCGGTTGCATGAATAAAAAAATAATCCTTTATGTGGCACCGAAAAACCGAAAATCACCCACAAAGAAGCATTTCACCCGCTACAAGTTACTGCGTGGTGTGCTGTTTACGCTGGAGAAGTTATCAGGCTATTTTTTGTGAGAACGCTGCGGGCCAAACGACGACTGCGATCGGCACTCGCTACAGAGCCATGATTTCCTAGTTTTTTAGTCCTCAATTGGATGAATTGGGACTGGAAAACATGTGGTTGCAACAGGACGGTGCAGCGGCGCACACTGCTTGAGCCAAAACCGATATTCTGAAGGTAACATTTCCGAATCGCTTAATTTCTCGTTTTACTGATTTGCAATGGATAAATTACCCGTTTTAAACTTCTATTTATGGGGTTTTTTGAAGTCGCGTGTGTATGTCAACAAGCCTCAGACTATTCAAGCCCTTACGGAAAATATTCGCTAAAAATGCGATAACCTCTCCCCAAAGTTCTGACAAGAGTGATGGAAAATGCCATCAACTCTGGCAGCGGCCACTTGGCAGATATCATTTTCATAACTTGATGTAATAAATTCTTATGGATTAAGTAAAGAGCACAACCAAAGTTTTTCATTAAAAAAAAAAAATTACAGCAAATGCAAAAGCGCGTTTTTTAGAAGTTTAGAACTTAAAGTTGGCAACACTGTTTCAACTGGCAACCATATTGAGAGCTGTCAAGTGATTTGTATTCACTTTGATTTGGCATTTCAACATGAAAAGACTGACGCCTGAACAATTCTTCCAAATTGTGCAAATTTATTTTGAAAATAATGGTTCTGTTCGAAATACGTATTGCGCACTACGTCCATTTTACTTTCAACATAATCGTCCATCAGAGCTATTAATTCGACTAACTATGGACCGTTTTCGCGCCACGCTTATTCAAAATGATAATAAGCAACCACAGAGACGTCGTACAGTGCGTACAGAAGAAGCCATTGCTACTGTAGAGCATAACGTAGATGTAGACCCGAATCTGTCTATCAGCCATCGTGCACAGGCATTGGATATGTGTCCATCCACTTTGTCCATCCACTTTGTGGAAGATTTTGTGGAACGATCTTGGTTCGCGTGCTTACAAAATTCAACTCGTGCAAGGTTGGAAGCCACATGATCACCAAGCAAAGGGTTGATTCGCTGAACGGGCCCAAAACAAGATTGTCGTTGATACCGATCTTCATAAGAGAATTTTGTTTAGCGATGAAACTTATTTTTGGTTGAATGGCTACGCCAATAAACAAAACTACCGTATTTGGAGTGAAAATAATCCTCAAGTGTATGTTGAGACACCGTTACATCCAGAAAAACTGAATATTTGGTATGTTTTATGGTCTGGTGGAATCATAGGTACGTACTTCTTTAAAAACGATGCTGGCCAGAACGTTACAGTCAATGGTGACCGCTATTCGTACCTCAATTGAACAACCATGTTATGAAGGAGCTGTGGTTTCAACAAGACGCAACTTGTCACATCGCTCGTGCCACAATTGATTTACTGAAGGAAACTTTTGGTAAACCCATAATTTGACGCTCCAGACCCGTGAATTGACTTCCAAGATCATGTGATTTAATGCCTCTAGACTATTTTCTTTGGGGATATACTAGTCTACGCCGATAAACCCGAAACGATCGACCACTTGGAGGACAAAATTCACCACGTTATTGCCGATATATGACCACAAATGTTGGAAAAACTGATTGAAATTTTAACGCCCAGATTAGTTTACGTTCGAGTCAGCCGTAGCGGTCTTATGCCACAAATCATATTTAAATTATAATGCCAAAAGATTATCTTTTGAATGAAGTCAATTACAAATTCATCCTTGTTTTATTATATTTCACAGATCTATACCACTAAAAAAACACCCTTTACATATATTTTTTTTTTTTTTATTTATTTATTTTGATAATTACGTCTTAGAGCGCGGTTTGTATGTAGTCGTTTTAACAGATTTTTTCAAGGTCATTAGGCAACGTTTTTGGCGAATACTTTAGGGTACACCTACAGCCTTTAATAATCTTCGTTCAAAGATAATATATATACTAAAATATCAGATATATCCTGCGCTGAATGAATATCTAATTTTGGATTTTGTCACTATTATATTAAAGTCACAAAATAGTTAAATATAAGAAGAAAAATTCATGTTTTTATATAAGAAAATCAATCATCAGCTGCTAATGTGCCTGCTGCTTTATTTGTTTTTCTTTCGTTGTTTATGCTTGTATGCTTTGGTTTTGCACGAACTGATTGGTTCGCTTTGGCAGCACTGTAAGCATTAGTTCGCATTGGGTTTATGTATGCACTACTGTTCTAGTATACTATTTTGAAACCAGAGGTCATGAACCTCTTTTCAACTCAGTCAATGAACTCAATCTGTCAAATTTAACGAAATGGGTCTGTGATCCGGTTAGATTTAACTCTTATGAAAAAAACTAGTTGGATCATATTTCTTTTTATGCTTTTACCCAATAGATGGCGTAAAATTTTAATTTTTGTTTTTAATGCAAATTAATTTGGATCCCACATCCCACATCCCAGTGTAGTTTGCAAACTATACAACGAACAGAGACGAAAGTATAGCTCGCAAAGTCTATAGTCGGTCTAGGTCGACTATGAAATGCCCTAAGCCTACTTTTCCAAAAAAAAATAATATTATTGAAAATGGGCGTGTCCGTGGGCGGATGAAGCCTATATTTTATATGCATTTAAATGTTGATGAAAAATTTACACATACCAAGTTTTATTCCTGTAGCTCACAGTTAATGCCCTTATTGTGCTTTCGCTATGGGAGGTGGGCGTGTTCATTAGGCCGTATCGAAAAATTTAGATCGTATTCTTAGAGGTCTCAAAAGTTTCATAGGCTTGTCAAGATCACCCAAAAAAAATTTTATAAACAATAAAGGACATCTTCCTGCCCCGCAAGGACTAAGTTGTTTTTTGAGAAAAACAATAAAAAATAACGATCTTAAAATGCTTTGATTTTTTTAAGAAAATCCATACATGTCTTAAAGAAAAAGTAATAATGCAGTTTAACTAACAATTTCTTGCCACACACGGTGCTACTCATGATTTTTACCAACACTGTCCTGTATGAAGGATATTTGAAGAGAAAGTTGTACTTGGGATAGCACAAGACTTTTGATTGTAAGAATTCGTTATAAATTTTGGTGGTACTGTTTATAGTGTTGATGTTTTCCATAAATATTTAATAATATATATTGTATTCTCTTGTTTTAGAGAAATGTATACTAGAACGAAATTTTTTAACTTTTTCAAAAAAATGAATATAAGATTTTATGTCAAGTGATTCAGAAGTGGTGTCGAAGATAATCTTCTTAATTTGAATTTTTTGAAAATTTCTGAACATGATACTGCCAAAAAATATTTATTTAATATATCAGCTTATGACCACGATTTTTTTTCTTTTTCGATTTTTTAAAAAAAGTTATTTCCTGGCATTAAATTTATCAATTTGAGTTATATCCCCTTTATGGTTATAATTTCATTAAAACACATTTTAAAAACAATTGTTTTGTCGTTTGAGACCAACTAAATGGCATAGAATGTATTTTAACGATATTATAACCATAAAGAAGATATAACTCAAATTAAGAAATTTGATAGTACGAAGTAAAATTTTTTAAGTATTAAAATATAAAAAAAAATCGTGGTCTAAGCCTGGCATATTAAATACATATTTTAAGGTAGGGTCATGTACAGAAATATTTGAAAAATCCAAATTGAGAAAATTATCTTCGACACCACTTCTTATGCCCGTGATATAAAATCTAATATTAGTTTTTTTGAAAAAGTTAAAAAATTGCGTTCTAGTATACATTTTTCTAAAACAAGAGAATTGATATGCAAAAACTATGCAAATTATTAATTCATTATATTTAAGAAATACGCCCACACTTTGATCAATACCATGAAAATTTAGACTCAATGGTTACAATCAAAAGTTATGTGCCATCTCGAGTATAACTTTCGCTTCGAATATCCTTCAAACAGGATACTGTGGGTAAAAATTGTGAGTATCATCGTATTTGGTAAGATATTGCTAGTTAAACTGCATTTAAATTTTTTCCTTTAGACAAATGTAGTTTTTTTTACAAAAATAAGAGCATTTTAAGATCGTTATTTTTTACTGTTTTTCTCAAAAAACAACTTTGTCCTTGCGGGGCAGGAAGATGTCCTTTAATTTTCATACAATTTTTTTTGGCAGATCTTGACAACCACATGAAACTTTTGAGACCTCTTAGAATGTGAAATTCGAAAAAAAAAATGTAATTCGATACGCCCTAGTGTTCATGGACGGATTACTCCCAATTTTTGAATAAACCTTAGTTTTGGTATAAAATACATACATACCAAATTTAATTTCTCTATGACAAACATAACCTTATTTATTAGTTTTAAACTTTTTGGGTTGTATGGGAGGTAGGCGTGTCTGTAGGCGGATGACGTCCATTTTTCAAAACCATCTTTGGTTTGTTATAAAAAACATATGTGCCATATTTTAGCTATGTAGGTTACACAGAGGCTTATTTATTGCGTTTTAAATTTTTTGGTTGTAAGGGAGATGGGCGTGTCCGTAAGCGGATGACGTCCATTTTTCAAAGACATCTTTGTGTTGATATGGAACACATACATATCAAATTTTATTGTTTTAGGCTTATTATGAGCTGAGTTATGCAGTTTTCAATTTTTGGGTTGTATGGGAGGTGGGCGTGTCCGTAGGCGGATTTCAAAAATATTCAATAGTGCAGATCCTTGGGTGCATTTGACCATGAGTACCAAGTTTCATCCAATTCTCTCAAATCTTTCTTCTTATCCGGACGGACATGAATAGCTCGACTCACGAGGTGACGCTGATCAAGAATTAATATACCCTGACCTTTCAGGTTTAGGGTATAAAAACTACATTTTATAATTAACAGGGATTATCTTAATTTACAATGATACTATATCTTTATTGGAAGAATAGGTTAACTGCATCCATGGTGGAAGAGAGGTATAGAACTAAAGTTGCGTGAGTTGGTATTAAAGAATATTAATTAGAGTAGTTCTGAGCAGGTAATGGTTCCGCAAATTAGTTGATGAATGAAGAGAACATCAGCAACTTCCCTTCGCCTTGCAAGAGTTTAAATGTTAATCAACTTCAGAAGATTGGGATAAGGAGGTAAGTTAATACTGTCAGAGCCGGGAAGACCACGAAGAGCGAAACGAATGAATCTGCGTTGAACGGCTTCGAATGGGTGTTGCAGATGGGAGAACAAAGCTGGCCGGCAAATTCGAGAATGCCGGTCTAACAAAGGAAAGATAGAGAGATTTATAGCATCATTTTCTATTCCTAACGAGCGACTCAACGAACGAGCGCTAGGCGAACGATGTTGTGATTCAATTGAAATCTGTATCTCTAACGAACTTGCTCGCCAACCCTTACAGCAAGCTTATGCTTCTTACGTTTTTTGAAACTGTTATACACAAGCAGTTCTCAAATTCAGCATTGCAAGATCAAACATTTCCAAAGTTTTCTGAAATTTTTCTATTTTCTTAAAGATTTGTTAAACTTTTGGCTTTGTTTCTTGTTTGTTGGCAATCCCTTTGTTCAGTTTGTTTATATTTATAGACACCTGTTCTTGTTTATGTTTATTTTCGTTTGACAAACAATAAATTTATTTTCAAAAATTGTGTTGTGTTTATAAAAAAATAGTGCTATAATGAAATGTTTGTAGCGATTGCAGCTGTAATGTAGACAAGGCTGACTGAAGGCCATTCATGGTGAAAAGGCGAATATAGCGCAAATATTTTGAACCCAGCAGACGCGGAGTAAGTTTTTTTATAACATTTATTTTAAAGAGCTTCACTGCTTTTAAGCACTGCAACAGACGCTTAATCCTTATCAAACCAATACTACATATTCAGAGTGCAGCTCTCGTGATATTATCCATTTTCAACAAAATGTTTATCAACGAGCGCTGCACAACGGTAACATAAAAGTATTCGTTTGAATTTGAAGTTTCTCCTCGTTATTTGATTGACTTATAGAAATACAAATTTTCATATTTTTCAGTGTTTTACGTCATCGTTCGCCAGGTAATCAGCTGTTCTCGTTAGTTCATTCTGTTCGAATAGCATATTTGAAAACAACGAACGAGCAATATTTTGAACGAGGCGATTGTTCGGATAGGGATACAGAATGAAGCTATTAGTCACGTAAGGATTGGAGAACTCTCTGGACCATTGTATATGAACCATTTATACATTATAGGAGGTTAGGGTGTTCCATAATCGGGCTAGACCGACTTTCGACTTTCCTTACTCGTTTTTTTCAGAAAACATAATAATTTTGAGATTCAGATTAACAAGATATTCTAGTGTGATTATTTCGCTACCTGGATTTCTCTTGCTTACATAGAGAAAAGCTGGTAAATTCAGTATGAATATGAATGGAGGTTTCTTCATCCTCAAGTCATAGTTTTGACTTGTTGCTTAAAGAGATTCCTACCAACACCACAGAACGGTTCCGGTGCTGTAAATGGTAATTCTGCTTCCTATTTGGCTTAAAAGTCTGCTTTCTCATTCCCGTCAAAGCCACAGTGGGCAAAATATTTTTATTATTTTATTCAGCCAGGTCGTTCCGGACGTTGACAGTCTCCTCTTACATTCTCTGCTTTGATTTGATTTACGCAATGATTTACGCTTGAAAGATTGTGGTAAGCGTAGCTCTCATTGGAGTGTCCTCCAAAGATTCTAGCTCCAGTGACTTCCTCTATTTTGGAACCGTCCTTATACCAAACAAGGTCGTTTTTGGATGGCAATAGTTTTTCGTGTTTCCAGTTAGATCTGGGGGATAACTACGATGAAGTTTTTATTAAAGCATCTTTTGGGAAGCATGTCTTTTAAGAGAATGCAGAATTCTTCTTCTCGCTAAAGACTTATAATTGAGAAATGATGTTTCTTTAGGGGATGATTTGGAATAATGTTACCCAGCCTGTTGATGCAAGCTATCATACATATTTCTGAAAATCTTTGAAATCGTTTTAACCGCTTGATGGTTGATTTTTTTAGGGAATCGACCACCACACAACTTACGCCAATTGTAGTATGGGTCTAACGATTAACGTGTAGATATTGTACATAATCATAGGGCTTATTCTCCAGTTCTTGCCGCAAGTTCTTCTACAGGTTCACAAAGAGGCTGTGGATCTGCTGATAATGCGGTCTATGTGAATGTTCTAGTACGATTTACTATTGTTCACGACCACTCCAATATAATTTGCTGAGTTGGAAAAAAAACGAAATTTTTTGTTGAAATTAACGTTATATTTCACCTAAACCTGAAAGGTCAGGGTATATTAACTTTGTGCAAACGTTTCTAACGCAAACAAAGCGAGTCCGGTATAGAAAAGTATTTATATTCTTGATCAGCGTCACCAAGGGAGTCGAGCTATCCATGACCGTTCGTCCGTCTGTCCGTCTGTGTGTTGTCCGTATACACAGGATAAGAAGAAGGAGTTGAGATAATTGAATGAAACTTGGTACACATGGTCAAATGGACCCAAAAACTTGCACTATTGAATATTTTTGGAATCCGCCCACGGACACGCTTACCTCCGATACAAAGCAAAAATTTAAAACTGCACAACTCAGCTCATAATTAACCTACAACTATAAAATTTGGTATGTATGTGTTTTGTATCAACACAAAGATGTCTTCGAAAAATGGGAGTCATACGCTCATGGCCACGCCCACCTCCATTACAACTCAAAAATTGAAAGCGACATAAATAAGCCTCTGTTTAACCTAAAGAGATACAAACAAATCTTATAACAAAACAAAGATGGTTTGGAAAAATGGACCTTATCCGCCCACGGCCACGCCTACCTCCCATACAACGCAAAAATTGAAAACTGCATAAATAAGCTTATAATTAACCTACAACAATAAAATTTGGTGTGTATGTGTTTTGAATTAACACAAAGATGTCTTCGAAAAAAAGGTGGCATCCGCTCACGGACACGCCCACCTCCCATACAACCCAAAAATTGAAAACGCAATAAATAAGCCTTTGTTTAACCAACAGAGATGAAATTTGGCACGTATGTTTTTTATGACAAAACAAAGACGGTTTTGTAAAATGGACGTCATTCGCCCTCGGACACGCCTACCTTCCATACAACCCAAAAAGTTTAAAACTGAATAAATAAGATTATGTTTGTCATAGAGAGATCAAATTTGGTATGCATGTATTTTATACCAAATCTAAGGTGTGTTCAAAAATTGTGAGTAATCCGTCATTGAACACGCCCAACTTCCATACCGAAAGCATAATAAAGGCATTAACTGTGAGCTACAAGAATAAAACTTGGTATGTATAAATTTTTCTTCAACATTTAAATGCATATAAAATATAGGCTTCATTTTAAAGACGCCCATTTTAAATAATATTATTTTTTTTTTTGGAAAAGTAGGTTTAGGGTATTTCATAGTCGGCCTAGACCGACTTTAGACTTTCTTTACTTGTTTGAATTAACGTTATTTTTTTATTTTTTTGATTTCGCTTCAACGAAACAAAAAATATTATTTTTGTTATCGTTAAAATTAACGTTGACGTGCAGTGCATGCCTGGTTTAAATTAAAACATATTCTTGTGGTTTCTGGTAGGCGTCCAGAATCCGCCCACATTTTGTTCTTCTCAACTCAATCGCAACCTTAAAATAGTTACTGTCCGGCGAACACATTCTGGCTTTTGAACAGTGTAAATATTATTAATATTTATTCAAAAACTTTTTGCTCTATTCTTAATATGGTTCTCTAACATGCCAAAAAAAAGTTTTCGCAAAACTTTGTTGGTATCGAAATAAAGTTGTGAAATGAAATCGAAAGAATTTTCAACTCTAAAACATACAGCTTAGCAACCGCATTTTCACTCCACACAGTTCGTGAAAAGTCAACCGGATGTCAGAAAACCACAACATTTCGCTCCATTGACTGCTTTTCTTTGCTGTGGTTTTGCCACATTTAAAGTGTTGGAGTTAACACACACACACATACTCACACTAGTACATAGTAACCAACACACGCATATATTTTAGCCTCGAATACATTCAGCTTATTTTAGTTTGCTTTGCTTAGCTAACTTTTACGCTATGCTTGCCTGCTTGCTATGCAGCTATTCGTCTCTGTGAAGTCTGTCTGTCTAACTGTCTATATGTCTGTGAAATTTACATTTGGTTTAATATCTATCTACACTATGATGAGATTATAAAACTATTTGCTGCAACGTGCTAATTTGTGGCAATTAGTAGAAATCTCATTGAAGTGGTCGGTAATTTCGACTACATAAAGTAGCTTAGTTAGTCTAGAAGCCGGATGATTGAAATACGTTTTACTTATAGCTTATGATAGCACTAAGTAGCTATTAGCTGAGTCACTAGATGTATTACAACTAATATTTTTCTTCTGCTCATATGATATTCTATATTCCCCTCTCCTTTAAAGAAATGTCTCTGAGCACAACAAAAGGATTCTTAATTAATAGAACAAGCACGTTTGTTTGCTTGCTTGAATTTTTGTTTTTACTTTCGTTTGCTTACAATTAAAACTAGAAATATTAAATTTATATCACAACAGTTCTTATGTTTGACAAAATTTGTATTGTTCTCATGTCTTCTGATATACAACAAAAAGAACAATTAAATCTCTGCTGTTTTTGTTTTCTATTCAAGCTTTACTTGATTTTAAACTCGTTTCTACCTTTCTCTCTCTCTCTCTCTCATTCTCTCTTTCTCTCTGGGCAAAGCTAAAATTTTGAAGCTTGCTTTTGCCTTGCCTGTCTTGTGCACAATGCTTTGATGAAACAAATTAAATTCCATTGAATTGTACAAAATAAAATTCATTATAATTCATTAAAAATAATTCTAAAACTATGATGTACAAGTTTGCTTAGTTTGATTTTTTTATTAAATAATCTCATCTTTCATCTTTGCTTCTTTTCATCTTTTAATGAGCAAAATTTCAATACTTCTTTGACAGACTCTCTTCCAATTATACGTAAGGTGACCATATTTTTTAAATCAAAGAAGAGAACACCAAAAATACTTAACTTCTTAACTAAATTTTTATAATATAATAATTTTAAATACATTTTTTATAATTTTTTAATAATGGAGGCAAGCTGTTACTGTTCTAGGTTAACAGATTTTGCGAACAAATTTTTTGCGAAATGTGTCCTCAGAATTGGCTCATCATGTCAGCATTTTAAGTATTTGTGTTCATGAAAATTTTATATTTTGGCTATTTAAGAGAGTGTACAAAAATAAATTTTAAGTGTAGTACTTCACTCAGAAAAAAAATGCTGTTATATAAAAGAAATCATGGGTTGAAATAACAGATTTCACTGTTAAATAACATCCAACAAATTAAGCTTTCAAATCAAAAGTCGGTTGAATGTTGGTCTGTAGAACACGTAACCCTAATGAAAACGTACACTCAGAAAAAAGCTTATCGGAATATGATAAAAAAGGCATCATATTTAGAGAAAAATGGTATAGACTTTGCTCCAGAGAATGCTATTCTCTAATTTCGATACTAAAAATTCTCTAAAAATGGTAAAAAGATTCCATTAAAAAGAAAAATAAATCGTTTTTTGAGAAAAACCTTTTTATTTTTGAGAAAAGATTTGTTTTTATTGAAGAAAATACTTATCTTAGTGAATTTTTTATCAAAATATAAGAAAAGTTTTTCATTTTCAATAAATTTTTCTCTATAAATGAGAAATTTTTGTGCGAGAAAAATACTTATCATTATTAGAGACATTGAAATATTTCCATTTCCTAGAAGTAAAGAAATATTTCTTCGAAAATGTGAAAATTTATTCTAATTTAAGAAAATTTTATTTGAAAAAGAGAAAATTTCTATATCGAAAATAGAGAAATTTTTTACCGGAGCAAGGTATGTGTTTTTTTCTCAGTGTACTTATTGAAATTTTATCACTGTTTTAGAAGTTCATGATTAGCCGACTGTACTGATGGGTGCGTCTAGTACTGGACTTTTCTAGGTTGAAATACCGGCAAGACTAACAAATAATTTTTTATTCACATTATTTTTTCTTTTAAATAAAAAATTAAATGTAAAATTTTTTCAGGACTGTAAGCAAACTAATTTTGAAAGTTATTTTTGACCAAAAAGTTAATGCAACAGCATTAGAATTTCAATTATTAAATTAAAATGTTTGATACTTACACAGCTAGGATACGAACCCACGTCCTCCGCATGACAGTTTAGCACACTTTCACTGAGATATTGATAACAATAAGACAAATATAGCAAAACTAATTTTAAAACTGACGCTTAAAGAACAACAGACATTTCAACAAAAATACTTTGAAACATTCATTTAATAAAGAAAACTGTTAACTAAAACGCAAATCATTTAACAGTTTTTTGACATAATAGCGGCCGAACGGTTAATATAACAGTTGATATTTTTCTGAGTGTAATTTTTCCCTTTACAATGCGTTTTTGAACGGTGCAATGCAACTTTTCATTGGTAAGTAATGGTCATTTTAACATGACTTGAACGCCATATTTAGTTTGTAGCAATTTTGTACACGTCGGTGAATCAAGTAATACTTATTGTTGAAATAGGTTTAAAAAAATAAAAACTTTTTGCAGCCTATACCTGACCTAGTATAGTCCATAATAGTCAAAATAGCAATTTTTCGCGTACATTACCTCAAATATCTGAAAATCCTGACAAGATTAGTCAATTCTGAAGAGGTGCAACGTTAACAAATCGCAAAAATTTAGTTCCAAAATTCACCTTCACAGTTTATCCTTTGCCCATCCACTACATTGAAGATTTCGAGAAGAAACCTTGGCTTACAGCCTCATAAAATCCAACTGATGTAGGGATGGAAACCATCAGACCATCGTTTGTATAGTACATTCGCTGACTGGGCTAAAAATCACAATTCGAAGTTTCACCGAATTTTTACTTTCAAATTATATTCAGGAATGAGACACATTTCTGTCTGAACGGGAACATAAATTGGCAAAATTAATTAATTTATTAAATAAATTTGTATTTGGAGTAAGAAAGAACAATGGTGAAAAGACTCTCCAGGCTCCATAACAGTATCCCAGAAAAGAAACTGTCTGATATGGTTTACATGCCGAAGGCATCATTGCCGCATACGTCTTCAAAACTGAAGATGAAGCCAACGTAACCATCAATGGTGTGCGCTTCATACAAATTATTTGCGAATTTTTTTTTCCTCTCATCAAAATAGTTCGTCTTAGTACTAAATAGTTTCATCAGGAGGGTTGAACAATCCATTCACCGCGTGAGACCAACTCTTTATTTAGACAAACTTTATCCTGACGGACCAGTTGAAAACCAACATTCACCATATTATTGGCGAGATAAGGCTGGAAAATTAATGAAAAATTGGACTGACAAAATGGTATTTAAAAGACGCATTCGCGGTAGGCAATTTTTCTGTTTTGTCGTAGAATTACGTCTTATAGCTCGGTTTGTATTGTGTCGTTTTAAAAATTTTTTTTTTCAAGCACTTGCAACGTTTTTGGGTAACACTTTAGGGTATACCCACAGCCTTTAGTACTCATCGTTCAAAAATAATATATATGCCAAAATATCAGATATATCGTGAGCTCAACAAATATCTAATTTTGGTTTTTGCCACTGTTTTATTAAAGTCACAAAATAGCAAAATCTGAGCAGAAAAATTTATATTTTCATTTAAGAAGAAAATGAAGTAATTGCTGCTTATGGTGTGCCTGCTGCTTTAATTTTTTGTTTCCAATGAACTAACTTTTTTTCAGCATTGGTTCTCTACTCATTTGAGTGTAGCTCGCAAACTATTCATCGAACAGAGAAGAAATTGGCGAAATTCGATGAACTCAAACCGGCAAACTTAAAGAAATTATGGAAAGAATTTTCTTTTTGTTTGTTTCTCTTTGCTTGCTTTATTTATCATGCTTACTTTTTACTTTTTCTGTATTTTGGTCTCGATATTTTATTTTTAATCTTCTGAAAATAAATAAACAACATATGCAAAATGACAAAAACAATCCGACCATAGAGTCCAAGTAGAAAAGGTTACTACTTAAACGTAATTCTTCGTACGTAATTCTTCGTCTACACTTACGATACTATCGAAACTGTTTCTTTGTTTTTGAAAGAAAAGTTTTGTACCGCTTAAAGAAACACCTTCTGGCATAAGACCCCAAAGCAGAAATTAAATAAAAACCCAACATTAGAGCTTGTTTCGTATTAAAACAAAAAAACGGACTCAAACTCTTAAAAAAGAAAACACAAACAAATAAACACACAAATTGGCCATTTCAGCCCTTGAAAGAACTTTGACCGAGCTTCTAATGATCAATTGTGTTGTGTGTGTTATTAAATGTTTGCACACAATTGACCGAGAACTGAACCTACATGTTTTATGCCGACTCCGAACGGCTAAAGATCATGTTTTCAAGAAGCTTTGCATGGCATTATTAACTCTCTGAGGTTTGCCGTTGTCTGCAGAGAGGTGGTGACTGATTAGAAAAAATTTTTTATTGAAAAAAATTTTTACTGCGACTGGGGATCGAACTCAGGCTCCAAGCATGCTAAGCCACACACTTAACCTGCATGCCACGGTCACCACTTTAAAAAATAAAAATAGTGATCCAAAATAATATAGATCATATCGAGAACAAGCAAGAGCCTTAAAATATGATAAGTTTTGAACTTGTACACATATATAATAATGAAGGGAAACGTTGTTTACAAAGAAATAAAGTCCGAATTATTAAAATAACTCCAACTACAATTATTTTTTTTTTATTGTTGAATATAAATATTTTTGGGTTCAAAATCGTTTTAAGTTCTCTGCCTTATTTTTAAAATTTTTACAAGAGGCCCTATGGAGGAGTTGCTATAAAAAACTCTTTTTTATATCTTGCATTAACTGTTGATTAGTGTTTGTTTAACCCTCATTCGACACTTATCCGACCCTTATTTGTACTTAAGTTATAGATTTTAAACAAAAATTATAAACTTAGTGGTACTACTTTTTACCTTCTATTTTTAATTAAGTATGCTAAGAAAGTTAGTGTGAAAGTAAAAAAATTTATATTTTATATGAATGTTTATTTATATACAAAAGAGCAGAGTACCTACACATGATTCTAGTGTGCCAAATAAAGGTTAAATAACTTTTTAGCATTCAATTCTTCTTCAGAATACAAAGCAAACATTTCAAATATACTTCAAATTCCATATCGATGGTCATGCGTTGACACATAGTAACTGATTGTTCTCCACAAAGAGCTATAAATACGTCAGCAAATTTTGGAATGTGTTAAAAAAAAATTATTCACAAAAATTTATAAAAATTTCTTGGGACAATTGTAGAGAATTGCAATTAAAAATTCTAAAAAATTATGTTACCAAATTTCTGCCATAATTGTCATTGCATTTTTTCCCTTATTCAATATTAAATAAATAAAATTATCTAAGCTACCATAATAGAATTTATTTATTTAGGCCAAAGAATATTTTTATATATATTCAGATTTTTATTTATGCGTAATAAAATTTTTCGATTCTCTTATCAAATTAATGGAATGTCAGTGACAAGATGTCAGGGTATGGATATATGATATCTCAATCATATCCTTGTTTTATTACTTTACATGTTTTATTTAAAACTCATTAGCTTTGCTTTGTTGAATACAGTAAAAATACAAAACTTTCATGCATATCTTTTATTTGAAAAAGTATTCGTATTGAAGTTTTGCTTCAAGTAAAGAACTGTTATATAGAAAACAGAACGGCTGGTCACCGTATCTATACGTAATCCCAAAATTTATCTGCTATGGCAACACTGTCTTGTCTTTACATCATCAACATCATCATCATCGTTTGTTTTTACTTAGCACAGTTTAGCAACAACTGCAGTCTTTTTGACGTTCACTTCACATAATCTTATCTTATCGTCAAAGCTTAAACAATCAAATTTCAAAAGAAATTTTGCTGAAACTTATCTTGCATGCTAGAAGTTTGTTATTAGAAAATGCTTGTTTTTTTTGTCAATGTCAATTTTAGATGCAGTTCTGAAAATAACTACTACACTGAGCAAAATTTCTACGCATGGTATTAGAATTAATTAAATATGAGCTATGTTGGGTTAAAAATTATTCAAATAAAATGGCAAATTTTATGTGGATAATTGATTGCATATCAATTCAATATTTAAGAGTCACTATTAAAAAAAATCATAATTTTAAAAAATGTATACTACTTACACAGAAAAAAAGAGTAGAACTTTTGCCTAAAAATATATAAGATTCTGCTAAAGAACTCCAGTTATTTTCAGTCAACAAATGTGTTTAGGTGTGCTAAAAATTTCTAGGGAAGTTAACTGCGAGGATAAATAAAGCACCGGATTTAGTCAGACTTAGCCGGACTTGTTCTCATTTACAACTCAACTCATGATGAAACAATTTGTAAAGGAGCTGAACAAAGTAAGAGAGGTTTTTTAGTATCTACACCAAATTTTTCCATCCCTGTCTGAAGCTAAACTGAAAGAAAGTAGTTTTGTTGGTCCGTTCATAAGAAAATTGATAAAAGATACAACTTTCGATGAATAATTGAGTGAAGTTGAGTTAGAAGCCTGGAAATCTTTAAATGAAGTACGGAGATATTTTCTACGAAACCACAAAAGTCCAAATTATGAGGAAATTGTGGAGAAAATTATTGAAAATTTTGGTAAAATGAGCTGTTAAATGAGCATTAAACTTTATTTCCTTAATTAGCATTTGGACTTCTTTCCTGATAACTTGGGAGCTGTAAGTGAAGAGCAAGGCGAAAGATTTTTTCAGGATTTGAAAGAGATGGAACATCGCAATCAGGGACGGTGGAATAAAAAAATGATGGCAGACTATTGTTGGCTGTTAAAATGAGATGATCCAACTCGGAATTTCAAGCGAAAATCTCAAAATAGGAGCTTCGGTGAAAAAAAGCAAGATACCACAAAATTATTTAATAGTTTAAATTTATTTATAACTGTCCCTCAAGTGTATTTTTAATGTTTTAAAGTTTTGTAATTGTTTTTTAATTGAAATAAAAAAAAAACCTCAAAAAAGTCGATTTTTTTATTAATACAAAACAATTTCAAAAAAAAACTAAGGGTGCAAGGAATAATTGAAGTACATATTGGTAATCTACGCACCAAAATACCCCAAGATCATCATTCAATTCCTAAAGGGAAAAATAAGAGTACAAATTTTGAGACGTTTGTGATTGAATTAAAATTTTTATATTTGCACAGTCGGGATATGAACCTACTTGCTCCGCCAGTTATTCACATTTCCATTGAGATATTGGTAACGATAATTTAAGTGTAGCAAAACATTTTAAAGTACTGCTCATCTCAAAAAATGTAAAAAAAATCTGAACAAATACACAAATTATATTTATTTATGTTATTTGATTTTAATTTAAACCCAGCTATGAACCAAGAAATTGTTTTTTTATTGACACTTCTACATATTCTACTATCTACATATTTCTACATATGGGCATCTCCCTGTGGCACGGATGAGACTTTCGCACTGTTTTAATTAATCGAAAAACAAGAAAGAAACAAAATGAGCCGATATGTATTTTAAGTGTTCCAACACGATGAAAGAGTGCTACATTTTATAAAAATATTGGCGAGATTTAGTACAAATTAGTACAAAAAAATAAGCAATCATTCAATGGAACGGATGCGACAAAAAATAGAAGTTTTTTAAACTCGTATAGAAATATGCAAAATTTAGCTAATTTTGAGAACTTTTTTTAAATATAAGATACATGTTAATGGAGGTCAAAGGATAACTATTCTTCGTAGACTTATGAAATACAGTCGAACTTCCATAACTCGAACTTCTATAACTCGAATTTTCCATAAATCGAACGAAATTGGCTGGCAGTAACAATAAGAGAGTAAATAGCATACAATTTTCCTTCCGTAACTCGAACTTCCATAACTTGAAATTCTCCATAACTCGAACGAAAATAGTAGCATTAAGAGAGTAAAAAGCATACAATTTTCCTACCGTAACTCGAACTTCCATAACTCGAAGTTTCGAACGAAAATGCATGCACATGAATTCTATAACTCGAAGTAATGTGCTTGCTCTCTCTCGCTTTACTTTTTTTAAGAAGCCTTTTGTTCGTTTGTTTGTTTTGCATACATTCGGGGAAATCCCATTTTGATATATTCGGGGAAATCCCATTTTGTACATCAAAGTATTTGCTCGACAAAGTATTTTTATTATGTATGATTATGTATTTTATCAAAGTATTTTTGATTATGAGGCATGGTTAAAAGCGAACGAAATAACTTGAAATGCTTCTCTTCAGGATTATATTAAAGTAGATTATGTGCTTTGCACAACAGACTTTCCTACAGATGACGATATTGTTGAGCAGTACCGTTCTGAACTAGGGGGTGCAATCTTAAGCGGATCAGAAACTATTCATCAGCCTTCCAAAAATTATGTAGAAAATTCATTCCGAACTTTGTATTTGTATTTGCAAACGAATGATACGACAACAAGAGTTTGAACAAATTACAGTCTCTTTTTAATGAAAATAATAAAAAAACACTTAGCAACTTATATCACAATATTTTACTTAACTCTAACTTATTGTATGTAATTTATAATACATACATATATCCTAAATATGCACAACTGTGGGCAATTAAGGCATTTTTTCAATAAAAAAAAATATTCTATTACTCGAAATCTCCGTAAGTCGAATTTTATTTTGGGATAATGGTGATTCGAGTTATGGAAGTTCGACTGTATAAGAATTATTTCTTCTCTGTTTTTAAATAGATATAGCACGAATACGGACGCGACATCATGGACGCGACAAATTTTTTCACAGTAGTACAATAGAGTTAAGATGTTCATTATAAATTTTAATAAAAATTACTATAACATAATTCCGTAAAATGTGAGTGCGGAACGCTTGATTTTTTTTTTTTAATTTCATAGCATATTTTTAAGGCATTTTTGTTTTGTGAATAATTGAAACTTCGAAAATATTTTAAATTTTTTTCATTTTGAAATTTTCAGTTTTATAAAAATTTTTTTAAAAATATTTCATTGCACCTACTATCGTTTCCGTTACAACTTTAAGGTATTTTATAAATACTTAGAACTTTTGCACAATTTAAAATCGAATATGTGACCAACGCTGATTTCTAATTCAGCTTAAAGATAGTCGATATTTCAGGTTTTTTGCTTCCGGATAACCGGGCCCGTCATTTTTGACGGGAAAGAACTAGTACATCATAATAAGATAAATTCAAGTTATATATCAGTAATACTAATCAAAATAAAAATAAAATAAAGTTAAAAGCTGTTAGAGTGCTTTTTTTTTATTGATGTTTTTCTTCACTTTTGGTGGACCTTTTTTGGGAGATGCCCATATGTGTTTAACAATTTTTTATGTTAACAAAAAATATATTTTGGTTTTATCCGGGCTCGAACCCGCGAGAAATATTTTAGAGACACAACATTCAACAGGCTAGACCAACAAAGCAATGCATTTTTTGTTTCAGTTTCAATATAAAATCATACAAAAAAAAATTTTGTAAAAAATATTTAAAGCGAATACAAATAATACAAATAACAACTTCCAACAAGAAACATTCCATGAAATGTAGAAGCATTCCCTTGACACGGTTTCTTTTTTACACGCTACGTCATTTGAGGGAAACATTCCTATCTGCTCTAGTAGTGGTTCTAAAGGTATAGCGGCTTTTGTTATTGAATTCATATAATTTCCTTTGAGATTGGTTTTGTTTAGCCCCGAGACAATGACCCTTAATTTATGCCAATTTATGTGTAGCTTAGCATGCTGGGAGCCCGCAGCAAAAGTTATTTCCAATAAAAAAACTTTTTCTGATCGATCACCACCTCTCTGCAGACAATGGCAAACCTCAGAGAGTAAGTAATGCCATGTAAAACTTCTTGAGAATAGAACTTTAGCCGTTCGGAGTCGGCATAAAACATGTAGGTCTAGTTCTCGTTCAATAATGTGCAAATATTTTATAACATACACAACACAATTGATCATTAGAAGCTCGGTCAAAGTTCTTTCAAGAAATGGCCAATTTTTTTATTTTTTTAAAACACATTTAAAAAAAAAACAAAACTCAAAATTAACTTTTTAAAAATCATTTTGACCCAATGCCAATATAGTAATGGACAATGAATATATAATATTTTGAAAAATGGCAATATTTATACCTTTCAGTTGGTATATTTTCAAAGGTTTGGGAACAACTTTTTAAAAATATTTTTTCAAACTAAAGTATTTTCAAACTTACATAGTCCTTTAAAGTTTGTCTTACATAGTCCTTTAACCCCCCTTGGGTTGGAAGCTTTAACATTAAATAACAATAAAGTTCAGCTACTACAGCTTTTTCGCATTAACACATTTGAAGCCACAATCCAAAGCATCAAAAAATTAAATGATAAGGATTCCGGTGGCTTAAAACAAAGTTAATGTGGAAAAAATTTACCCACCAAAGTTTGTATTGGGCTCAGGGACAACACAGGACTTAACTACTAACCATGCACAGATAGATCTAATTACAGAATTGCTTTTAGTATACTTTTGAGTTGACCTTTTGACAAGTTAACATCAAAAACGTCATAGATGTTAACGAAGGTACTCATGCGGTTTAAAGCAGTAGTTAACATATAGTTCGTTCTACTAAAAGGTAA
Organism: Tetanocera ferruginea; assembly: GCA_958299015.1. Classification (NCBI taxonomy): domain Eukaryota; kingdom Metazoa; phylum Arthropoda; class Insecta; order Diptera; family Sciomyzidae; genus Tetanocera; species Tetanocera ferruginea. Next base: position 116,405,215 of record OY282641.1, on the reverse strand, counting down.
ATAAATTAAAGGGTTAGCGTTTCTACTGCTTCTACGGTTAGAGTTAAAATTAATGAGAGAAAGAATTTCCGGAGAATCGAAAACACCGGTCATGAGTTGGTGTAAATATACGATATCTGCGAACTTCCTTCGCTCACTAAGTGACTGCATTTTTAATAGTTTTAAACGATCCTCATAAGGAGGAAGTTTTAAAAAGTCCGTTCCACTTAAGCCCCTTAGAACAAACACACGAACACAACGTTTTTGGATCCTCTCTATTCGTTTAACATGCACATTATAACTTGGGGACCAGACTTGACGTGACATTTGTTTCAAGCGAGGACGCACAATTGCATAATATAACGTTGTAGTTGTAATCATGCTATTGAATTCTTTGGCCCAGCGTTTTATAAATTCAAGCATTGAAGACGCTTTTTTACATATATTATCAATATGAATGTTGAACGATAACTAAGGATCGATCCATGCATATACCAAGGTCTTTGACAGCCTCTACACGACTTAAAGCACTATCTTTTATATTAGGGGTATTCTCGTAGTATACCAAAAAATACAACCTAGCAATACTGAAATATGCAACACTGCGAGAGTGTACAAAAACACAAATGAGGAGTTTACATTCAAATCCAGATAAGTCACAGGAAAAAAAATTTTTTAGTTAGAAATGCCATTGCTAAGCTAATGTTACAATATATCGATCCATAAAATCCTCTTTGATAAAAATGTTTAAAATCCTAGAGAAAAATGCATTTAAAAATCTCCTTTTCAATCAAAAGCAGACATGTCCACTGTAAATTTTCAATCAAAACAAGATAAGTTCAAGCAAGTTTTCAGTTTTATAGTTTTCATTCAAATTTTAAAAACTTTTTTATTTCAAAACGTTGGCATATGTCATAAATTTAACATTTAAGCAGATTTGGGTATGTAAAAAATAAAAAGTTAAATGCAAAAAAACATTTTTTTTACCAAAAAGAACCTTCAGGAGAATCAAAATTGCTTCGGCGGTTTTCCTGCGATTTGAAAAAAAAGTATGCAGAAATCATTTTAATGAGAACGAGCTCTAACTTTTGAGACCACGAACAGCGGAATCTAAATTTTTATTCATTTCTAACTTTCAAAACCAGACAAGTCCAAATTTGAAATTGAAAATACGAATTTTTTTTTGCACTGAGACTATTTTTATTTTTCGCAATGTCTGTTTTAAGACGTTTTTGGCGATTTCCCAACAATTCGATCTGTGTGACTTATCTGGTTTTGAATGTAAACTCCTCAAATATTGTGAATATTAAAAGAAATACCGCAAACAGGCGAAAACAAAAAATTTGAATACTTACGCTAACGCACACAAACTAAAATGAGCAAATTTGTCTCAATCAGAGTGAACGGTTGCACGTCCACCCAAAACATGGGTGCCAGCAATTTGTGCACGGATTGCAAGATTCTGCAAATTTTGCAATTCTTACACCTTGCAAGGGTTTTGCAAGACAGCGAGAATACCTCTATTGTTATCAAATAATAAATTATTAATTTTTCGCGAAAAGGTCATAGTTTGGAATTTACTAGGATTGAGAAATATATTATTTTTCTAAGACCGAACTTCAAAGGATTTCAGATCAGCCTGGGGTAGGTTGGAATCACCTTTAGTATTTATGTTTCTGTTTATTTTCATATCGTCTGCATAAATGAGCAGACGAGAGTGTTCAAAGACGTGTGTGACGTCATTAATAACTAAAATAAACAGAAATGGACCAAGCTGCCTTAAGGAACACCTGATTCAGCAATAAATTCAGAAGACAACACACCTCGGAATCGTATTTGATAAGATCGCTGAGACAAATACGATTTTATCCAGCATAAAAAAATAATGTGGAAATCCCATTAACTTTGAATAACATTAAATCATGAGGTAATTTATCAAAAGCCTTACAAAGTCAGTGTAAATACAATCGACTTGGTTATCAGATTCCATTGAATTTAAGCAGAAAGTTGTAAAATCGAGAAGATTAGACACAGCGAATCTTCCATTAACAAAACCATGCTGACGAGTTGTTATGACTTCTCCACAATGAATTTTAACACGATCGCACACAATTCGCTCAAAAAGATTTGGACTCGACGAAAGCTTAGCGATGGGCCTATAATTATATTATATAATATATAAGCTTATATGAGATCTTAAGGTGATAGGACTAAGCTTACTTACTTACTTAGATGGCGCTTACAACCGTTGGTCGGTTTTGGCCTGGTCTAAGAATTTTCGCCAGCCTCTTTTGTCGTGCGCTTGCTGGCGCCAGTTGGAAACTCCAAGCGTTGTCAGGTTATCCAATGCCTGGTCTTTCCAACGGAGATGCGGTCTTCCTCGTCTGCGTTGGCCACCGCTGGGTACCGAATCCAATATCTTTTTCGCTGGAGCTTCGTCGTTCATTCTCTCGACATGACCTAGCCAGCGAAGCCGCTCAATTTTAATACGCTTGACTATATCGATGTCGGCATATAGCTCATACAACTCGTGGTTCCATCGTATTCGGTACTCGCCATTGACGCAGATTGGACCATAGATCTTGCGAAGGATTTTTCTCTCGAACGCTCCCAAAGTCCTTTCATCAGAGCTGCTCAACGTCCAGGTTTGTGATGCGTATAGTAGGACGGGCATGATTATTGACTTATAGAGCGTCAGTTTTGTTCGTCGAGAGAGAGCTCTGCTTCTCAATTGCCTGCTGAGCCCAAAGTAACACCTGTTGGCAAGAGTTATCCTTCGTTTAATCTCAATACTGATATCGTTGGAGGAGTTTATACTGGATCCCAGGTAAACAAAGTCCTTCACTACCTCAAAGGAGGTGTTGTCAACAGTGACGTGGTTTCCAAGACGCTGGGACTGTTTGTTTGTTGACACAAGATACTTCGTTTTATCTGCGTTCACTGCAAGACCCATTCGACTCGACTCTTTTTCTAGCCTGGAGAATGCTGCACTGACTTCGCGCGTATTTTGACCAATGATGTCAATATCATCAGCATACGCCAGCAGCATAACACTCTTATAGAAAATTGTGCCGCTGCGTCTCAGGTCAGCAGCTCGGATGATCTTCTCCATGACTATATTAAAAAAGTCGCACGATAAGGAATCACCTTGTCTGAAACCTCGCTTGGTATCGAAAGGAAGGGAGAGGTCCTTCCCGATTTTCACTGCACTGCTGGTGTTGTTCAGTGTCATCCTGCAAAGACGTATTAGCTTCGCAGGAATACCAAATTCAGACATGATGGCATATAGGTGACTCCTTATTGGACTGTCGAAGGCGGCTTTGAAATCGACAAAAAGATGGTGTGTATCGATTTGTTTTTCGAGGGTCTTTTCCAAGATTTGTCGGAGCGTGAAGATCTGGTCGATGGTGGACTTTCCAGGTCGGAAGCCACACTGATAAGGTCCAATCAGTTGGTTAACGATGGGCTTCAGTCTTTCACACAATACGCTCGACAGGACCTTATATGCGATATTAAGAAGGCTAATCCCACGGTAGTTGGAGCAAATGGTGGGATCGCCTTTTTTGTGGATTGGGCAGAGCACACTGAGGTTCCAATCATCTGGAATGCATTCTTCCGACCATATTCTGCATAGAAGTCTGTGAATGCATTTAAACAGAGCTTCGCCACCGGTCTTAAACAGCTCAGCCGGTAGACCATCGGCTCCTGCGGCTTTGTTGTTTTTAAGCCGAGCTATAGCTGTTAAGACCTCATTATAGTCGGGCAGCGGAACTTCAACGCTGTCATCCATAATTGGGTTTTCCGGGATATCATCTCCACTGGCGGGATTGTTGACAGCGTCGCCATTTAAAAGTCTAGAGAAGTGCTCCCTCCATAACATCAGTGTACTCTGGATATCTGTCACTAGATTCCCATTTTCGTCCTTGCAGGAAGAGGCTCCGGTCTTAAAACCATCGGCCAGGCGTCTTATTTTTTCGAAAAATTTTCGAGTCTCATTCCTGTCGCCATGCATCTCAATTTTCTCGCACTCACGCATTTCCGCCTCTCGTTTTTTTCGCCTGAAAATGCGTCTCTCTTCCCTCCTCTTCTCTCGGTATCGCTCCTTAACAGCACGCGTCACAACCGACTGCAGGGTGGCTTTGTAGGCGGCGTCCTTCTCTGCAGTGGCGTCGCGACACTCCTGGTCGTGCCACTGGTTTCGGCGAGGGCGGTGGTAGCCTATCACCTCTTCGGCAGCCGTACGCATAGAGTGGGATATGTGCGTCCACTGTCCGCATATATCGTCGATCGGAGGAGTGCTTTCTTGAAGCAGGAGTGAGAGTCGAGTAGCGAAGGCTTCGGCCGTCCGTTTTGACTGCAGCTTGTCGACGTCTAGCTTTCTTTGTGTAGGATTGCGAGCATTCTTAGCTGCGCACAGACGTGTGCGGATCTTGGCTGCGACAAGATAATGATCCGAGTCTATGTTAGCACCACGGATCGTGCGTACGTCTAGTACACTGGAAGAGTGCCTTCCGTCAATCAAAACGTGATCAATTTGGTTGCATGTTTTTTGATCAGGGGACAACCAGGTGGCCTTATGAATATTGAGATGCTTGAATCTAGTGCTACTAACGACCATGTTTCGTGCTGCGGCGAAGTCAATCAACCTCATTCCGTTATCGGATGTGTTGTCGTGGAGGCTGAACTTTCCGACTGTAGGACCAAATATGTTTTCCTTACCCACCTTGGCGTTGAAGTCACCAAGCACGATTTTTATGTCATGACGGGGGCAGCGCTCGTATGCGTCTTCAAGGCGCTCGTAAAAACTTTCTTTGGTCTCGTCATCTTTTTCTTCTGTCGGAGCGTGCGCACATATTAGGCTTATGTTAAAAAATTTTGCCTTGAAGCGGATTATGGCAAGTCGTTCGTTCACAGGAGTGAATCGCAGGACATGATGCCGTATTCTCTTGCCAACTACAAATCCGCATCCAAACTCGTGCTTCTCCGCATGGCCGCTATAGTAGATATCACAGGATGCTTGCCGTAAGCAACCCTGTCCCTTCCATCGCATTTCTTGGATTGCAGTGATATCAGCGTTATATCTTTCCAAGATATCAATCAGTTGGATAGAGGCACCATCCCAATTTAGGGTTCGGACATTCCAGGTGCATATCCGTAAATCATTATCAGTTTTTCGTTTGCGGTAGTCGTCATCAGATTTGGGGATCATTCTTTTATTCATTCTTAAACTTTTCATTGAAATATTTTTATTACATGGTGGGCTTCAAACCCAACGCACAACCTTTGCTTGATGACCAAAGAAAGCCCGCCGCTCAGATTCGCCGCCAAAGTATATCGGTATGATAGTTTTTTGACGTTTCCAGGAGACACCACGCGGAGGTTTGAGTCGACTTGAGACGATTTCGACATGGATAATGCTGGCCTCGCCAAGTTGAGGCAGTCAGACACGTTGCCATGTGAAGATCGCCCCCTTATCTCCCATAGGTAGATAGGACTAAGCACAGATCCACATGATCGTCCCCACCTTCCCTTCAAAGCTTCTTTAAAATTACACTTCTAATCTTAGTAATTGTAATCTAATGAGCCTTCTTTCGACTTTCTCACATGCACTGTTTTGTTGTACCTGAGTAAAAGCGGGTGCTATGGGTGATTCTAACTGGGAGAATCACCAAGCTTTCATTTGTGAAGTTCTCATTTACCCTGATGTAGATAAACTACTAAACTGTCTAAAAATTTCTCTCAAATTGCAATGGGAGGAATTTCTGAAAGAAGGCCATGGAATTTCTTCTGCCATGTCCTTTTTCTATCAAATACTGAAATAAAAGATCTGCCAAGACATCTTGTCTTCCTTTTTTATAGTTTTTAATGTTTTTTGACCTATTCCTTTTTTGAGGACATCATAGCTTTCTAAATGAGGCTCCAGAGCTTACCTTGACTAACGGAACACGTACTTGTTTCACAAAGTAATGGTTTACTCAGCATTCGCTGACAACTTATCATTAACTAATCATTCAAAACTGGTCGGAGGTTTTCCGCACGGTTAAAAATCTTGGACTAAATTTAAAACTTTTGTGGATTACTTATAGGACACGACCAAAAAAAGATTATTTTTTAATCCAATGAAAAGTTTTAAATTTTTAAATCCAAAAAGGATTTATTTTTAGTCCGCAAAAAGTTTAAAATTTCTTAGTCCAAAAAGGAATATTTGTTAATCCACAGAAAGTTTAAAATATTATAATCCAAAAAGGTTTGCATTTTAGTCCAAGAAAGTTTAAAATATTGTAATCCGAAAAGGATTACTATTTAATCCACATAGGTTTAAACACTGTTTTCAGTAATAATGGATATAATAATATTTTGGTTCAGATTTCAATAAACAATTTGTTTCATTTAATTAAAAATAAATTTCGGATGCTTTAACAACATTTAGAATTATATTTAGCTTAAATTTCGTAGTAGTAGTTGTTTTCAATCTTATACCGGAATTACAATGCGCCAGTGGCAGTGGCATTGATCAGCTGTTATTTTAGGAATACTGTTGTTCAATGGTAAAACTTACATAGCAGCAGTGGCAGTAAGCAGTACTGCCGAGGTTAGACCTATATCTAAATTCACTGCCAACATGCAAATAATTAAACTGCTAAGAAAAATTCCACTTTCACTGCTTTTGATGCTGACGCTGCCACAGCTAGTTTGTAATTTGCAGGCAGTAAAATACGAAACAGCTGATCTGCCAGTGCTGCTGCCACTGACACAGCTGCTGCCATTGCCAGTGCTGCATTGTAATTCAGCTATTAAATAACATAAATACTTTTTCCTGAAAATACTACCTTAATGCAAATTTGTAGTCCAAAAATAGTCTTAAACTTAAACTTCGTCGGATAAAAAAAAATTAAACTTAAATATGGAATATAAATTAGTACTTTTAGGATTAAAAATTCCTTTAAACCAAAGTTTGGATTAAAAACTAGTACAAAATTTTTAACCGTGTACTAGAAGACGTTGTGCTAAAGAATAAATTCGGGAAGTAGACTTTACATTTCCTAAACTTATGGCACATTCTTTCAAGAATTCTACATTTTTTCTATAATTTTCTTAAAAAAATAATGTTGATCTCAAAATAAATCATATTCTTTTCTCAAAATCTTGACCGCAAAAGTATAACAAATGCAAAATTTTCTGACTTGAGAAATTCGTCACTTCTGCTCTCTGCTCTCTAGAAATACCAACATAAAAACAAAATAAAATAATTTTGACATTTCATATTTTGTGCTGTTACAATTGTCAGGAATAAAAATTTGCAATTTTGAAAAATGTCTGAAATGGAATCTAATATTTTGATGAGTTAAGTGGCAAGTATATTTTATCATACCACTAAAAAAAGTGGTAACTTTATCTTTCTCAGCAGAAAGAGGTCAGCATTTTGTAAATTCAGGTCAGAATGTAAAACATTCTGCATTTTATGAGGGCAGAATTTTTTTCAGAAAAGAATGCGCTATAAGGTTCTTTCTGGAAATTTTTTCTCACACAAGCTATTGTTTCTTTTTTTAAACCCCTTCTATCTAGCATGATCAAAGATTTTTTTAACAGAATAAAGATTTTCTCACAGTGTTTGTTGGCACTTACGTAAAACTTAAAGTACTTCATAATCGCTAGGGTGAAAACAAAGCAGCTGCAACGGCTATAAATATGGTTAAAAGTGTTAATTTTGACACATGACTCAATTTTATTTCCAATAGAAGTATACAAAAATAATAAAACAAAAAATGACATCAATGCTAACAACAAATAACAACGTAGACACCGCAATCAAATGCTAAAAACGAAATATATATTAATTTAGAGTGTCGCTGAGCAAACCTGTAAATGTGATTTTCAGACGTTAGTGAACGTTTATCATTAACGCTGATAACAGGCCTAAAAATAAAGCGGTACAAAAACAGCAAAAAGCTTTTTAACTAGAGTGAAACAAAAACATAACAATATAAAAAAATTTTTTAAAATTAGTGCAACATCAACAAAAAATTAGAAAATTTAAAACTCGACAAAGCTAAGTGAATATTTTGAAGTTAGTTTAATGAAAAACAAAAATTTGCCTAAACAAAATAGTAAAAATTCAAAATTTGTTAAAAAATCCAAGCTAAAAAATCTCTTCTTCATTCGGTTAAAATCACAACAAAGAGCATGACTAAAAACGATAAATATCAGTGTGATAGAAAATTAGCAGAACTTAAACAGCCAAAAGAACTAAAACTACAGCTACAACAACTGCTAATTGACAAATTCAATTACAATGACCACAACAACAAACTCGTAATTTATCAGTTTTTTCCTGGCTTGGGAGTCATTAAAATGACAAAACGACAAAAGGAACTACGTCGAAGTGCCTCCGAAACCAGCTCATCCACTTTGAAGCAGCCAAACAATAACGCTGTAGATACTCTGGTCAGCTTATTACTTGAATCCGAAATGAAACCGGTAAACACAATATCAGCTGCTATCAGCAACAACAACAACAACAACAACAACAACAACAACAACAACAACAGCAAGAACAATCCGAAAAACAACTCACATTTAACAATAAAAACAAAATGTAGCCATCCAACTAGGCAGCTTTCGAGTGTCTGGTGCCCGTTGTTGGCCACATATGGCAACACATCGCTCAGCTCATCCTCAACGGCCTCAACTGCCTCAACGAGAACAACAACGACAAACAAGCAGGAACACCAACTCTTGAGTTTTCAGCCAATTACGTGGTCGTGCCAGAAGTTCAACACAATTGTTACTTCCGTTTCCGCTACGAGCGTTGCAATGGTTGTAGCATTTTCAACACAACCAACTGAATTGGGTCAAAGTAACAAGCAGCTTGAACTGCAAAAATGTGACAACAACGTCAGCTCGTTGTTGTACGGGAGCTTTGAAAACAACAACAACAAAAAGAACACCAACAACTGTAGCAAACTTTACGCTGCTGGCGACGATGACGTTGATGATGATGATGATGTTGCTGATGCTGTCGTTGTCCACTTGCCACACTCACATCAACATCCATATCCACACCTGTTGGCAGCTGTTAACCACAATGCTTGCCTGTGTCTTCCGGCGCCACAACCATACCATATTCCCCTCACTACGCACTCCTCAAGCATGGTAAAGCATATTGCTTTACCTCTGTTTTTACGTGAAATGCGTGCATTTCTCATCGTTCACAAATTTTGCACGTTTAACCTGGAGCGGTTTATCGCCCACATAGTAACGAAATGTAGCATTATCGCTGCTGCTTTTCAGCGTTGTGGTCACATGTCCAGAAATAGTTACACGCATCATAACAACAACAATACATTCGATAAGTCCTTGCAAGTGCAAAAGTGTTCTACATGTGCTGTTATTCGTAAGTTGGCAATTGATTGTTGGTGGTATTTGCGTGAGGATTCATCGATGCATCGCAGAAAACGTAAGTTTATCCACAAGATATTCGTTATATAAAACATGAATAAGAATACATAATAGTACGATGTCCTTTAAAGTTTGGTTGAAGTAAAAAAAAATTGCAGAAGTTTGGCAAACAATAAATTTAGTTTTCTAAAGAGTGCCAAGTATTCCTTGAAGGGTTTTGCACCACATTTAATCAATAAAAACCTGGTCGTCGGTCAACTTTTATTAACTCTTTCTAAAGAATACAATACAATACAATACAAAATAGATAAATTTTGTCCTTTAGATCATTTTTTTATCAAATTTTTTAAAATCTATAGTTTACTATTTTTCATCAGAATAAGATTTATGAGACCAAAAAGAATATGTTTTAAAACGTTGCAATGTTTTGTTAACCAAATCCTTGTGCCTTATTCTTTTTATCGATTTTGCCGTCCTTATCTTTATTTCTCTAAAGATAAACCCTAAACCTGAAAGGTATAGAAAGGTATATATATTCTTCATCGGCGTCACCACGTGAGTCGAGCTATCCATGACCGTCCGTCCATCCGTCCGTCCGTCTGTCTGTCTGTGTGTTGTCCGTATACACAGGATAAGAAAAATGACTTAAGATAATTGGATGAAACTTGGTTTACATGGTAACATGAACCCAAGGATCTGTACTATTGAATATTTTTGGAATCCGCTCACGGCCAGGCCTACCTCCCATGCAACGCAAAATTGAAAACTGCATAAATAAGCTCATAATTAACCTACAACAACAAAATTTGATGTGTATGTGTTTTGTATCAATATAAAAATGTCTTCGAAAAATGGGTATCATCCGCTTACGAACACGCCAACCTCCCATACAAACCAAAAGTTGAAAACGCAATCTCTCTCTAAGCCTCTGTTTAACCTACAGAGATAAAATTTGGCACGTATGTTTCTTATAACAAAACAAAGATGGGTTTTAAAAATAGACGTCATCCGACTACGGACACGCCTACCTCCCATACAGCCTAAAAAGTTTAAAACTCAATAAATAAGATTATGTTTGTCATAGATAGATCAAATTTGGTATGTATGTATTTTATACCAAAACTAAGGTGTCCACCTTAGACCACGCCTACCTCATATAGCGAAAGCACAATAAATGCTGTGAGCTACAGAAATAAAACTTGGTATGTGTAAATTTTTGATCTACATTTAAATGCATATAAAATATAGGCTTCATCCGCCCACGGACACGCCCATTTTCAATATTATTTTTTTTTAAAGTAGATTTAGGGTATTCCATAGTCAGCATTGACCGACTTTAGACTTTCTTTACTTGTTTCCCATTGACATTGCTTCCTTCGGACTTGCAGCGCTCATGACCTTGTATTTCCGGACGCATTGCCAAACCTCTTATGGTCTTCCTCTTACCTATAAGGCTCTGATATTACTGCCACACTGTATGAGTCGATTAAGAAAATAAGGAGCTGAGTTAATTGTATGAAACTTGGAACTAATGTTCACATGGACCCAAGGACATACAGTATTGACTATTTTGGAATTTTTCAACGGACATTTCTGCCTTCAACCACAAAACTAAAATCACTACATAGAGGCTTGTATTTAAGCTACAGAAATAAAATTTGATATGTATATTCGAGTGGGTCGGCTTCATAAAAAAAAAAAAAATTTGAAAAAACCACCACCTATTTTAAAGTAGACCTCGAGAGGATTTTTTGTTTTTTGTTTTCGGAAAAAAAATGTTTTTGGACCACCGGAAAAACAGCCAAAATCGTATTTTTTGCATAACTTAAGCATTACATGTCAGATCTTAAATAATTATAAGTCGTTGAAAAAAGCTTAATGAGCACTACATTGTCTTATTAGAACATTTTGATTTTTGAGGTCATATTAAACTAGTAAGCCCCGTTAGCCCGATTTACCCCCCTTAAATTTCTTTTTTTTCTCATTAGATTGAATTCCTTAAATTTTGTTTAATTTGTGTTCAAAAAATTATTTATTAAGTTTAAAAACAAGGAAGTTATAAAGTTCAAATATTAGATATAATCCTTTTTTTTATAAAAAAATAACTTTTATTTTAGTCAATGCTTAAGTTATGCAAAAAATACCATTTTGGCTGTTTTTTCGGTGGTCCAAAAACATTTTTTTTTTAAATTTGGAATCCTCTCAAGGTCATATTTAAAATAGGGGGTGGTTTTTTCAAACTTTTTTTCGACCCACTCTAATGTATGTATATATTTTATATCAAAACTCAAACAAACACGAAAAATGGGCGTTACCCGCCGATGAAGACATCCATCTTGAAGTTAGCGGTTACACGAAGAACACGGAGTAACAAACACAAGCGCTGCGCCACACACACAACATTCTACACTTGTTTCGCTTGTTTTCTCTCCTACGTATATATCTCCCCATTTTCGAACTAAGACACATTAGGACAAAATCGGTTTGACACCTGAAAACATCGGTTCAAAGCCCAAAATGGTATTTTTACGATCTAATATTGTCATATTATACATCAAGTCGCGGAAGTCATATAAACAAAAAAAAAAACAAAAACAAACAAATTGGCCATTTCAGCCCTTGAAAGGACTTTGACCGAGCTTCTTATGATCAACTGTGTTGTGTGTGTTATTAAATGTTTGCACACAATTGACCGAGAACTGGACCTACATGCTTTGTGCCGACTCCAAACGGCTAAAGTTCATGTTCTCAAGAAGCCTTACATGACATTATTTACTCTCTGAAGTTTGCCATTGTCTGCAGAGAGGTGGTGACCGATCAGAAAAATGTTTTATTGAAAAAAATTTTTCCCCGCGGCTGGGGATCGAACCCGAGCTCCGAGCATGCTAAGCCACACAATTAACCTGCATGCCACGGTCACCACGCGGAAGTCATATACCTATTCTTTTTTTTCGTTGTCCCACATGGAGACATGTGGGGAAGTCTCCGCATGTTTCCGCATGTCTCCACTCTGCCGTTGTTTAGAAATGTTGAGCGACTTGATAAACACGACAGCAACAACGTCATAACACTTTTCCCCTTCCCTTCTGTGAGAAAAAAAGACATATCGTTGTGACGTCAAAAACATGCTGAAAGTGCTATGCTGGTGAGTGAAAGACTACACTGAGAAAAAAATGTCTTCTTTCCTTTCTTTTTTTAATGGTCTCTTATTATTTCATTGAAGTAACAAACAAAATAGCTATTTGAATACAATAACAATTTTTGGATTTTCTTAAATTCGAAAAATTATGCTTCAAAATATTTTTTTTAAATTTAAAAATTTTTGTTCCAAATTTGTTTTTAATAGCATTGTTTTAAAAACGATAACGTTAGTTTTCAATTTAACTTTAAAAACAATTGTGCTTAAATTAAATGAATTTGTTTCTAGCTGTTCTTCAAAAATAAATTTGTTTGATATGAACACAATTTCATTTAATTTTAACACATATTTCCCTCAGTGTACGGAAGGTATCTAAAGATGATAGGTCTTGTTCGAGTAATAGAGAGTAATTTGATTATCTGTCAAAATAAGAACATTTGTCAAAAAGTACGGAAACGGTTTCAAGTTAGTTTTAAACACAGCAGCTGTTTTTGAAAACAATAAAATTTAATGGATTTTTTTATATTTAATACACTTTCGTAAGCGTTCATTTTGGTTATTTTTTACTATTTTTTTGTATTAAATTGCTAACCATTCCATACTTTTTTGCAAAACTTTATGCAACAATTTATAATTATCACTTTGACAATCAGCTGTTTGAAGCTCGAGATTCGTGCTCGACAAAATTTTTCAAGTAAAGTTTGAGTAATAGAGAGCGACAAAAAGTGACATTTTGCTTGTTTTTCTTCTCTCTGGTGCTGGAAAAATTTGTAAAGAAACGCTTTCGAATAACTTCAAGTTACTTGAAGTGAGTACGGAAACAGACATGATATCTACAAACAAAAACACAAAACAAATTGGCCATTTCAGCCCTTGAAAGGACTTTGACCGAGCTTCTTAGGATCGATTGTGTTGTGTGTGTCATTAAATTTTTGCACACAATTGACCTAGAACTGGACCTACATGTTTTATGCCGACTCCGAACGGCTAAAGTTCATGTTCTCAAGAAGCTTTACATGGCATTTTTTACTCTCTCTGAGTTTTGCCATTGTCTGCAGAGAGGTGGTGACCGATCAGAAAAATTTTTTATTGAAAAACTTTTCGCCACGGCTGGGGATCGAACCCGGGCTCCGAGCATGCTAAGCCACACACTTAACCTGCATGCCACGGTCACCACCTGATATCTTCTAATATATAAAATGAAATGTTTGTCCCCTGTCTCTCTGTCTGTCTGTCTGTTCCGTACCGCGCACCGTTTATCCGATTGAGCTGAAATTTGGATTCCAAGTACGTTTCATAGAGAGAAAAATTATGGGGGTGTTAAAAATTGGACGGAAGTATGTGGGCGTGGCACTCTATAATACCTTCTAAGCATCTGGACCGATTTCAATGAAATTTGATATGAAGGTTCAACTGCGCCCAAGATAACATAGGCTATAAAAAATTCCAAAGATTTCCGTAAGGAAGCGCTTTGCTTTAAGTAGTGCGTTTTAAAGACTCAATAACTCCTAAACATCTGGATCGATTTCAATGAAATTTTGTATGAACGTTCAACTACACCAAAATATAAAGAATTCCAAAGACATCCGCAAGAGGGCGCTTTAAGTAGTGCATTATTTAGACTCAATTACTCCTAAATGACTTGCCCGATTTTACTTAAATTTGGTTCGTGAAATAACCTGACCCTGCAACATAATTGAGGCTGTTCTAATTTCAGAAAACTTCTGTGAAAGGGCGCTTTATGAGCATGAACGGATGAACCTATTTTGAAAAAACTTGGTAAGCATTTGTATCTGTTACTGAAATAGATCCTATGATTCTAAAAGTTCTTTCGATAAAAATCAAGGAAAGAGCCGAAGGCAAACGAAGTCAAGAACCAAAGACTAATGAATAAAGAGAAGTTTAATGAATACGAGCAGAAGGTATATAAAGATGAACAAAAATTAACCGAACAGTATCGACCAAAACCCAATTTGAACAAAAACAATCCAAAAAAAAACTCGCGTGTAGCAACGTACACGTGGCAGAAGTGAAACTTCTTTAACAGTAAGAAATAAGAGAGATTTTAGTGTGAAATAGAGAGAGAAAGTATCTGAAAAGAAATTCAATCAATACGAAATGGAATAATAATTTGTTGATTCAATATTTGCATCCAGGGACCGTACCGTTTTTATTTTTTCCGACAAAAATAACAGTTTTTTGTGCCTTAGATTTTTTTGTTCAAAAATAACAGTTATTTTCTGCCGTTTATTTTTTGGTCAAAAATATCAGGTAATTTATATTTGTTCAAGTCATTTTACCGATAAAAAAATTTTGATATTATTATTTTCATCTCATCGGTGAGACATTTTACACATGGTGTCAACAGTTCAATCTGTCAAGCGGCCTTTAAGAAAACACAACTTGCTTGATATTTTTGACCGAAAAAATTAAAGTCACAAAATAACTGCTATTTTTGACCGATAAAATAAAAGTCAAAAGTAACCTTTATTTTTCCTCGAAATATACTAGGCAAGAAATTAACTTTAAAGAATCAGTTTCAAATTTAAAAGCGACTTAATATTCGTGAGGCTGAGGACATTTGTAACATAATGGTATATTTGAAAAAGTCTTTCGACCATTTTTTTCATTTGAAAATTGTAAAATAACAGTTATTTTCGGTACTTGTTTTAGTTCAGTTGGTGTTTTAGTTGCTTTCGAATGTCTTCTCAACATTGTTACTTTTTGAATGCTAGAATGCATTTGCAAAGTACTCGTTGAAGGAGCCTCCGAAAGCAGAGACAAATCTTGTTGATTATTGTGTTTTGCTTCCAGATCATAATAATTGCTATGTTGATAGAGGGCCTCATAAAGCAGCGAACGTTGATTGTTGAGTGCATCAACTTGGTTGGCTTTAAAATTTTGTTGAGATGTATTAGTGTGTTTTTTTGGAATTGGTTCTTTGTAGATTCACCAAAATACACTGATGTTTCGAAAAAATGCATTTTGAAACTCAGCAGTTGTTGCAATCACCTTACCTTCATCATTAGTTGCAGACCCAGATGCGGCTGTATTCTTAGGAGCTCTAATTCGCTCTCTATATTCACGAACGCGTTCTGTTCCTGTTTTAGCTATTTTTCTATTTTTTTTTTCCGTGCATACTTGTAGGATGAAAATTAATGTTACGATTAATTTAATAATGTAATGTTAATGTTAATCTAATGTTAATGTTAATTATGTTTTTTCAGTATAACTAAACGTTCAGTTTTAATTACATTTTGTTTGGCTTTTCATCATGTGCCTACGTGGCGTAAAGAAATAGATTCCTGCTCATAAGCAACTATGATCGGGGTTCAATTCTCGGTAGCGGCAGTAATTTTTTTTTCATTTTCATATGAAAACGTTAACCTAGCGTCACGAAAAAGGACCTTGAAATTTCACTCGCCGCCAAAGAAGTTTCACTTCAAAAATCGAATCGATGCTAAAATGATTTTTTAAAATTGGAATTTTTTTGAGATAAAATTGCATATTTAATGCATGCTAAGAAAAACTTCAAACGCATATTTTTCTCGAAATAGCTTTTTTCAAACTGGGTGATCATTTTCATCAGAAACCAGACGTCAGATCGAGACGTTGAAGAAGTCATTTTTTTTTTGTAATCATGTCCGGTACAGTTTTACGGAAATTTGGCCCACCACTTTCGACGGAAGGAGGGGGGGCAAAACCCCAAAAAATGATAATAATTAAAAAATTTAAAAATTCAATTGATAAGTAAAAAACTGTTAAAATGAGAGCAAATTTGAAAATCGAAATTTTTCTGTGATCGAGGCTCAACCCTGAGTAACACCGGGTTACATCAGCTTGTTTATTATAATTTCAATTTTTCACAAGCAAATCTCAAATCTACTAAATTATCAATTACTTTGTTGCAACTTTGCATCATATCGACTTTGATTGGTGACATTAAATCTATAACACAATATTTTTGCAAATTTTCAATTTTTTATGTGACATTTAAGCATGCCTAGAAATTTAATTAATATGAAAACTATTCGCTATACATTTTTAAATTGACCGCATTCGGCGATAAACTATGCAATTTTCAAATTATTCTTAGAACAAAAAAAAAAAAAACAACAATGCATGGGAAAATTCTCCAAACAACTGGAGTCAAATCAAAGTACAATTAAAAATTGAATTATTGCAGCAAATCGAATATTGGTCCTCAAATTGTCAGCATTCCACACTGAATACTGATGCGCTTCACTTAAAAAATTTACATATCGGGTTGAAATTTGGTGGAAATGTAAGCTTTTGGCTTGACTCGGTTTGTGGCGGTTATGCAATGCATGTTGGCAATAATGTTGGTGGTGGTGGTGGTGGTGGTGGTGGTGACGATGAGGATGTTGATAGCAGCGAAAATAATGACCGATGCTGGTTATTGTGATATGATGATGATGATGATGGTGATGAAACCAAAGCTGCATGCATGATAGAACGATTGATTGTATTTTAGCGGTTGGACGACAAGCGAACAAATTTGCGAAATATTTTTTTGCAAGGACATTTATGCAAGGACACGCTTTAAAACTGGGCCAAAGTTCAAAACAAGGGAGCATGGTTTTTTGGTTTAATGGAATTTCTGTGTGTGTTTTTTTCTTTTTTTGTCATTTAAAGTGATTTTATGTGGCCAATAATTTAAGTGTTGTGGCATAAAGAGCAAAAAATTGCTGCTCTATTATGGCAAGAATGAAAAATATGTGGTTGGAAATTTTAAATTTAAAAATGTAACTGGGTGATTCGAATTTTATTGATGTTTACAATTTAAATTTCGATTTTACAGAAGAATTTACAAAAAAAAACCCTTTTTGAAAAAATTTCTTCGTTTGGGGATTTGTGTATTATTATTTTTGATGTATGATGTACCAAAAAGTAAAATATAATTTGTTTTATTTTTCCCTTTTCTTAAAAAAACAAAATTTTTGGAAAAATTCACCTCAAAAGAACATATTATTCACAGCCTAATCTAAGCCTCAAACTTAAAACTTGTATTCTTACTCAGGACGTTAACAAAATAAATCTATAAAAGTGGAAAATATCAAAATCAACTTCGCAAACTTTTCTTCAAATCTAGTACTTCATTGTTCAATATGTGAACATTTTTGTTTTATTACTTTTCGATTCCTACTTCCTTTTGTTATTTAGTTTGTGCACTTCGCACTCGCAATGTTGTCATTCTCTATTTATGAAGTGGTTATTTAGATAAACAAATGCGTCTCTTTCGTTGCTTCAACTGATTATTTTCATTTTTACGCCTGATTAAATCGATTAGAAAATGGAAAAAATTCACGTAGCATAAATTTCACATTCCACTGTTGTCGCCTAGTCAGCCAGCTCTTCGCAAAATTTAAACGCTCGGTTAAACATTTCATTTGAAAGTCTTACAAAAAAAAACCCTCCAACAAAACTGTCACATTGAAATTTTTGTTTTCTTTTTTTTTTCAAATTATTTTCAAATCACATCACATCACTTCAGTTTTAAGCTTTCAATCAAAACTCAGAAAATATGCCACTCAAATTCAAGAAAGTCAGTTTTTCTATAAGTCTGCATCAAATCATAACAACAATTTTGCAAGTTTCACAAATATTTTACAAGACTTTGACAATAAATTATGGTATCAGACAGTCTAAGCATTTCGTCTACCAAATAATATAAAATTTCTTCATCTTCTTGCAGGTCAAATGCTGATGAAGTGGCTAACGTCATCATTTCAAACAAATAATCCTAGCAGTGGCGTCGGTGGCAGCAGCAGCAGCATCATCACTGGTATTACCGGTACCAGTCATTTAGCTGAACAGGACTTGAACGCTCTCACCATGCAGTATTGCAATAATCTGATAAATGTCGGTGTGCTCAAACAAATTTCGGAAAAGAACGATTTGGAAACGTTTAATGTAAGTTTAAGTTGTTGGTATCAAAATCAACCATGTCTATCAAAGAGAGTGTTTTATCATGATTTAACATTTAAAAACACAAAAAATAAAGTCATCCCAATGACGATGAAACCAAAATAGTCTCAGGCAGCCAACACTAGACGGATAAACAGATAAGCTGACATGACAGCCCACGGTGAGGTTAACAGCTCAAAAATAAACGATTGCTTGATGAAGCAAAACAAGAAATATTCAAAAAGTGAACGAACGCCCTTGAGACAAAGTCATTTAAATCGACATTCCATTAAATTTGATAACTTTTTGAATTTGCTCAATAGAAAATAATGTTGCTTAATGTTATAGCTTAATGTTATAGCTTAATGGTAAGCAGCATTGAAAATAAGTGCTTAAAAATTAGAGCAAAAGGAATTTATTTAAGAGTATGTTGTTAGTATACTATGTATAAAACCGAAAAAGGCTCTGCAAAAGGCTTTGATAAAATTATGGCTCGGAGTTACTAAGAATTCTAAAGTAACAGAACAATTGTGCTCAAAAACAAAAGACAAATGCTATATGGTCGAATACTCGTAATATATGACGATAGTTCGAATAACACAGTATGATTATTTAAAACTTTTTGCAAAATTTTTAATTTTAAGAGATCAAAGGATTCTTGCAGAAAATACCAAAAACAAAATATAGTATGAGTTTCGGCGTTTTTAAAGTTTAAATCAAAGTTAGTTTTCAGTCAACACTAAATTTGGTATTTACTAATATAAAGCAGGGATAGAAAATAACTGTTATTTTTTAAATTTTAAGGGAAAAAAAATCATTATGTTAAAGCCAAGGTACTAGAGTACTTAATCTACCAAAATATATGTTGAGCTCTTCACAAGTCAAATAGATGAAGATTTTAATATTTTTAAGTTTTATTGTTTTACTCGCAAAATAAAACTTATTTTTGAGTTTTATTTTTTCCCTCACATATAACTGTTATTTTTTAAGTTTTATTTTTTTATTATTTTCTCTCATAAAATAAAACTTATTTTTGAGTTTTATTTTTTTTCCTTGCAAACGGGTCACAGGTCACGGCAAAGCTGCCGGACGGAGTAGCGGGTGATCAGCTAGGTTGTGAAAGGGAGTTGTGTGTGAAACCACATAGCCTGCAACTGGCACTTTCAAGGCAAGTCCGAGCCGCCTCAAAAGTTCCCTGTCTCCTTTATACTATAAACTTGAGGGGTCTCTACAAGATCTTAAAAATACGTACGTCGGGTTTGGGTCCCAACCACATTAATCATGCCCAATGAATACTAAACTAGCCTCGGGTATGAACCTTTACAACGTTGACGACCACCGTAAACGAAAAACGTACAATTATTTACGTTTTTGTTTACGGTGGTCGTCAACGACATCACCAAAAAATAAAGGCCATCCAAGAGATGCGATGGAAAGGACAAAGCTGCTCTAAGAGAGCAGACTGCGATATCTTCAAGGGCTGCCATGCGTAGAAGCGCAAATTTGGATGCGGATTTGTCGTAAGCCGGTAACAACGCCATATTTTTTCCCGGTTCACATCAGTGAACGAAAGTCTGGCGACAATCCGCATTAAGGCGAAATTCTTCTACATAGACCTAAATTGCACGCTCGCCTAGCGACAGCTGATGAAGTCGACCGTAACCCGACTACGGTTTTTGCTAGTTCTGCAAGATCACTTACTGTGTTTTTTCAGGTAGATGAACAAATACATGTAATATTTTTATTAAAATAAAAAATAAACTTAAAAAAAACTTTTATCTGTGAGGGAAAAAATAAAACTCAAAAATAAGTTTTATATTCAGAGCCAAAAAATAAAACTTAAAAAATAACTCTTATTTGTCAGGAAACAACTATACTGGCAAGTGCACTGAATCGTGAATACCCCTAATGTTAATGCCCAAAATTAACATACGTAACTGAACGAAATTGAACGAAACATTGCGACGAGATGATTTGTTCCGTAAGAACCGAACTATAAACATCTGCACTTGTCAGCAACAACTGTGAAGTGTATATTTACACCAATTTTTGT
Source organism: Tetanocera ferruginea (assembly GCA_958299015.1). Lineage (NCBI taxonomy): Eukaryota > Metazoa > Arthropoda > Insecta > Diptera > Sciomyzidae > Tetanocera > Tetanocera ferruginea. The sequence goes on along the minus strand of OY282641.1, from coordinate 116,384,717 downwards.
TGCATATTTATCAATTATTCCAAGAAAACACATTTTAATGATTTAATTGGCATTTTTAGAGATGAACAAGGCATTTATATTCATTAAACTGGGTTAACAGCTGATCAGCTCAGACGTGTTCAAAAACGTTTCATTTTGGGTTAAATGTCAAAATTGCCATAACGAGTGTACACGGTCGTCGAGTTGCAATTGTCTCGTTTCATCTATTTTGGTTATGGCCTTATGGGTAAGCAAACAAAAGTTAGAGAGCAAAATAACGTACTTACTAAGCAACATAATGAGTTGCCCAAGGTCTGCGTAAGCAATTTTTCGTTCAGTTTCTGACTTTTCGTTTACTTTTCAAAACTTGAGAGAGAGCTCTCTACACCGCTGCCGTGCAAAACAAAAACCAGTTAACTGCATTTTTCTAGTTTTGCGATAATTGTGATAATTAATAATTTGACTTTTGTGTTTGGTATAAATCTTTAAGCCTAGTACTATGCTCGTTTGCGTGAAATTTCGCTGGCAACATCCATTTATTTGTCGCGTGAAAATTTTGACAGATATTTTGTTGCGAGCGAACAGCTGATGATCAGATTGAAAATTTCAACAAGAATTAAATAAAAAGGAAAAATTTATTAAAGGCAAGCAGAAAATCATTAAAGCTCTTTAATTTGTATTATTTGCGATTCTATAATACAAAATAAATATTTATACTAGTACGCATTTGAATGATGTCCATTGTTGTAGAGCAGGACTAATCATTAGTTTATAGCAGTCTGCAAGCTGCGAAGAGTTTAAACTGCCAACACTGCGGAAAAATGTATTCTTATTTACAATTTCCAACAACTGCACTTATTAATTGCAAAACTTTAGAAATAGTACAAAAATATAATTTTAATTGAAAACATTGTTCTTTTGCTTGCACTTTTTTCTTAAATGAAATGGCAATTGTCACTTTTCACGGCAAAATAAATGGTCGGTTCAATTAAATTGCCGTGAAAACAATGTTGCTAGATGCATGTTGCGGAATATAGTACTAGATTTTCCGCAGCGAAGCATAGTACAGCTTTGACGCAAAAGTTGTGAAATGTTCACGGTTGTTTCACAGCTGTCATTTTTTGTATGGAGATTTGAGTGGAATTTCACGTGAAGCCGAACAGAGTACTATGCTTAAGCATGAAAACATATAATTTATGAGAGGTAAACACGGTTTTAAAATTAAAAGTAGTGAGAATGCCTTTCTTGAAATCGCAATGAAGTTGGTTCAAATTCCAGATTGGAACAGTTTTCTAAGCCCCATTTTGTTCACAAGAGGAATAAATATGATTTAGATCGAGTATAACTATCTCTTGGTTAATTTTATTCCAAGCGTATAAATTGTGAGATAAAAATTGGTTTTGTTTACATTTTATTCCTGATTTATACCGAGAGCATAACTTTGAGAAAATATTTGAGCTAGAAAATTTGTGGGAGCGTAGTTTTTTGTTCTTTTTGTACTGTTACTAAATTTGTCACAGTACTTCAAAAACCACCGATAAACTTTATTATGTTTTACGTCGCAGGATATCACCAGCAAAGCTTTAAATCCTTTTTTTAGCTATATATTTATATGCGGAAACATTCAGAACAAATAATCGTAAAGGTACGGTGTTGCACCGACGATCTGCATCAACCTGGCCTTGGAAATTGGCAAGCATAAAATTCATAGTTATTTATAGTGAATTCAAAAACTTAAAATTAATCTCATAATTACACCCGTGGCATAATTACACGGGTGCCATAATTCCAAAAGAATTTTATAGGAGTTTTGACTTATTATACCCTAAACCTGAAAGGTCAGGGTATATTAACTTTGTGCAAACGTTTGTAACGCATAGAACGAAGCGAGTCGGGTATAGAAAAGTATATATATTCTTGATCAGCGTCACCACCTGAGTCGAGCTATCCATGTCCGTCCGTCCGTCCGTCCGTCCGTCCGTCCGTCCGTCCGTCCGTCCGTCTGTCCGTCTGTGTGTTGTCCGTATACACAGGATAAGAAGAAGGAGTAGAGATAATTGGATGAAACTTGGTACACATGGTCACATGCACCCAAGGATCTGCACTATTGAATATTTTTGGAATCCGCCCACGGACACGCCTACCTCCCATACAACGCAAAAATTGAAAACTGCATAACTCAGCTCATAATTTACCTACAACAATAAAATTTGGTGTGCATGTATTTTATGTCAACACAAAGATGTCTTCGAAAAATGGACGTCATCCGTTTACGGACACGCCCACCTCCCATACAACCCAAAAATTGAAAACGCAATAAATAAGCCTGTGTTTAACTTAAAAACCTTAAATTTGGCACATATGTTTTTTATAACAAAACAAAGATGATTTTGAAAAATGGACATCATCCGCCCACGGACACGCCTACCTCCCATACAACGCGAAAATTGAAAACTGCATAACTCAGCTCATAGTTAACCTACGACAATAAAATTTGATATGTATGTGTTTTATGCCAACACAAAGATGTCTTCGAAAAAAACACGTCATCCGCTCACTGACACGCCCACCTCCCATACAACACAAAAATTGAAAACGCAATATATAAGCCTGTGTTTAACCTAAAGAGCTAAAATTTGGCACATATGTTTTTTATGACAAGACAAAGATGGTTTTGAAAAATGGACGTCATCCGCTTACGGACACGCCTACCTCCCATATAGCCCAAAAAGTTGAAAACTCAATAAATAAGGTTATGTTTGTCATAGAGAAATTAAATTTGGTATGTATGTATTTTATACCAAAACTAAGGTGTGTTCAAAAATTGGGAGTAGCCCGTCGTAAAACTCGCCCACCTCCCATAGCGAAAGCACAATAAAGGCATTAACTGTGAGCTACGGGAATAAAACTTGGTATGTGTACATTTTTCATCAACATTTAAATGCACATAAATTATAGGCTTCATTATCCCACGGACACGCCCATTTACAATAAAAATTTTTTGTTTTTGAAAAGTGGGTTTAGGGTATTTCATAGTCGGCCTTGACCGACTTTAGACTTTCTTTACTTGTTTTTGTTTGAGAATGTGTCAATCCCTCTATAATAACATCACACCAAGTGGGCTTATATCATTGCATAAGGAGTGATATACTCACAAAATTTAAAATTGGTATTATTTCCCTTAGAACTATGGCACGGTATCGTAAACTTACATAAGTTTTTTGTTAGTTTTTCTTAAGAATTCTCTCGGTGAAGCACAATCGCTAGTTTTGCACTAGTTCCAAATATAGCGAGTCCGGTATAGAAAAGTATATATATTCTTGATCAGCGTCACCACGTGAGTCGAGCTATCCATGTCCGTCCGTCCGTCCGTCCGTCTGTGTGTTGTCCGTATACACAGGAAAAGAAGAAGGAGTTGAGATAATTAAATGAAACTTGGTACACATAGTCACATGGACCCAAGGATCTGCACTATTGAATATTTTTGGAATCCGCCCACAGACACGCCTACCTCCCATACAACGCAAAAATTGAAAACTGCATAACTCAGCTCATAATTAACCTACAACAATAAAATTTGGTATGTATGTGTTTTGTATCAACACAAAGATGTTTTTGAAAAATGGACATCATCCGCCCACGGACACGCCTACCTCCCATACAACCCGAAAATTGAAAACTGCATAACTCAGCTCATTTTTAGCCTACAACAATAAAATTTGATATGTATGTGTTTTATAAGAACGCAAAGATGTCTTCGAAAAATGGACGTCATCCGTTCACGGGCACGCCCACCTCCCATACAACCCAAAAATTGAAAACGCAATAAATAAGCCTCTGTTTAACCTACAGAGCTAAAATTTGACACATATGTTTTTTATGATAAGACAAAGATGGTTTTGAAAAATGGACATCATCCGCCCACGCACACGCCTACCTCCCATACAACGCGAAAATTGAAAACTGCATAACTCAGCTCATATTTAGCCTACAACAATAAAATTTGATATGTATCTGTTTTATACAAACACAAAGATGTCTTCGAGAAATGGACGTCATTCGTTCACGGACACGCCCACCTCCCATACAACCCAAAAATTGAAAACGCAATAAATAAGCCTCTGTTTAACCTACAGAGCTAAAATTTGACACATATGTTTTTTATGACAAGACAAAGATGGTTTTGAAAAATGGACGTCATCCGCATACGGACACGCCTACCTCCCATATAACCCAAAAAGTTTAAAACTCAATAAATAAGGTTATGTTTGTCATAGAGAAATTAAATTTGGTATGTGTGTATTTTATACCAAAACTAAGGTGCGTTCAAAAATTGCGAGTAATCCGTCCATGAACACGCCCACCTCCCATAGCGAAAGCACAATAAAGGCATTAACTGTGAGCTACAGGAATAAAACTTGGTATGTGTAAATTTTTCATCACCATTTAAATGCAATTAAAATATAGGCTTCATCCGCCCACTACAATACAATAAAACGCCCATTTACAATAAAAATTTTTTATTTTTGAAAAGTGGGTTTAGGGTATTTCATAGTCGGCCTAGACCGACTTTAGACTTTCTTTACTTGTTTTTTTTTTTGTTTGTTAGTTTGAACAACCAAACATACACATTTTATTATCAGCAAGCACTTCGTCTACTTTTGTTGCAATTTTGTATGTGTTGAACGCACTGTGCAGCGCTCGAACTTTGTGGGTTGTTATAAGGGGCCGTCCCTATAAAAAGCAGCATTCACAGATTCTGTGTGCTTTTTACCAAACTTGAATCGTTCTGATAGTGTTTGGTTTAAACAATTGACGCTTCTTTGCGGTTGAAGATATTACTCATAGCAATGTCTGTCCAGGGTTCAACCCTTTATTTCAAGTTAAATTGGCACAGACAGCTTTTAAAATCCCAACCATTTAAAAGAACTCTGATCACCAAATAACCTCAGTCAACGCCAGTACACGTTGTTAACGGTCAGATTAATAGTCGTTCCACTTTGATATTCTGTCGAGAGAGCTGTATATATTTTTTAGATACAAGAGTTTTTCTAGCAAGTGTTATTATTGTATTATTATTTTTAAATATATTAAATCTTTGGAGATAACCAAATGACGCTAAAGCTACAAGTAAGTATTGAATAGTTGTCTGTCTAAAAAAATGTTTGGATATCTTTTTCACTATACTTTTATCCTAATTATAAGAGCCTGTTAATTCTTTAAATACTCAAAAAATTGCTCCAAAATTAATCCTGTTAACAATAAAAAGAAAAACTGCTTAAGTTTTAAAAATAGACACATATTTTACCATGTATGTCTGGTGGCTTGCCTACTGTGCAGTGTGTAAGTTAAGGATTAAAATTGTACATTATATTCACAAGAATTTTGTACATAGTATTCACAAGGATTAACATATTCTTAACTCTGTGCTATCATTTCATATATTTTCTCCAATTTTAATTGGCCTTGCAACGCTGTTGTCATTTTAAGTCTGTTTGAATTTTTCTCTGAAAAAAAGGAAGTCAACACCGTTTGTTTGTTGCAGCGTTGCATTCAAGCGGGTCGGTCATTTAAAACGCACCCAGCCGACAAGCAACAAAAGCCCAGCGAGACAAAAGTCAGTAAAAAAAAGCTAGAAAAACAATTCAAATATTCTGTATAACTTCTTTTGAAATTGAAAAAGTTTTTAGCTGCTGAGACAAACAAATAAACAAAACGAAAATAAAAATAAAAATAAAAAAATAAAATGCATCTAAAATATGAAAAACTTCAGTTAAGTTGAAAGAGAGATACTGACGAACTGACAGCAAAACTATTCAGTCAAAACGAGTTGAAGAAGCGGCTCAGAATAGTAGTTCAAGTAAGATAAGAAGCAAGAACACAAAGTGGGTGGAAGTGTTTTTAAAATGCAATATTTTTATTTTTTTTTCTGTCTTTTCTTTCTCTCCTTGTAGTGTCATTCACATGAACTTTAGAGAAATGTCGAATATTTATTGTGTCGCCAACTTCAAAAGAGGCTATTTAAGAGTTAAGCTTACAGCATTTAGCTGAAAACATAAAATTATACAAAAATGGTAAATGCATTTTTTTTAAGGCTCTTGTATACAGTATACGGTTCCATAAGCGAACACCGATGGTTACCCACTGTTTGTCCGTTTAAAAGACATGTCCGCTTATGGGAATTTCGTAAAAAAATTATATTAATATTAACAGGACTGTGTTTTGCCAAAGTTGCACCGTTTTAGTAAAATTCGATCAGAAACTTGTTCACTTTCATAAACAAAAAAAAAAAAAAAAAAACAAATTGACCATTGAAAGGACTTTAACCGAGCTTCTAATTATCAATTGTGTTGTGTGTGTTAATAAATGTTTGCACACACTTGACCGAGAACTGGACCTACATGTTTTATGCCGACTCCAAACGGCTAAAGTTCATGTTCTCAAGAAGCTTTACATGGCATTATTTACTCTCTGAGGTTTGCCATTATCTGCAGAGAGGTAGTGACCGATCAGAAAAACTTTTTATAGAAAAAAACTTTTCGCCGTTTGTTTGCACACAATTGACCGAGAACTGGACCTACATGTCTTATGCCGACTCCTAACGGCTAAAGTTCATGTTCTCAAGAAGCTTTACATGGCATTATTAACTCTCTGAGGTTTGCCATTATCTGCAGAGAGGTGGTGACCGATCAGAAAAATTTTTTATTGAAAAAAACTTTTTGCCGCGGCTGGGGATCGAACCCGGGCTCCGAGTATGCTATGCCACACACTTAACCTGCATGCCACGGTCATCACTTTCATAAGAGTTTATTATTTCCATTTTTCCTTTCAATGTTAAACACTTCTTAAACACTGATGGAATTGTGCACGAGTAAACGTTAAACTGTATTGTTTTAAAAAAAAAAATGTCAATGATCTTCCCATAATTTCGTAAAAAGAGAAAAACTAGTAAGGTATATCTTCAACTTGACCGAAGTTAAAATACCCCCCACGGCCGATTCGTAATGGTACAAAATCCTATATTGCAGCTCTTTTTATATGAGACTGTTTACTATTTTGATGACGTCTTAAATACATTCATATAAATTGTTTTCCTGCAAAGTAAAGAAATGATTTCAATAAGGGGTTGTATCGGAGGTGGGCGTGTTCTTGAGTGGTTGATGCCAATTCTTCTAACAAGCCTCAATTTTTATATAATGTACACAAATACCCAATTTCAGGTCTGTAGCGTAAATATTAGCCTATTTATAGAATTTTCACTATTTTGGGTGTTATGGGAGGTGGGTGTGTTCGTAGGCGGAGGACGCCCACATTTTTTCCACAATGTAGTTTTTATATTTTATTAAAAGAAGCCTTTTTATCGAGTTTTAAATTTTTGTGTTGTATGGGAAGTGGGCGTGTTTGTGGGTGGATGATGCCTATTTTTCTAACACGTCTTAATTTTTATATAAAATGTATAAATATATAATTTTACTTTTGTAGCTTCGACACAAGCCTCTATTTATAGTTTTCAATTTTGGTGTTGTATGGGAGGTGGGCGTGTTAGTGGGTGGATGACTACCATTTTTCTAATACACCTCAGTTTTGATATAGACTACACAAAAACTGAATTTAAGTTGTGTAGCCCAAATATTTGCTTCTTTATGGAGTTTTCATTATTGGGGTTGTATGGGAGGTAGGCGTGGTTTTCATCCGATCATTCTCGAACTTGATCTTAGTTTTTAAAAGAAAGCATAAATATTGAATTTCAGCACGATAGCTTTAAAATTACGGCTTTATTAGAGTTTCGCATCCGCTTATGGGAGATTTTTTTTCATACACTGAGAAAAAAACGCATACCTTGCTCCGGTAAAAAATTTCTCTATTTTTGATAATAGCAATTTTCTCTTTTTCAAATAAAATTTTCTTCAATTAGAATAAATTTTCACATTTTCGAAGAAATATTTCTTTACTTCTAAGAAATGGAAATATTTCAATGTCTCTTATAATGATAAGTATTTTTCTCGCACAAAAAATTTCTTATTTATAGAGAAATTTTATTGAAAATTAAAAAATTTTCTTATATTTTGATAAAAAATTCACTATGAGAAGTATTTTCTTCAATAAAAACAAATATTTTCTAAAAAAAAAAAGTATTTTTCTCTAAAAACGATATATTTTTCTATTTCATGGAAGCTTTTTATCATTTTTAGAGAATTTTTAGTATCGTTATTAGAGCATAGCATTCTCTGGAGCAAAGTCTATACCATTTTTCTCTTAATATGATGCCTTTTTTATCATATTCCGAGACACTTTTTTCTGAGTGTAGATATATATGTTTGTATGTCCGTAACCGTTAGGAAAGTTAGGAAATGGAAGAGCATTTTCTATGGGAAAAAATCAAAAATTGCTTGTTCCCAAGAATGTGTTCGTTTATAGGAAATGTCCGCTTATTAGAGCGGCCATCTATGGGAGCTTTCACTGTATAAAACTGGCTGATTCCACACTAATGAGGAACGGAAACATGAATCCTAAAATGCTTTCAATTGAAATAATTTTTGGTTTTTGCATTAAAAATTACTCTTGTTGCAAAATTATTTTTAGTTTTAATGCTTTTTTATGTTTTTTTGACAATTTAACTAAACAAACTCCGAGTTGAGAAAAACTTAAAATATTTTTTTTAGATTTAAAACGTTGAAAACAGCCATGTCTTGATGCACATTCAAAAAAATTAGGTTAGCAATGTTAAAAAAGATAACAATGTTATCCAAGAACAGTTTATAACAAGGATTGGTTACTGCGTTAACAAAGAAAAAATATTTAAACTGAGTGCTTTTTCAGTGTCACACCCGTCCCAGAAAAATGCTGTAGTTTTCCTAAGAAGCAACATGGGCTTATGATAAGAATGAAACTTTCTTAAAGTAAGGATGTTGATGTTTTACATAAATTTGTTAACTTTTTTCATTCAATAATTATTTTAATTCTTCATTTACGTTACAAGAAGTTGGTCACACCTGGAACGGTTTTCAAAATTTTTTTTCTAATAATGAAAATTGAATGAAATTTTTGCAAGTATATGAATAAATTCTTTGATTAAAACAAGTTTTGTTAATTCATGTATAGCGAAATCATTTGTATAGGTATAAATTTGTTTAATTAATTAATTCATGAGAAAAATTTTGCAAAAAAATATTTTTTTTTCAATATATTAAAAAATCGAAATTATTTGTATAGGTATTAATTTGATAAAAATTTCATGCAAAAAATTTTTTTGCAAAAAAAATATTTTTTTTAAATTAATACATTAATTAAAAACATATTTTTTTTATTTAAGTGTCAAAAATATGTGAAAGTTATTATACCCATTAAGTTCTAATATATAATTCCCACATCATTCGCACTCGTCACACCCGGGACAATCTTATGTCACACCCGTCCCATTTAAAAGTTTAAAAAAGAATGGTTATCGCCATTTTTGCAAAATATTTTTTACTGGTATTCAACAGAAAATATATTAAATTTGAATATATGCAAGTCAAAAGTGGTCCCATTGTGGCAGATGGACTGAATTTCAATGTTAAACTCAGAATTTTTAGTTTTTAAACTTGTGCTCGTCACAACCGTCCCAGGTGTTTAGCGCATGTAACTATTAAACTAGTATAAATAGTTGCATTATGTTTTAGCATTTTGAAACCTTGGGGCATCTTTTAAAATACCCTATAATAAATTTCTAAAATTTTAACCGGTCAATACCATTTTCAGCACGATAAAGTAGTCAAAACGTCACACTCGTCTGTATGGAATGAGCCAACTATCTAATAAACAAAACTCTCTTTTGCTCAAATTACATCAAAATTCTCGTTTACGTAAAAGATTAAAAAAGTAAAAGAAGAAAGGCGACCTTTTTCGTCGTATATTTCGAAATCTATTGATCCTGCAGAAATTTTGTATACGACCTTTTCCATTTCTCATCATCTCATGAACAAAAATATTCCTACCAAATTACTGCAAAAACTAACGATGTTTTCGAAATATGTAAATATCCGAGATCTCGTTTTCATCTCAAATACGAAACGAATTTGTGTGGTTTGTTGGGATATCTTGAGAACTTTTAATAAAAATTCACGTTAACGTAATATTTAAAAAAAAATTATTTTAGTGACCATTCGAGTATGCCGAAAAATTTTTATTCTACGGGAATTTTGTGTACAACCTTTTTTGTGTAAAATTTTTTAATTATTTAATAAAAAGTCTTTCGAGCCCAACTTACAGAAAATTTCCGTTTAGGAGATATTTGGAAAATATTGGTTGTTCTGAAATCTTTTCATGGGAAAACTCCATTTTACGAAATGTTTGGAACACATCGATTTTAGCAACTCGTTTTTTTCGTATATACCGAAAAATTGTTATTCTACAGGTATTCTTCAATACAAGTAAATTTTTATCCTACGACCTTTTTTGTGTAAAATGATAAAATAAACATCCTTTTGGGACTAAATTACTGAAAAATGTCCCTTAAAGAAATATTTTGAAAAAAAAACACTTATTTTAGTGATACTTCTCGACGAATCTCGATATGAATTGATCCCTCGTAAAATTTGTTGACCCTTTTTGTGTAAAATTGTTTTATAAATAACGGTTTTTTTGACCTTAATTTACCCAAAAATTTCAATTTGGGAATATTTTGAAAATATTGGGATATCCTGTGAACTTTTGTTGAAAATTCTCGTTTAGTAAATATTTGAAAAAAATATATATTTAAGCGCCCCTTACCACGTAATCAAACCCTAGCAAAAACAATATTGAAAGAATCATTCGGTTCCTAAAATTTCCAATCTTTTTCATCATATCTGAGACTACTCTCACTTTACAAAAAAAAAAAAAAAAAAACATTATTATTCCATATTTGTACATAAATTTATATACATATCTATATACAAAATTTTATATACATAAATATAACCCTGCAAACATTTGGAAGACGATTGGAAGATTAGAAGATTTGGCGACGCGCTAGCGATTCGCCTAAGGGTTGGCTCTTTGGAAGATTGATCGCTTTTCGAACGCCGAAGCGATGAATACGCGATTCTCAAAAAATTTAAAAATCTTCCTTCGCTCATTCTGGCGATCGTTCGAAGATGGATCGCTTTTCGATCGCCCAAGCGATGAATGCGCGATTGACAAAAAATGTTCAAAATCTTCCTTTGCTCATTCCGGCGATCGTTGGAAGATTGATCGCTTTTTGATCGCCCAAGGGATGAATGCGCGATTCAAAAAAATTTTAAAATCTTCCTTCGCTCATTCCGGCGATCGTTGGAAGATTGCTTTTTAAAAAGCTTTTCAAAATCTATCATTGTTATATGAAGCAGACTCAGAAAAATCGTTTAAATTAATCAAAAAAATTTAACTTTTAAAAAATTTCATGAAACTGGGATAAAACAAAGTCTGAAGAGCCCGCTAGTTCAAACATGCAACAACTTGTATCATTCAACAACGATGCTCTGCAACAAACAAAAACTCCTTCTGCCATTCGTTGGCGAATCGCTTAAGACTCCTTTCAGCGAATCGTTCGCGACTCTTCCTGGCGAATCGCCTAAGACTCTTCTCGGCGATTCGTTGGCGAATCTTCCAGGCGATTCGCCAGCGAATCTTCCCGACGAATCGCTTTTATGGCCTTAGCTGCTTACATTCGGCGATTCCCGGAAGACTCTCAGAAGAGCTCGCCGGCGATCGTTTCATCTTCCAAGCGATTCGCTGGAGATTCTCAGACGATTACAAATGTTTGCAGGGAATATATATATATATATTACATCTACATAAGATCAACAAAAACCTACTACTTAAAACTTTTGAAATGAAAATTAATTTCACATATGTACTTTAATTAAGTAAAAATTAAAAATTTAAAAAAAAAAAAAAATCGTATAGTTTGTAATCAGCTCAAGGCCATTGCTGCTATAGCTGTCAATTTATGTAGCTATTAATTTAAATTATAAGTTACTTCGTAAATAAATAAATAAATAAATATATTTAAGCGACCAACAACAACTTATACCGGTATGCACAGAAACCACTTTAAAAACAGTCCACGTTGAGGAAGATAGAGACTCAACTCCGTCGCTCACTGATTAAATTTTAATGCCAAACTTTAATATCTTTCGCTAATTGCGCGTGTATGAATGTCAAAGTTCATCCTTGTGCAATGTGTGCAGGCCATTGCCAAGGAGTTGTGACAAGTCAACAAATCCCGGCAGTTCTCGACATTTAGCTTAATATTCAGAAGTGTGTGCAAATGACTGTTTCTGGGTCAGGATCTAAATATCCAGCTCGATTCAGGCTTACAGACTATGGCCAACTGCTATTAGAAACTGTGAAAGTTTTCAATATCTTGTCCACATTTTTTTTTTTTTGGTTTTGCTTCATCATCCTTTTTTTCGCATCCAGCCACCCAGTCAGCACAGCTGCTGTCGCTGTTTCTAGACTGCTCTCGGTGTTAAACCATCCTCACGACATCTCATTCTATTGCTGTCCCTCTCTCTCTCACTCCTGCTCTACATGATTTTCCACGCTGGATTAGCGTTGTCCACACCATATGTTGAGTCTAGCAAAGCATGCCTGGAATTGGCTATCATTTCATGGCGTAACTCCTAAGTTGACAGTTCGTTGACAGTTGTTAGCTTTGTCGCTGCTGTTTGTGTTTTTGTTTTTGTAGTTTTTTTGTTGTTGTGTTGTTATTGCATCCTACTATTTATCTATCGGCTGCTTCTAGTTGTAACATTATCATTTAATGCGTTTCAACATTTTATCTAAGTTGGCATTAGTTTGTGAGTGGGTGTGGTTTGTGGGCGCATATCTCGTACTGTGTATGTGTGTGTGTGTGTGTCTGTCGCTTGTGTACATTGACAATAATTATTATGTGTGTTTGAAAAGTTGTTATCCTTAAGTTGTCCTTAAGTATTATTGTACGTTGTTACGAAATATTCTTTGATTACTTTCTGAAAAGTTTTATTGGTTTCCTCATTGAAACCAACGAACCACCACCAACAACAAAAGTTGAGTGATTTTTGCTGCATGATACTTTTTTGCACTTATAAAGAGATTATCATATGATGTGTAGCAGCAAGGATGAAAATCAAAAAACACACAGCACAGTTTTGTTTGATTGATACTTGAGCGCTTAAGTTTATTAGTTTTCGTTAAAACTTCTGTCATAGTTGAAGTTCTGTTCTAATCAACGTCTTTATACACACAAACATATACATATACATATATATGTATGAATGCGGATATGTTATATATAAGTTGAGGTCGTCTTAAGACAAAACTTAGTTCAGTAGTTCATTGACACTTCTAAGTATTTAATTTTGTTTAGTACTTCAACTCAAACTTCTGTTTACTTTGGCTTAATTTGCTTAAATATTTAACTGTTTTTCTGTTAAATAACAGAATCCAACTTAAGTGTTTTACTTTTGATTCAAGATAATTGTTTGCATTTGATGCTTTATCTTGATATCTTAAAAGATATCATAAAACGTTAAAAGATAGACAACTCAAAATAAATTAGCATACAAAAAATTTTTCCCAAAATGACTTCAGTGAAATATTTCACAGTTTTAAAAGAGTTTTTTCATAGATTAGTTTAAACCACGATTACTTCTCTGATTTGAGAGATGCTATCCCGGAAAATTTGGACAGCGTTGAAGTTCCGATGCCCAACTATAATAAGGTCTTTCCAGCTATAGCTCGGCTTAAAAACAACAAATCCGCAGGAGCCGATGGCCTAGCAGCTGAGCTGTATAAGATCGGAGGTGAAGCTCTGTTTAAATGCATTCACAAGCTTCTATGCAGAATATGTTCAGGAAAAATGCATTCCAAATTATTGGAACCTCAGTGTGCTCTGCCCAATTAACAAGAAAGGTGAACCCACCATTTGAGCCAACTACCGTGGGATTAGCCTGTATCGTGTGAAAGACTGAAGCCAATCGTAAATCAACTGATTGAACCTTATCTTCAGACCTGAAAGTCCACCATCGTCCAGATCTGTACGCTCCGACAAATCTTGAAAAAGACCCTCGTAAAAAAAATCGACACACACCATCTTTTTGTCGATTTCAAAGCAACCTTCGACAGTCCAATAAGGAGTCACCTATTCTTCATCATGTCTGAATTTGATATTCCTGCAAAGCTAATACGTCTTTGCAGGATGACACAGAGCTACACCAGCAGCGCAGTGAAAATCGGGAAGGACCTCTTCCATCTGTTCGATAACAAGCGCGGTATCAGGCAAGGTGATTCCTTATTGTGTGTCTTTTTGAATGTAGTTATTAGAAAGATCATCCTAGCTGCTGACCTAAAACGCAGCGGCACAATATTCTATGAGAGTATGCTGATGGTATTAACATCATTGGCCATAATACGCGTGAAGTCAGTGCAGTATTCTCCAGGCTAGAAAAAAAGCCGAGTCGAATGGGTCCTGCAGTGTACGCAGATAAAACCATTTCTACCGTCCATTATGCGTTTTCGATTATGCGTGCTCGCTCAGAATTTGGGTGATTTTGATGTACGCATCAACGGTATGTGCCACATGGCTAGGGAACAGTGTATGAGAATGCAGCTCTAGTGCTCGCCAGTTCGATCCCCATCTACCTCTTTATGGACGAGGCCCATCCAGGAGCTAACAGTGAGAGCGCATTCTCTCGTAAAAAAACTGCCCTGAGAGAGAAGTATGACACAATGGCAGTCATGTTGGGATAGAACGGGGCAGGGGCCACACTTGACCACACGTACAGAGTCGAGTGTTTATAGTAGACACCTACCTTTTGGTCTTATTCTAAAGGGTGATTTTTTAAGAGCTTGATAACTTTTTTTTTAAAAAAAACGCATAAAATTTGCAAAATCTCATCGGTTCTTTATTTGAAACGTTAGATTGGTCCATGACATTTACTTTTTGAAGATAATTTCATTTAAATGTTGACCGCGGCTGCGTCTTAGGTGGTCCATTCGGAAAGTCCAATTTTGGGTAACTTTTTCACCGACAAATTTTGTTCAGCGATGAGGCTCATTTCTGGTTGAATGGCTACGTAAATAAGCAAAATTGCCGCATTTGGAGTGAAGAGCAACCAGAAGCCGTTCAAGAACTGGCCATGCATCCCGAAAAATGCACTGTTTGGTGTGGTTTGTACGCTGGTGGAATCATTGGACCGTATTTTTTCAAAGATGCTGTTGGACGCAACGTTACGGCGAATGGCGATCGCTATCGTTCGATGCTAACAAACTTTTTGTTGCCAAAAATGGAAGAACTGAACTTGGTTGACATGTGGTTTCAACAAGATGGCGCTACATGCCACACAGCTCGCGATTCTATGGCCATTTTGAGGGAAAACTTCGGAGAACAATTAATCTCAAGAAATGGACCGGTAAGTTGGCCACCAAGATCATGCGATTTGACGCCTTTAGACTATTTTTTGTGGGGCTACGTCAAGTCTAAAGTCTACAAAAATAAGCCAGCAACTATATCAGCTTTGGAAGACAACATTTCCGAAGAAATTCGGGCTATTCCGGTCGAAATGCTCGAAAAAGTTGCCCAAAATTAGACTTTCCGAATGGACCACCTAAGACGCAGCCGCGGTCAACATTTAAATAAAATTATCTTCAAAAAGTAAATGTCATGAACCAATCTAACGTTTCAAATAAAGAACCGATGAGATTTTGCAAATTTTATGCGTTTTTTTTAAAAAAAAAAGTTATCAAGCTCTTAAAAAATCACCCTTTACTTGCCCCATGGCAAGGAGACATGGACTATCGAAATCAAGTCTCAACAGATGGCTTTCAGAATTCAGTGCCACGAAATAATCGCACTGAGACCTATTCGGACTCAGCACTTAATATATTTCTCACCAACAGACTCATAAATTGGCAGTGCAATATCTTGAACCAATAGTTCTTTTGGGAGTTGTTTTCTCAAGTCCAATGGGTTTAGGAATACAATTTAATTTATCGACCAGTTTCCAGGCACTCAGCACCCAAGATTTCTATTGAGTAACCCTTCTTTTCAATCATATCATGCAGAATTCGATCGCCATTATCGCCATATAAAAATTAATTCTTTTTCGGGCATGACCAGTGCCCTTGGGATTCACGTTTCTAGGCATTAATAGCATACTATGACAAGGCGCCATTTGCCAGTTCTGCCATAAACACCTTACTCATCTACCGAATCCCCACTAACACTTTGTGGACATTTAATTTGAGGTTAAATTCAATCCTCCACCTCCATTGGTGAGGAGCGAGACTGACCTAAAATCTCTTACATATAGGATATGCCAGCCTGGTTGTACAGAGACGCAACGCCACGCCAACTCGTTGTCTGGCTTGCGACATTAAGCTTACCACAGCTAGCACAAAACTTCCCGAAGGGCCAACCGACGATAGTCCCCCGTCAAAAGGGTTTCCACCTTGGAATGAGCTTCCAACAAAAACCAGACATGAATTGATAGTTTAAGCACACATGCCTTGATAAGCAAGCTTATATTAGTATACTATACCGGTATACTATACCGATAGACACTAGTTGGGTATTTGCTATGACTTGAAAATGAATAAACAAATCGCAGACATATTAATTGGGTATTCCAAAACTGATCGCCTTATCTAAATTGAATTATAAAACTTAATCTGCCGGCAAACAACATCACCACAATGAAGCATGCTCGACCACAGGGTCTATTATGCTCCTTGATCATACTCCACGACAATGCATCATGATAACCTCCATTATAATACTCCTCAAACACCATTGATCATTCTTTTTAACCACTTTTTTCGGCATATAGACCCTATCGTTGGAAATTTATTTATCATCACATCATAAACCCATAGAGAATGTCTGATTTTTATTCTTGTCGATAATTATTAGTTGCTAAACCAGGTTTATTGACTATACCCGTGCTAACCGTATGTTTTATATCATTTACTACGGATACGCAGGTACAATAACCAGATTTATGTCCCACTTCCATGATTTTGCATCTCAAAGCGAGGGCTCATGGCAACCTATATTTTTACGTGACATACATAATTGAACCGTTGTCCAAATACGCATGACACAACCCTCCTCCTTTTCACTGGCTTGGCACAGGCTAGTGGCTTACCATCATCACCACCAGGCGGAGTTAAAAGACCACACGTACAGTTAGAGATTGCGTTATGGGTCCAGCGTTCCTGTCCCGGCGCCATGTATGAAGTGGCTGCTTTTCTGTGGACATCCTCTAGGTGCGCCGCTATCGGTCGAATATTGCAGCACTCTTTTATCGAAATAATTTGCAAACACTTTCGTGAGGTAGCTTGGAACTCTAAACTCTAAAAGTTTTCAGAATATTACTCAAGTTCGCTGAGTTGAACGCATTTCGCGACAATCAAGCGTTGCGACAAGGCAAAATTGTTTTGCAACTTTCCTCCATCGAGCACCTGCGATCGCTTTCTGCGCAGCAGTAGTGATAAGGTTTATGACATCTGTCGTTAAGTGCAGTTTCCGAAATCTAAACTGGCGATTAGATAGCCATCCCGCTATTCGAATCTCATCTTCTATTCGGTTGCACAACAGTTGCTCAAGGATTTTCCATAATTCCATGAAAAATGTGCTTTCAAAGAAGGTAAAGTGGAAGGGAAAGTCGTGAGTTCCATCGCTTCTGCTTTCATACCCAGAAGGCATTCTTTTAACATATGCATGGCATTGTGAGGAATGCTTTTCTTAGCCTTCTCTTAAAGTGCTTCTAGATTTTTTTCAAATAAAAGATTTCTTTGAGGCCTTCAATGAAAAGATTCTATTAGGTATTTTCCAGGAAAAAAGCATTCCATTATTCATAAGTCATAAGACAAAAAGCTGCTAAGAAAACTTTTAACTATTGCCTTGCACAAGCCAAGCCATGGAAGCATTCTAGGAAGATATTCAAATAGCCTTTTAGAAGTTTATGAGAATGCCTACTGAAAGCACTTTTCGATGTTGAGGAGAAGCACAATAGGATTTTTAGAATGCCTTTTGGAAGCAGTGCATGTCAAGTTTGTATCATTTTTCTGAGATGTGTCAAGCAGACAAATTGATTTGTAGCTTGAGGGATCTACCGTTGAGGCACTGCTTTTTGTTATGAACACTAGCCTCTGGGCCTTCCACTGAGCTGAAAATATGCCCTCCCTAAGGCAGGCGTTGTAGAGCTGGACAAATGCTTGGGGTCGCTCTAGGATGACGAGTTTTGACGCAAGGTTAAGAAAATCATCTGGCCCTGGAGCAATACCATCATTCTTCACGGATTAAGCAATTGTCACCACCTCAATTTCACAGTGGCTTGTCTTGCCATATCGGTTGCTGTGCCGGCGAGATGTATGTCGGCCAACATTACTCTGAAGATGTCGTCGTCTAGCAAATCTGTTTTATAAGCAGATCTGTTTTCGCTAGTATTCCTTTAGCTACGAGGTTGTTTGCCTGGCCTGTATGTAATGGCATGGTGGTCACTGTGCATATAGATATCTCGTACCAGCCATCCAGTAGTAATACCGAGCTCTCTACCAGCGAATGTCAGATCATTAAATGAGCTACATGGAGAGAAATTTGAGCTGAAAACAATCCCAAACCAATTAATTTTGGGAGTGATTCTGAGCTTAGCCAAAATTTTCTTCATATCAAGTCCTCATGTGATTGTTAATAAAAAAATTAATACGCTCATTTGTGCATCATGTACAATCAATTTGAATCATTAATCAAAAAATAATATGCTCACTTGTGCTCAATTCATGTCATTTTGGTATTGTTTATAAAAACAAAAAACATGCTCATTTGTGTCCAGTGTCATTTATGGACGATACGTCATTACGATAATAAAAAAATGAATATGCCAATCTAAGGAATTTTGTAATTTTTTATCAAAATATGTCTTTTTTTACAAACAAGCTCAATATTACACGTATTTAGCACAAATTGACATGTTTATCAAAAAAATTTCAAGCCCAATTTTTGGCATTAACTGCGAACAATAATAATATGTTTTGAAATGGTTTTCAGCTCTATTGAGCTAATTTCAGTTACGAACGCTTTGAGCTTGATTTTAGCCCATTTTTTTTTTTCACCGTGTACTTACGTTACTGCAAATGTGTGCTTCCATCCAGTATTGAGCAGTACCACACCAAGTGATGCGAACGGCTCAAGAATTATGAAGCCTCTTTGGTTTGTACGTTGACTGTCCCATTCTACAACCCAAGCGTTAAAGTTGCCAGCTATTAGAGAACTGTTTAATCCCTCGTACGTCTTCAGTTGAAGTCTGAAATGAAAAACCCCAAAGTCTGTCGAGTTACTTGAAGCACCTGGTTTGAGCAACTTTTTCTCGGACCCTACCCATATGACCCAGCCAACTTTAAGCTTGCCAGCCTTGGTCATCTTTCTTGCCTGTGCCAGTAGCAGGCTTACACCGCCGCTTGCGTGCCAGCATATGCTTTACCCAGAGTATTCACGTTCACCACTATGGGCTCACCAAGATGCTTCTGGATGGCGTTTCGCACATCATCAGATGATGTTACAACGTCCAGGTCTTTAATCTCGACCTACATCTCCTCTGTTAGTGTTCTCGTCTCGGCTTGGCCATTAAATACCATGTTGAACTCCTCTTTCAGCTTCTGACTTGATTGGGTTATAGACCACTTAAGCTGAATAAGCACTTCACCTTTTTCATTGCGTCTAAGTCTTGAGACGTTTTCACCGAACTCTACGAGTGCATTTTCTTGCTACATCTTCTTGATGATGTCACTGTATGAGAGCTCACCTGCTTTCACTACAACGACGGCACCTGATCTAGCTAGCTTCTGGTGCGGTTTTTTTACTTTTTTGCGTTTGTTCTCCTGACTAACGACCTTTGTTCAAAACTCTGCATGGACAGATTTTCTAAGCTAGAGTTGGGCTTAGGTGTGCCTTTCTCGTGCCCTCCTCGACAGCTGCTATAATCGAGTCTTCTTTGGTGGCGTTTTCTGAGAGCCGCTGCTGAATTCGTTTGCTCTTTTAGGATTGGTAGTTGAGACTTTCGAGAAAATCGGCACCGTCTGGGAGTCTGTGTATAATCGATTAGTTGAATTGTGCGATTACAAAGCACTATACTGCTGTTGTTTTTCGCAGTATCCGCTTGAACTTCGATAGAGAGGTCAACGTAAGCCAGATTTTCCAGGTTTATAAGCCTTTTGATTTCGTGGTTAACGTTATTTTTTCTCTTCACAAAATCTACCAGGCCTTGGATAAGTGATTTCACTTTATTCAGCTTTTTGTTGTGGCACTTGGTACTGTCGGTGTGATTGATTTAATCATCGAGTCTCGCCGTTGTGGTTCTGTTTGGGCTTTTACCGGCTGTGCTTTTATTGGCGATCGCTGGATCCTGGAACTCATTTTAAATGGGTTCTCAATGGAATCGCTTTTGCTCGTATGTTTAACTGGTACAGCAGCCGAGTATGCCTCCGCTGCAGCGTTGATTGGGTAAATCCCCAAAGCCCCATAAATTGGTAAGCCCCATGTTGGTTGGGGCTCCCAGTATCCTTGCCTCGACCGTGGCAGTTCCCACGGGTGGATTTCCACTATTGTGGCTGCCACCCTAGTAATTATGTTATAACCGGATATTTCGTGGTTATGGTTTAATTTCAAGGTGACTATATACCACATCCTTTTATGCCTACTGACAAGTTTTAAGGCTTCAGAACAATTAAATTTACAAAAAATTCAATTATAGACCAGACAACTGCCCACTATGGGTCAGAAGATTTTGGATTCTTTTTTGTTTATTTTTCTTTTTTTTAGCTTTTACCATACCATACCATACCTTACCTTACGTATTCAATCAAAACATATTGCATTGCAGAATTCAAAAGAGGTCGAGGCACTCCACACGTTCCTGCGGATAATCTACTTAAACGCGAAAAGAGCACTAAAAGCATCTATTGAAATCCAAACAAGTAAAAGTATTTTTATCTTGGCTTAAAATTTCCTGCATATCAATTCTGCATTAAAGCATTAAATTTTTGCGCAAATTTAAAAGTTCTTGTCTACATATTTTTCACTCCGCAAGAATCTGAAAAGTATCTTCAATTTATCTGATAGGTAAACAATAAGAAAATTCCTTAGGATATCAAAATTCAATTTAAGAAAATTGTGAACTCAACCTACAAATAACAAATATATTTATACATATACTATGTATGTCTGACACACTGCTCAAGGGTGCCATTTAAAGAGTAAACAGCAGCTAGTCGAGTATTGAAAAAACATATCCAAGATGAAGTGGATACCTCTAGCAAATGATGAATACCTACATGCATACATACATACTACATACATGCAGATATGCATGTATTTACTCGATATCAGCTCATACGAACAAGTACACCGCACACATACAAATAACAACAATTACACCCACACAATAACACACATACATACTTACTTACGCTGAAACACACACTTAGGTCGGTTGGTAGGTGTATAGCACCATTTTGTAGCAAATACGATGTGCAAATAAGGTGAAAATTGCAGACTTTGCAAACGTTTTAATTGAAGCACTTGAGGGCTACGTTGAATTTTATTGCATTGGTTAGAATCTCCTCCAGTTTTAACGACTTGAGATTTGATTGCATTTTAGTCAAGGGATTTGTTGTCACATCCAGATGTTGAGTAAAAACGCAAAAAAAAAACTCATACCAAAAAAAAAAAAAAAATAGGAAAAAAAATCAGCTTGGTTTTATTTAAATGCTCTCGCAGTGTGTTTGGTGCTTAAACTTAATGTCTTAACGATTACCTTTTCAACCTAACCCCAAAAGGATTTTCTGTATAGCTGGATCACAGCCTGCTGTGCCATCTGTGCCTTCAGTGCCCCCGCGTTAAGCTCTTTATCTAGCCATATCTACCCCAATGGATCGGTTTCAAGCAACAGCATAAAATTTGCTGCTATTCCACAATCATGTGAACACAGGAGCAGGAGCAGGAGCTGGAGACTGGATTGGGTGCCATGGGAACATGGCAAAAATAAAAACACATTGATAACAGTTACATGGACTTATGGTGTGAGGCAATTGGCTTAATATCCTTCAACATGTGGAGTCATATGTTGGCCATTGTCTGTATATGTGTGAAAATCGGTTTCACTACTCACTTGTATGGACAAATGGTATGAATAGCGATTTAGGGCAGCTCTTGTGTATATGTGTGTGGTGGTGATGGGGGGGGGGGGGGGAAGTAGGGGGCCTGTTTGTAATTTTAAGTTTATTCCTTTTGTGTATTTATACAAGGTGGCGCTTTACTTGAGTTAGGTTGGTTGACTGTGATAAGCTCACACAGATTGACCATCTCTACCGCATTGCATAAAAGAGATTTGCTGCAGTAAAGTCAGCTCAAGTAATTGTCTGGCTGATGTCAGTAAAAATATGTTAAAATACTCGAATTTCGATATTAAAGTATATTTATGCGCAAAAGCTTATAATTAAAAGCTGACTTATCCAGGTTTTATTTTTGATAAGACATTTTTAGTTATTCACAAAGGAGTAAGATATGACTTACCAATAACTCCGTTTTGTCATCACATATTTCATGAAAGCATCTTTCTGCACTTTATTAGAAAAGAATTTCTGAATTTCACTGATATTTACTGCATTTCAAGTAAAAATTCTAAACTTTAATTGACCTTTTCAGAATTTTTAATCTAATTTCTGAATGGAAATTGATCTTTTGTGAAGTCCAATTGATATTTTATGAATTTAAAATGATTTTTCAAAATTTAAAATGGAATTCCTGAATTTTTATTGATCTTTTCTAAATATAAAATTGAATAACTGAATTTTCATTAATATTTTTTGAACTTGAATTGATTTTATTTTTAATAGCAATAACTGAGGAGTTTACATTCAAATCCATTTAAGTCACAGGAACAAAAAATTTTAGTTAAAATGCCATTGTAAAGCTTATCTTACAATATATCGATCCATTAAATCCTCATTGATAAAAATGTTAAAAATTCTAAAGAAAAATTCATTCAAAAATCTTCTTTTCAATCAGAAGCAGACGACATGTCCAATGTAAATTTTCAATCAAAAACCAGATAAGTTCAGGCAAGTTTAAATTTGTGTAATTTTCATTCAACCTTTAAGAACTTTTTTATGTCAAAACGTTGGTATAAGTAATAAATTTAACATTTTAGTGGATTTGGGTATGCGTTCTGTAAAAAATAAAAAGTTAAATGCAAAAAAAAAATTTTTTACTAAAAAGGACCTTCAGGAGACTCAAAATTGCTTCAGCGGTTTTCCTCCGATTTGAAAAAAAAAGTATGCAGAAATCATTTTAATGAGTTCCTCTTATTTTTTGAGATCCCTAACGGCGGCATTTAAATTTTGATTCATTTCTAACTTTCAAAACCAGACAAGTCAAAATTTGAAATTGAAAATACGAATTTTTTTTGCACTATGAGACAATTTTTATTTTTCGCATAATATATCTATTTCTGTGTAGTATAATTTTGCATAATTTGTTTGATTATAAAAAATGTCTGACAAAATTAAGACGTTTTTTTCGATTTCCCAACAATTCGATCTGTGTGACTTATCTGGTTTTGAATGTAAACTCCTCAACTATTGGACCCGGCTAACTTTGTCTCGCGCCAATTTAATGCCTTATAAACTCCAAAGTGATAATAAAACACAGATAGTTCAAATTTCAATATGATTTTTTTGAATGTACTCGAAATCAGTAGAGAGCGATATGAATAAACATTGTTTTTCGATTTGTTTTCCGGCGCAAAAACAAACAACGAAGACGGTTGACCTACACGCGAACATATTACGTACGGCTGATCGTGCGAAAAAGAGTAAAATTCGAGATTAATCCACACACAGAGTTCCAACGATTCCCTTGCGCCCTTGCGATTTATTGATTGTCATCGAAAAAACCAATCGAACGGGCAACTGAATCTGAAATTGGCATGGGAGATCAGTTGAAATAATCTGAATTTGTGGAAAAAAGGCTTCCGTTACTTTGACTTTGTCCTTGATTATCGTCGCTCAAATCACATTGTTTATCAGTTTATTGACTGACAACCGTCACAATTTCGGATGATTGAAATTCCGCAACATGATTATAAGCGATCCCAACTTCAGCTGTAAATTATGTGGTGGAGTTTCTGGCATATCAACCGAGTAAAAAAATTCCGTCGGATAATTGATTGCTTCATCCTCGTAGGTCACGCTGTCAAGGAATTTGTACGAATGCAGTTCTGTAGCAATGAATAATGAAATTCAAGCTATCGACGTCCTTTTTCTTTGTTGCTAGTAATGCTCGTTCACTAATCCAATTGAGATCGACGTTGTGAAATCGCAAAAATTTGCCGGTAACGATGTCAATCCGGTCGAAACATCAACAGGAATTTGGCCGTTGCAAAGCGGTAGCAGTTGTTTCGAGAATTCAACAGCCGATGGGTCGTTCTGCAACACGACTCTCATATTCGTGGTCAATTTCAACTTCTTGACATGCCGCCATAAGGACGATGATATCAGGCATAAATTAAGTTCATCGGCAGCAGTAGATTTCGGGATGACGAAAAGCGTTTGACGAAAATCTCCGCAGAGCAATATCGCAGCCCCACCAAATCCTCTCAAATAACCTCGTAAATCTTTCATCGTTCGGTAAACCGCCTCAAAAGCTCGTTTATGCGCCATCGTACATTCACCCCAAATGATGATTTTGCAAACTCACATCAATTTCGTTGTCGTCAAATTCTTGGTTATTGTGTACGTTGGCTTCAAAGCGGAATGTGCACTTCGATTGCCTTTCAAAAAAGTGGAAGGCAATGCCAGAGGATGCAGCATCCAACGTAATTTGAGATCTTGACCGAATTTCTCCTTAAATTCTCTACCCAAAATTCGCGCAAAACGTCTTTTATCACAATGAATTCTACAATTATTCGAAATTTTATAAGCTTCATAACGAATTTTTTTACCTTTTTCCAACTTTACGTCGTCCAAAATCATCAAATCGTGCGATGAAATGCCAAATTTCGGTTAAAAAAAATATTCAAATATTTTGCGTTTTTCCAGAATATTCTATTTTCCATTCGAAAAGCCATTCCGAAACAGTTACACACAAAATTCAATTCCATACAAAAAAATCAATTTTCACTATTTCCCGACTTTTGCGGAGGGTTTTCCGTAAAATTTTTTGTCCGTAAAATTCTTCTCCTGGAAATTGTAAGCAACTGAAAAGAAATTTGAGTCAAATTGGCCCAGCCGTTCTCAATTGATGAATTACTATACATTTTTCACATCATTTTTATTAGGGCTCTCGATTTATTTGAGATTTTTTCGGGTTTGCGGATACCCGGGCGCCAGGGGCGAAATTATCGGAGGGTAAGGCGGGTAAGCTATCCCCTAACTTTTTAAAGTCGGCCAAATTGTTATGTTTTACTGAAATTTGTTTAAAATGTTGACTTTTATTTACAATAACTATGAACGAATCAAAATCAGTCGTACCATTTGTTTCCATGTTCGCCATCATGCCATACCAAAAACCAACTTTAGAACTCTATCTTCCTTCATTGGATATTTGCGAACGAATCCAGACAATTTAAGCAGTTTCTTAGAAGCAATAAAGCCTTTGCATGAACTCTTATATCCAATTCTATCTTCAACTTACTTGACCCAAAAGTGAATTCTAGAATCAATAAAATTGTTACTAAAAAATTGTTTGGTGGACTCACTTCAATTGAAAGCGGATTTAGAAGTTATTCTATCATCTTTTCAAAAGCGTAGAATCTCTGACGGATGCAGCTAATGTTTCAGAAAGCAATAAAAACATGCCTCAAAAGTTACAGTAACAGGAAATAAGAAATTTGCATTATTATTAAGTGAAATATTTATTAGTTTTTAAATATTTATTATTTATTTAGAAAAAGAGTTACAGAATAAGTAAAGCTTTTTGTATTTTTCGCACATATGCAGAATTAGTTGGGTATAACTATTAATTGATTTGAGATATAAAGTAAGTTCCTTCAAATAAATTATTTAGGAATTTAATTTATTTTGAACAAAGAGAAAAATATCATTTAAAAAAAACAAATTTCGTCAAAAAATCATGCCTTTCTCAATATTTTTTTGCAATCGCACTGAAACAAAACATAAAAAAATTTAAAAATATGAAAGCTCGAAAAGCTCAAAACTACCCGGGTAGTTCAAAATACCCGGATAGCTCGAATTACCCGGGTAGATCGAATTACCCGGGTAGCTCGAAATGTCCGTTAATACCCGAAACTACTCGGGTACCCGGGTATCGCGAGTCGAGCTATCCATATCCGCCCGTCTGTGTGTTGTCCGTAAACACAGGATGAGAAGAAAGAGTTGAGATAATTGGATGAAACTCGGTACACATAATCAAATGGATCCAAAAATTTGCACTATTTAATATTTTTGGAATCGACCCACGGACACGTCTACCTCCCATACAGTGCATAAATGAAAAAGTGCATAAATAAGCTCATAACTAACCTACAACAATAAAATTAGGAATGTATGCATTTTATATCAAAATAAAGATGTCTTCGAAAAATGGATGTCAACCTCCCATGCAACCCAAAAATTCACAATTTAAAACTCAATAAATAAGCTCATGTTTAACCTAGAGCAATAAAATTTGGTTCGTATGTTTTTTTATAACAAAACGAAGATGTTTTTGAGAAATGCGTTTCATCCGCTCACGGACTCGCCTACCTCTCAAACAATGCAAAAATTGAAAACTCAACTAATTAGCTTATATTTCATTTCAGTTTATAATTCTTAAAAAACATATTCTTTAAAAATTATATTTTGAGCTTTCTGCCAAATAATTCATGAAGTAACAGGTTTGCTACAACAACAAAATTCTTTGCAGGAGGACCGAGCAGACTTGACTTTGGTTTCGTCGGACGCTACTCCGACTCATCAGTAGTTTCTGTGGTTCCTACATGCTTAACCTACAGAAATAAATTTTGGTATGCATGTATTTTATATCAAAACAATGATGCTTTTGAAAACTGGGTGTCACCCGCCCACGGTAACGCCTACCTCCCATATAACCCAAAAATTTTAAAACTGAATAAATAAACTTTTGTTTAACCTGGAGACAAGGCATATTTATTACTTAAGCTACGTATTTGACACTTCCCTTCAAATTGTATTTCTTGCATGCTTATTTGTGAAAGGATGATATTTTCAGTATTGAAAAAGTTTTTATTATTGAAAAAGGGATGAAAAAGGGATTAGTATTGAAAAAGTAGTAGATATCAACAAAACTTATTTTTGAAATGAAACTTCTTTAGCCACGTATGCAACATACGGGGAACTAAACGGAGAGTCGAATTGATGCAACACTTTAATGAAACGTACCGAATTCATGTTATTCAATAGCTCACCAAAACCATGGTAAAACGCTTTTAGTCCAAACTAACGAACTAACAGACCAAACGAAGAAAAATACCTAACGAACTAATCATCAAAGTTTGGGTCCGTATTTTTTTGAAGTGGAACTGTTTTAGCCGCGTATAGATCAATATGCCGAAATGAAATCAATTTTATATCGTGCTGGAAACTCATTTAAAACTGTTTCTGTACTTTTTAACAAATTTGCTCGTTTTGTCATCAGATTAATTAGTAAAAATTAATCAGTAAAATCAAATAAATCTCTAATCCTCGATTTTTACTTAAAGCTAGTATGGAAACAGACCAAGTATAAATGGAAAATATGCTCAATTCAGGTTTTGAAGTATTATTATTTTATCTCCTCTCTAAAATTTTAATACCGACTTAGGAAAAGTATGTAAACGTACGCAATCATCCGCATATGTACCTTTTGTTTCAAAAGCAAACCTTTTTTAAAAAAACAAAAAAAAAGTACTAAACTTGCAACCAAAATTTTTTCGCATCAGCAATACTCGCATGCTTATTTTTAATTGTCATTATACGTAGCCTACGTTCTTAATATACCTTGACCTGGAGAGATAAAATTTGTTTGTATGTTTTTTATAACAAAACGGAGATGTGTTTGAAAAATTGGCCTCATCCGCCCACGGACACGCATACCACCGGTACAACCCAAAAAATTTAAAAATTCATATATAAACTAATACCCAGGTAGCTTGGATACTAGAAAATCGAGAGCCCTACTCAAAATCGAATTGTCTTCACAAGAGAGGAAGTGATTGACATAAAAATGAAGTGAAAACCTTCAATCGATATGGAACCGGCAACGCTGATGCGAATTGATATGTTGAAAAACAATAATAATTTAAGTATAATCCTACTTTTAAACTTTTGAATTATGTAATTAGGTGGCTCATTTTGTTCAAGCGGGTAACATTTTTTTTACACGCGTATTTTGAAATACCAAGAAGGTCTTAAATCTCAAAGGATTTTTTAATGTGTCTGACTGTCTGCCAGAGGTTCGAATTTAAACAGAATTTTTATGAAACTATTTTTAATTGTAAGAAAATTGTCGTATTTTTCGCAGTAACTTTTAATCAAAGCTAAGACCTACCCACTACTAGGGCACAAATGATAGATCTGCGAGCCCCAAAATTATGGCTGGGAAGATTGTAAGAATCGGTAATTATTTAAGTCCAACAGTGTTTAGATAAGTGACTAAAATTGTTGTATATTTTTCACAAAAATTGCTTTACATCCACTATTTCTGAAAATTTAGTTGTTTAAAAGACGATTTGATGTTTGCTTTTGATTTATAAAGAAAACTGATTTTTTTTCTATGGAAATATTCCTCCTTTCTATGTGGGCTATTTTGGTCAATTGATTTAAATTAAAAATTACAAACTACAGTATTTTTTTCAAAATCGAAGCGAACGTTCCGGAAGCGTCTTTTTTATATTAAGTGACTTTGCCGCACATTAGATTGGATCTTTTTGTAGGTATTAATTATTGGTTCTAGAAATTTAAAAATAAATTATTACATTCCGTCAAAAGCCCCACAAACAACTTCACTTTCCTTTGGTCAACTTATTTGTACTTTTTTAAAAATAACTTTCGGAAAAAAATAAAAAAGAAGTTTAGCAATTTTTCTGAAACCTGCACAAAAATATGGTTCGAAATCTGAATACAGTTGGTTTTAATTCTCGATTCTAATAATATTCATAACCACAATTTCGGGGCTCCAGTGATTTTTAATTTCCATCCTAATTTTGGGTAGGTCTTTCGCCTTCATAACAAGTTATGATATAAAAACGATAATTTTTAATGAAAAATTGTTTTTTCAAATCAAAACCGCTTGATTTGAAACCAAAATTTGAAATACTTTTCTGTTTTATATTTAAAATGTCAATGTAGTTTTTAAAAAGAAGTGTATTACATCCATAAAACTTATAAATAAAAATTTAAAAAACAAAAATTGTTTTTCTATGCGGAGATCACTATCTCTCTTTTGAAAATGGAAAACCATAGAAAGTAAATAGGTAATTTTTATAGAAACTACAGCAATCTCTCGAGAACTACTGAACCGATTAAGTCGAATAAAATAAATAATGTCAGGAAACACAAACTGCTTTCAAAAGTTGGTTGATTCAAAAATTTGAAATCATTGAATATTTTGAACAGAGCTTGAAAGTAATATCTCAGCAGTGTTTGAATGACCGATTGTAGTTTTCCGATGGCTTCACATGTTTTCATTCATTTTATTCAAATAACTTAGCCTAACTAATAAGAGTTTTTTACATAAGATCTTTCACACCTTTACGATCAGCCGAGCGTGAAATCTTTGTCAAACCTTATCACCAAAAGCTTTGTTGTTGTTTTGGTTTTTGAACAACAACAACAACAACCGTACAATTATTCAAGAGCCTCAAACGCAATATGATAATTTGTATACTCTGGTGCTACAAACAAATCTTCTCGTTGATCGGCGCGCACATTTGACGAATGTTTTCTCTACGGCTCATTGAAAGATTAAGTGGTTACAGTAGCTTAATGAAGAGCATCTTTTGATGCTTTTAGGCAGCTGTTTGCCAAATAAAAAACTAGAGATAAGAACTAGCAGCAGAGCAAGAACACGATCTCATTATAATCTTAACTTTTTCAACCGAAATAAAAATATCATCGCGATCATTAGTACTTAACTGAACGCTTCCACATGAATGAGTTTTAAAGACTTACTGCAAAATTGTCAGAAACCATAAAAAGCATTTACGTTGAGTGCGTGATCCATGGCTGTACTGAGATTCAGTCGGAATAAGTATTGCTTGGAACATTGTGTGTTAAACAGCTTTATTTGATTTTGCTTTGCGAAATATTAAAATTTTTTTCTCTCTCTCTTTGTTTCATACAGCCCTTCCACATGTACCAATGGACGCACACGGAGGCACCAACAACATCACTACCACTGACACCAGGCAAGCTAGATAAAACTGCCGCCTGGCCTCACTGCAGCACGCCCACTTCGGTCACTCGCATCCCAAAAGGTATTCAGGTTGAAACGCCTTTGTTGGACGCACAACAGCAGGTGCTGCGCAAGCGTTTGCTTAACTGCGCCTCCATTGAAGAAGTGCAGAGCGTAGTTAATGAAATGCTTGCACCATCTGAGACCCAAAGAAGACCCTCGAAGCGTTGCATTCAACTGACCGAGCTGCTTAATGCTAGTGAAGCTACAATTTATGAATACGCTAAAGAGTCGCCGAATATTTCGACCATGGGAAAAACTTTTGGTGATGCTATTAAGAAACGTGCTCTGGATGCTGCCGTTCAAACGGAAGCTGTAGTTGAGGAACAGTGTTGCTTGTGTGGCAGGCAGAAGGAGAGCGAGAGAGATACAAGGACAAGCACCGAAAAGCTTACATGTGAGCGCGGTGTGCAAACAACTCCAGCAACAGACAAGCCATTGACTATAGCACCTCCTCCTCCTCCACCACCGCCTATGCCACCCTTCAGCAGTAGCAACACATCACTGGCACCTCCACCACCACCGCCGCCTCCACTTCCTGGTTTAGGTGGTCCACCTCCACCACCACCACCACCTCCACAGCTAGCAGGCGTTCCACCTCCACCACCACCTCCCCAGATGACAGGCGGACCACCTCCACCGCCACCACCTGCTTT
This sequence comes from Tetanocera ferruginea, assembly GCA_958299015.1. Classification (NCBI taxonomy): domain Eukaryota; kingdom Metazoa; phylum Arthropoda; class Insecta; order Diptera; family Sciomyzidae; genus Tetanocera; species Tetanocera ferruginea. Next base: position 116,353,631 of record OY282641.1, on the reverse strand, counting down.
GCATTTAAATACTTCGGCCGTGCCGCCTCCACCACCACCAGGTGCGCCCAAGTCGGGCTCTGCTACGCCTGCGCCATTACCAAATCCCGCAGAAGGCGGTTGGTTCAACCAGGCCAGTAGTGAGTCTCTTCAAATTGTTGTTGTAATTTTTAACCAATCTTTGCTTTACTTCTGTTCACAGCGCTGCGTAAGACTGCCGTCAATCCACCCAAGCCCATGAAACCGCTCTACTGGACCCGTATTGTCACCGCCAAACCAGTGGCTCCAGCTGTAACAATGCTGCCCGCACAATCGTCTTGCGACAACACCGACTCCAGCAGCAGCTCACCAGATAATGCCCACCAGGAGCTGCCACCAGCGGATTCTCCTAGTGTTGTTGCTAACGCTGCCAGCGCTGCTGCTGTTGCACCCAAAGAAATCTGGCAAGAGATCGAAGAAACCAGCCTGGACAATATTGATGAATTCACGGAACTCTTTTCACGTCATGCCGTCGTGCCGGTCGTCAAGCCGAAGGAGAAGAAAGAAGTGCGTGTCAAGACCATGAAAGTTCTGGACAGCAAGCGTTCACAGAATGTCGGCATCGTTTCGCGCAGCCTACACGTGGACTTTTGTGAGATCGAACATGCCATCTACCATGTTGATACCTCGGTGGTTAGTCTGGAGACATTGCAGCAAATCATCAATGTCAAGGCTACCAACGAGGAGTTGGAGCTTATCAAAGAAGCTGCTCAGTGTGATATACCACTAGATCATCCGGAAAAGTTTCTGCTCAAGATCTCACAGATATCCATGTCAACGGAACGCATATCTTGCATTGTCTTCCAGGCTGAGTTTGATGAGTCAGCCACAGCGATCTCCCGCAAGCTGGAAGTGGTAATGCAGCTGTCACAGTATCTTATCGAGAGCGAAGATTTGAAGCTGGTCTTCTCCATAATACTCACACTCGGTAACTATATGAATGGCGGCAATCGGCAACGTGGTCAGGCCGATGGTTTTACGCTGGAAATATTGAGTAAACTAAAGGACGTTAAATCTAAAGAGTCGAATACCACGTTACTGCATTTCATTGTACGTACCTTTATTGGTCGACGAAGAAAGGAGGGCGTACAGCTGCTGGAGATTGCATTGCCAATACCCGAACCGTCGGATGTGGAGAGAGCAGCGCAGGTGGACTTCGATGAGGTCAAAATTCAAATAGCAGAATTACACAAAAAGTTAAATGGTGAGTCTGACCAGTGCAATTTTTGTAAAAAAATTCCTAGATATACGAAGAAAGCTTCACAAGTGATCTCCATTGCTTTTGGGCGCTTAAGTGAGTTGTGCTTTTACTCGAGATGATCAAAACTCTTGAATTAGGTAACAATATAAGAGTGTTACTTCTCTTTTGTACTCAAGTACAAACAGTAGGTAAATGAGAAATGGTTCCATTTGATATATACGCTAAATGGAGATGACTTGTGAAATTTGGCAACTTGTTTTGAATGAATTTTGTAATGAAAATTTTCTTGGTTATTAAATACGTGTGCATTCTGTAGAGCTTTAATTTTACTTTTATCCTCATTTATATTTTTTGCTCATCCAATTATGTCTCTTTCTCTCTTTAGCTTGCAAAAAGACAACCGAGAAAGTGGTACTCGTCTCTACCGCTGAAACGCTCGAGCCGTTTAAATCAAAAATGGAGGAATTCATTGAAGGCGCTGACAAGACAATCGAACAGTTGCACAAGGATTTGGATGAATGTCGTGATCTCTTTATCGAAACAATGCGTTTTTATCATTTTACACCCAAATCGCGTACATTAGAACAATGCACGCCCGATCAATTCTATGAGTATTGGACAAATTTTACCAATGATTTCAAGGATATTTGGAAGAAAGAAATTGCCATGCTCTGGAATGAACTGTAAGTAGAATTTTCCACAAATTCCCCGAAATAAATTTTAATTGTTTATTATTTCTACCAACAGCTTGAAAAAATCCAAACAAATTCAAACGCAAACGCGTAAAAATGTTAAAACGACCAAACTCAAACCGGGAGGACTCAAGGAGCGCATCATGCGCCTCAGCAAAAAGTAGTAGTAGTTCTCACAAAAAAAAAAAAAAAACAATTTTTCCTACTACGTACAGAATATAGCATAAATTAGTTTAGACCATTTTGTATTTCGTATCTATTATATTATATTTATATGTTGCGCCTGCGCAATTTTAATTGTACTCATTTAAAGCGTGTGTCTTATGTTAAACATTTCTCATATTCTATGTACAATTCTTAGAATTAGTGTAGGTCAACGTCTATTTTTGCCTTGATTGTGCTTTATTCCAAACTATTATGAATATTGATATTATTTATATTGTTATTGATATCACAAATTTTAGAAGAGAATTTTTTAACGCATTAAATATCATTACTCTCAAAAACTATCTAAAAAAAAACAATAATAAAAACTGAAAAACATTGTTTTTTACAACTCTATGTCAAGTGCTAATTTTATTTAATTGCATTAATACAGTATTTAATATAAAAATTCATAAGGGAGTGAGCTCCCATTGTATAATAATGAAGAAGGTCATCTATACTTTAGTTCAAATTTTATTCGCAAAATTATGCAGATAATTTATCAGCATATTAAAATTTTCCAATAAAAGCATGCCGGAAAATTTGCATGCATGTCACTTACATGACCAAATAGTGTGAAAATATGAATTTCTAAATGGTTAACTTGAATCAAAATTTATTAAAAACTTCTCAAAAGCCTTAAAAATGTCTTAAAATTTAAATTTGCAACTCTGAATTAAACATCAAGGCATAAAAATCTATTACAATTTTAAACGTTATCAAGTACAATATAACCGTTATATCATTTTTAAATTTGTAATAGATTTACACGACTATTTATGTATAGAATTCTGCCCTGTAGGAAGTAACATACATTCAAACATGTTGTCAAGCCTTGCAAGATAACAACATTACTGTTAATACCGTTTTGTAACTACACTAGCAACCATGCTCTCAAAACTCTAATGGAAAAATGTTGAAGTCATCAAGATTTTGAAGCCCAGCACATTGAAACAAATTAAAATTATGTATGAGAAAAAAATTTTACTTTTAAAAATTATTTTATGGAAAAGCTTTTGGTTTTTAAATTTTTTGGGATTAATTTTGCCTGTTAATTAATAAAATGCAGTATTTTTAAATGTTCAGATTTGTTTGATATTTAAAAATAACGTTACCCCAATAATGGACGACAGTGTTGAAATTCCGCTGCCCGACTATAACGACGTCTTAACAGTTATAGCTCGGATTAAAAATAACAAAGCCGCAGGAGACAATGGTCTACCCGCTGAACTGTTTAAGAACGGAGGCCAAGTTCTATTTAAATGCATTCACAAGCTTCTATGCAGAATATGGTTGGGAGAATAAATTCCAAACGATTAGAACCTCAGTCTACTCTGACCAATCCGCAAGAAAGGTGATTCCACTATTTACGCCAACAACCGTAGGAGAAGCCTTCTTAATATGGCATATAAGGTCCTGTAGACGTAATTGTGTGAAAGACGGAAACCCTTCGTCAACCTATTGATTGAACCTTATCAGTGTGGCTTCGCACCTGGAAAATCCACCATCGACCAGATATTTACACTAAGAAAAACCAAGAAGAAGGTCCTAGAAAAACAAATCGGCACACACCATCTTTTTGTCGATGTCAAACACGATTCCAATAAGAAGTCACCTTTACACCATCATACATAAATTTGGTATTCCTGCAAAGCTAATTGGTCTCTGCAGGATGACACTGAGCAACGACGGCAGTAAAAACTCGAAAGGACTCTCTTCTTAATTGGATATCAAACGGGGTTTCAGACAAGCTGAGGTCTTACCGTGTGACTTTTTCAATTAAATGATAGGAAAGACCATCCAAGCTGTTGGTCTGAGAAGTAGTGGCACAATATTCTATAAGAGCGTTATGCTGATGGCGTATGTTGATGACATTGATATCATTAGAAAAAAAGTTGGGTGGTTAAAAAGCATGTCACTGTTGATAACATGTGTAAGGTGTGTAAGGAGTTCGTTTACTTTGGATCCTGCGTAAACTTCTTCAACGATATCCACATTGTGATCAGACTCTTGCTAACAGGTAATACTTTGGCCTCAGTAGACAATTGAGACGCAGAGTTCTCTCTCGAACATTACTCAGGGTCTATAAAACAATTAATATGCTCGTCCTACTATATGGACCACAAACTTGGACGTTGAGCAGTGCTGATGAAAGGACTTTGGTATCCTGCGTAAGATCTTTGGTTCAATCTTAATCAATAACGAGTACCGAATTTGATAGAATGGTGAACTGTGTGATCTGTACGCCGATATTGACATAGTCAAGCGCATACAAATTGAGCGGCTTTGTTGGCTTAGTCATGTTGAGCGAATGGACACAATGCTCCAATGAAGAAAATATTCGATTCAGTACACGGTGGTAGTCAACTCAAACGAGAACGCCCGACTCACCGTTGGAAGGACCAAGTGTTGGATAACCTGACGATGACTAACCGCTAAAGCTAACCAGAAAACTTGAAAATTTAGAGAAAACTGCAAAAATCCTTTTTTTGTTTTTTAAAACAGCGAATTTTAGATTGTGAATGAAGCCATTCTTTTTGATTTTCAGCGTTACATGCCGAGAGAATGTATCACGCATGTTAATTTCTTATTGGTATGTCTTCTCCCTAAATTGAATAATAATAGACACAGTTGTTAATAAATTCAATAATCACTCATATACTCAAAAAGAACAGAAGAAGCTTTATTGATATTTGAACAAGTCATCAACTGTTGGATCAGTAAATATTCTTCTAATTTCACATTTGGAAAATTAAAAAATGTTGTATTATGAAATCTAGTTTAACTTCTATTGTCAGTGATGCTCCAGACCGAGTTCATAACAAAAAATCGAAAATTTGAATTGAGATACATTTAGATATATTTTTCAATATATCTTATTCTATTTTTTAAAATCCATTATTTTAAAAAAAATCTTTTATTTTGCCTTTTTTCTTTTACTTTGGATTGCTCTCTGAGTTAATGAGTTTACATGCGGTACACTTGTAATTTGACTGACTCTGAAATACAGTGACTACTAGCTCTTATTTTCTGACCCAATGTGGGTGTTTCTTCTGAATTTACTAAGTCTTAGTCCTCAGAATTCGGAACGGCCCTCACCACGAATTATAGAGGTATAAAGTTAACTCACCCAGTCCCAGTCAACAGCTAACAGACATATTCGCTTAATAGATATCTGAATAATGGAATGTTCCTACTCTAAATATTTCTTGGATGAAAATAACAAAATAGTTCTGCCCCTAAATGCTATATTGATACTTTGCTATTTTTATACCCCACGCTAGGGTGTCCCAAAAAAAATTTTTTTTTCGAGTTTCATAGTTGCTCAACCTTTGTTTGAATGCTTATACTGTCAAGTATTTTTGAGAATTTTTTCAGATTCTTTGGAGGAGGTTTAGACGTCGCGCTAATCGGATTTTCCGTAAAAATCAGGTTTTTCTGAGATTTTTCGAATTTCAATCATAAGTTGATCAATTACAGATATTTAGTTTGTATTTGAGTCCTTATTTTGAAAGAAAAATATCCAAACTTTACTTTACCGTACATAAATTAGAAGTTTTGGCTTTTTGTTTTGTAATTTGGGTGTGATACATTAAATTTTTTCGTGAAATTTTCGTAATTTTTTTTAAAAATGCTTCATAACTTTTCAAAATTCCATTCAGCACTCCCCGATGTGTTGCTGTCACAACAGTTGACACAGCTGAATGTGGCCAATGCATATAACAACGAACAGCTGTTTAAGCCGAGAGAATCAACAATTGTCAATAGCTTTGTTTTTTATCAAGCGAGTTGTTAAAAAACGACCGCTTATCATATGTATACTCGCTTAAATAACACAGGAAACTGTTACTCGCTTAAAAGTTTGCCGACCAAACGAAAAAAAATGCTTCCAAGTTATGTTTCAATAATTGTATAAATTTGCTACAAAGGTGGCAACTATATCTGATTGATAGTCAATAGTGATGTATGAAATGAACATTTTTTGTACCAAATACTTTTCACAAAATACTCATTTTTTGCTTTAGATCAATATTTCAATAAAAATACAAAATAATTTAACAGGTAAGATAAACAAAATTTATCAAATATACTCATTATGTAAAACTATGTTGTTTGCTTAAGCTTTTAGCACTGAAAATCTTTTGAGTATCGGGTTTGTTTTCAGAACCGAGTCTCCAATGCTTAAAATCTGAAAATTTATGCATCACTAATTGTCAGAACTTTGATATCTTATATATTAATACGTGAACATTAAAGTTTGTCGTACGCTTTTTTGGTATTAATTAAAACTCAAAATAATTGAAACTTATATCTTTTGAAAGGTTTTGTTGTCCAGATGTGCAGAATGTATATATAAATTATATATCTGATAGAGGGGGTTCCCAACCTTCTAAGAGAGAAATTAAATTTTTGAGAAAAAATCTGCTCTTTGATTGATATGAAATTTGGTTGGAGGAGAGTTCTTAAGTCGCTCGAATTTGAATTTTTTTTAAAAGTAACAATTTCTTAAAAAATTGTAGTTTTATGCATTCATCAATTGTTAAATTTGTAAAAAAATGTTTTTTGAACTCAAAAATTTGACTTTCCATGTGAATATCTTGGTCGGATTTTAACGGTTTTTAAATTTTTTTCATTTTTTCTAAAAGTTTGATAAATTTTATTTTAAATGTGCTAAAAATTACAGCGAAATTCTAACCAAAAGAATTTTTAATGAATTTTCTTAATATTGTCGTTAGTTATTTGGCGTGTGTTTCAACCAAATGCCAAGAGAGAGAAAAAAACTGTCTCAAATTGAATGTTCTAAATTGGGAAGCCAATATCTCCGCCATCTGTGAATAGATTTTATTTATTTCTTTTTTGTATTTAAGTCTTATCAGTTAACTTAAAAAACTTTTGAAAATAATACCGTTTTTTGTTTGTTTATATTTAAATTATTCATTTTAAAAAAAGACCATAAAATTTGATTTATTCTAAAAATATGGGGTAAAAATGATTTTTTTTTAAAAAAACCAAAAACTCAAAATTGCATTTTTGATTTTCTTTCAAAGTCTATACTGAATTTACGGTGAATTTATTTTGTCTTGACACTAAATTAATAAACTGTCCGTGCCATCAAAAAATCAAGACTACCCCCTATGATTTTTTTTAAAAAATTAAATTTTTTAAAATGTTGTTTTTCTGTTTTTGAAAGAAATAATTAAATAAATAAATAATTTTTCTGAAGAAAATAGCTTAATATCTCCAATCAATGAAAAGTTATAGCCCTGAACTTATTTTGATCATCTCGCATATCTTATATATTAATACGTGAACATTAAAGTTTGTCGTACGCTTTTTTGGTATTAATTAAAACTCAAAATAATTGAAACTTATATCTTTTGAAAGGTTTTGTTGTCCAGATGTGCAGAATGTATATATAAATTATATATCTGATAGAGGGGGTTCCCAACCTTCTAAGAGAGAAATTAAATTTTTGAGAAAAAATCTGCTCTTTGATTGATATGAAATTTGGTTGGAGGAGAGTTCTTAAGTCGCTCGAATTTGAATTTTAAAGTAACAATTATTAATAAAAGTAACAATTTCTTAAAAAATTGTAGTTTTATGCATTCATCAATTGTTAAATTTGTAAAAAAATGTTTTTTGAACTCAAAAATTTGACTTTCCATGTGAATATCTTGGTCGGATTTTAACGGTTTTTAAATTTTTTTCATTTTTTCTAAAAGTTTGATAAATTTTCTTTTAAATTTGCTAAAAATTACAGCGAAATTCTAACCAAAAGAATTTTTAATGAATTTTCTTAATATTGTCGTTAGTTATTTGGCGTGTGTTTCAACCAAATGCCAAGAGAGAGAAAAAAACTGTCTCAAATTGAATGTTCTAAATTGGGAAGCCAATATCTCCGCCATCTGTGAATAGATTTTATTTATTTCTTTTTTGTATTTAAGTCTTATCAGTTAACTTAAAAAAACTTTTGAAAATAATACCGTTTTTTGTTTTTTTATATTTAAATTATTCATTTTAAAAAAAGATCATAAAATTTGATTTATTCTAAAAATATGGGGTAAAAATGATTTTTGTTGTAAAAAAACCAAAAACTCAAAATTGCATTTTTGATTTTCTTTCAAAGTCTTTACTGAATTTACGGTGAATTTATTTTGTCTTGACACTAAATTAATAAACTGTCCGTGCCATCAAAAAATCAAGACTACCCCCTATGATTTTTTTTAAAAAAAATAAAATTTTTTTAAAATGTTGTTTTTCTGTTTTTGAAAGAAATAATTAAATAAATAAATAATTTTTCTGAAGAAAATAGCTTAATATCTCCAATCAATGAAAAGTTATAGCCCTGAACTTATTTTGATCATCTCGCATATCTTATATATTAATACGTGAACATTAAAGTTTGTCGTACGCTTTTTTGGTATTAATTAAAACTCAAAATAATTGAAACTTATATCTTTTGAAAGGTTTTGTTGTCCAGATGTGCAGAATGTATATATAAATTATATATCTGATAGAGGGGGTTCCCAACCTTCTAAGAGAGAAATTAAATTTTTGAGAAAAAATCTGCTCTTTGATTGATATGAAATTTGGTTGGAGGAGAGTTCTTAAGTCGCTCGAATTTGAATTTTTTTTAAAAGTAACAATTTCTTAAAAAATTGTAGTTTTATGCATTCATCAATTGTTAAATTTGTAAAAAAATGTTTTTTGAACTCAAAAATTTGACTTTCCATGTGAATATCTTGGTCGGATTTTAACGGTTTTTAAATTTTTTTCATTTTTTCTAAAAGTTTGATAAATTTTATTTTAAATGTGCTAAAAATAACAGCGAAATTCTAACCAAAAGAATTTTTAATGAATTTTCTTAATATTGTCGTTAGTTATTTGGCGTGTGTTTCAACCAAATGCCAAGAGAGAGAAAAAAACTGTCTCAAATTGAATGTTCTAAATTGGGAAGCCAATATCTCCGCCATCTGTGAATAGATTTTATTTATTTCTTTTTTGTATTTAAGTCTTATCAGTTAACTTAAAAAAACTTTTGAAAATAATACCGTTTTTTGTTTGTTTATATTTAAATTATTCATTTTAAAAAAAGACCATAAAATTTGATTTATTCTAAAAATATGGGGTAAAAATGATTTTTTTTTAAAAAAACCAAAAACTCAAAATTGCATTTTTGATTTTCTTTCAAAGTCTTTACTGAATTTACGGTGAATTTATTTTGTCTTGACACTAAATTAATAAACTGTCCGTGCCATCAAAAAATCAAGACTACCCCCTATGATTTTTTTTAAAAAATTAAATTTTTTAAAATGTTGTTTTTCTGTTTTTGAAAGAAATAATTAAATAAATAAATAATTTTTCTGAAGAAAATAGCTTAATATCTCCAATCAATGAAAAGTTATAGCCCTGAACTTATTTTGATCATCTCGCATATCTTATATATTAATACGTGAACATTAAAGTTTGTCGTACGCTTTTTTGGTATTAATTAAAACTCAAAATAATTGAAACTTATATCTTTTGAAAGGTTTTGTTGTCCAGATGTGCAGAATGTATATATAAATTATATATCTGATAGAGGGGGTTCCCAACCTTCTAAGAGAGAAATTAAATTTTTGAGAAAAAATCTGCTCTTTGATTGATATGAAATTTGGTTGGAGGAGAGTTCTTAAGTCGCTCGAATTTGAATTTTAAAGTAACAATTATTAATAAAAGTAACAATTTCTTAAAAAATTGTAGTTTTATGCATTCATCAATTGTTAAATTTGTAAAAAAATGTTTTTTGAACTCAAAAATTTGACTTTCCATGTGAATATCTTGGTCGGATTTTAACGGTTTTTAAATTTTTTTCATTTTTTCTAAAAGTTTGATAAATTTTCTTTTAAATTTGCTAAAAATTACAGCGAAATTCTAACCAAAAGAATTTTTAATGAATTTTCTTAATATTGTCGTTAGTTATTTGGCGTGTGTTTCAACCAAATGCCAAGAGAGAGAAAAAAACTGTCTCAAATTGAATGTTCTAAATTGGGAAGCCAATATCTCCGCCATCTGTGAATAGATTTTATTTATTTCTTTTTTGTATTTAAGTCTTATCAGTTAACTTAAAAAAACTTTTGAAAATAATACCGTTTTTTGTTTTTTTATATTTAAATTATTCATTTTAAAAAAAGATCATAAAATTTGATTTATTCTAAAAATATGGGGTAAAAATGATTTTTGTTGTAAAAAAACCAAAAACTCAAAATTGCATTTTTGATTTTCTTTCAAAGTCTTTACTGAATTTACGGTGAATTTATTTTGTCTTGACACTAAATTAATAAACTGTCCGTGCCATCAAAAAATCAAGACTACCCCCTATGATTTTTTTAAAAAAAAATAAAATTTTTTTAAAATGTTGTTTTTCTGTTTTTGAAAGAAATAATTAAATAAATAAATAATTTTTCTGAAGAAAATAGCTTAATATCTCCAATCAATGAAAAGTTATAGCCCTGAACTTATTTTGATCATCTCGCATATCTTATATATTAATACGTGAACATTAAAGTTTGTCGTACGCTTTTTTGGTATTAATTAAAACTCAAAATAATTGAAACTTATATCTTTTGAAAGGTTTTGTTGTCCAGATGTGCAGAATGTATATATAAATTATATATCTGATAGAGGGGGTTCCCAACCTTCTAAGAGAGAAATTAAATTTTTGAGAAAAAATCTGCTCTTTGATTGATATGAAATTTGGTTGGAGGAGAGTTCTTAAGTCGCTCGAATTTGAATTTTTTTTAAAAGTAACAATTTCTTAAAAAATTGTAGTTTTATGCATTCATCAATTGTTAAATTTGTAAAAAAATGTTTTTTGAACTCAAAAATTTGACTTTCCATGTGAATATCTTGGTCGGATTTTAACGGTTTTTAAATTTTTTTCATTTTTTCTAAAAGTTTGATAAATTTTATTTTAAATGTGCTAAAAATAACAGCGAAATTCTAACCAAAAGAATTTTTAATGAATTTTCTTAATATTGTCGTTAGTTATTTGGCGTGTGTTTCAACCAAATGCCAAGAGAGAGAAAAAAACTGTCTCAAATTGAATGTTCTAAATTGGGAAGCCAATATCTCCGCCATCTGTGAATAGATTTTATTTATTTCTTTTTTGTATTTAAGTCTTATCAGTTAACTTAAAAAAACTTTTGAAAATAATACCGTTTTTTGTTTGTTTATATTTAAATTATTCATTTTAAAAAAAGACCATAAAATTTGATTTATTCTAAAAATATGGGGTAAAAATGATTTTTTTTTAAAAAAACCAAAAACTCAAAATTGCATTTTTGATTTTCTTTCAAAGTCTTTACTGAATTTACGGTGAATTTATTTTGTCTTGACACTAAATTAATAAACTGTCCGTGCCATCAAAAAATCAAGACTACCCCCTATGATTTTTTTTAAAAAATTAAATTTTTTAAAATGTTGTTTTTCTGTTTTTGAAAGAAATAATTAAATAAATAAATAATTTTTCTGAAGAAAATAGCTTAATATCTCCAATCAATGAAAAGTTATAGCCCTGAACTTATTTTGATCATCTCGCATATCTTATATATTAATACGTGAACATTAAAGTTTGTCGTACGCTTTTTTGGTATTAATTAAAACTCAAAATAATTGAAACTTATATCTTTTGAAAGGTTTTGTTGTCCAGATGTGCAGAATGTATATATAAATTATATATCTGATAGAGGGGGTTCCCAACCTTCTAAGAGAGAAATTAAATTTTTGAGAAAAAATCTGCTCTTTGATTGATATGAAATTTGGTTGGAGGAGAGTTCTTAAGTCGCTCGAATTTGAATTTTAAAGTAACAATTATTAATAAAAGTAACAATTTCTTAAAAAATTGTAGTTTTATGCATTCATCAATTGTTAAATTTGTAAAAAAATGTTTTTTGAACTCAAAAATTTGACTTTCCATGTGAATATCTTGGTCGGATTTTAACGGTTTTTAAATTTTTTTCATTTTTTCTAAAAGTTTGATAAATTTTCTTTTAAATTTGCTAAAAATTACAGCGAAATTCTAACCAAAAGAATTTTTAATGAATTTTCTTAATATTGTCGTTAGTTATTTGGCGTGTGTTTCAACCAAATGCCAAGAGAGAGAAAAAAACTGTCTCAAATTGAATGTTCTAAATTGGGAAGCCAATATCTCCGCCATCTGTGAATAGATTTTATTTATTTCTTTTTTGTATTTAAGTCTTATCAGTTAACTTAAAAAAACTTTTGAAAATAATACCGTTTTTTGTTTTTTTATATTTAAATTATTCATTTTAAAAAAAGATCATAAAATTTGATTTATTCTAAAAATATGGGGTAAAAATGATTTTTGTTGTAAAAAAACCAAAAACTCAAAATTGCATTTTTGATTTTCTTTCAAAGTCTTTACTGAATTTACGGTGAATTTATTTTGTCTTGACACTAAATTAATAAACTGTCCGTGCCATCAAAAAATCAAGACTACCCCCTATGATTTTTTTAAAAAAAAATAAAATTTTTTTAAAATGTTGTTTTTCTGTTTTTGAAAGAAATAATTAAATAAATAAATAATTTTTCTGAAGAAAATAGCTTAATATCTCCAATCAATGAAAAGTTATAGCCCTGAACTTATTTTGATCATCTCGCATATATTTATAAATAGGCAATCAATAAATTGGTCGAATTTCGACCCCAGGTGATACTAGTATTTATAAATAGGCAATCAATAAATTGGTCGAATTTCGACCCCAGGTGATACTAGTATTTATAAATAGGCAATCAATAAATTGGTCGAATTTCGACCCCAGGTGATACTAGTATAAAATAAATTTGTCAAAAATTGTTTACAAAAATTTGATCAGAACATAAACAACGTTTTTGACTTTTCAGAAAATGCTTCCAAGTTTTAAAAAAATTCTTAAGCGAGTAAGCAGTCGTTTTTTGACTACTCGCTTGGTAAAAAACACAGCTAATATTACCTTAAAAAAATTACTTTTTTAAATCTTAACAAAATTGGTTATCGTATGACAGGAACTTTTTTTAAATTTTTGGTGATGTTCCAAATTTGAAAGTGTGCTTTTTTCGAAAAAAATATTGACTTTAAAAATTCATAAAAAATCGAAAAAATTAAAAAAAGCTCGTGTCATACGATAGCGATCAAAAAATTTCGTCAACAAATAGTACCGCAACCAGTACGAAAAATTTGAATTTTAACATAATTCATTTCTAATCCATTTAAAAAATTATTTTTCTAATTCTAACATAACTTAATATACCTATATCGTACATCACGTAAAACAACAATCTGTTAAAAATAAATTACTTAATGATCCTAAAGACAACATTTTTATAATAAACAACAGCCCTAATATAATTGTGATAAGCAGACGATTGTTGATCACCATTAAATAATTTATCTGACTTAAGCCTCTAAGCAGACTTTTTAAATTTTAAAAAATCATAAAATCCTTAAAAAATCGAATTTATAAGTAAAATATACTTATATATGAGTAAGTATGTTCTTGTAAAAAAAAATACAAAATATTAGTTCTATCTTGACAACAATCATAAAATTAGGGATACGTGAAACGTAAACTTGTAAAACTCACAAATATTACAAGTAAATTCACTTGTTTTATTAAAATTTTCATAAATTCATTGTGCAACAGAAATCACAAAATACAAAAAAATTACTAGTATTATTAACTTGTAAAATAATGTGCAACTGGCCCCTGGTAAAATTATTATATCATGGGAAAATCCCATATTAGCTGGCAGCACTGTTGTCAATCTAGTACAATTTATGAACAGCTGTGAAACAAACAATTTTCAGCTCAAATAAACGTGCCTCCTTTTTGCTTGTTGCGAATATATTTTCTATCGCTATTTTTTGCGATATCCTTGCAATTCCTTGATAATATAAATGCATTTTAAATTAAAAAGATCAATAAAATCTAAATACAACATTGATCCCAACTTCAAATCCTGAAGAAAATTGAAAGGTGAGTTTCAAACAACTTAATTCAAATCCAGTCTAATGTTTTTCTTACTCCAATTCGTCAGCATAGCAAAATGTCTCGTGTTACCCGTCGCAAGCATGTGCTCAAGGAAATGCTAGAGGAAGACTATGAGCTACCCACAGAGCAACAGCAGATAGTGCGTGTAATTAGCAGTCGTGGCAACAACCTGCACGAAGTGGAAACAGCGCCACCGCATGAAAACGAAACGTTTCTCGTTTCTATGCCCACAAAATTTCGCAAAAATGTTTGGGTCAAACGTGGAGACTTTGTGCTGGTCCAACGCATCGAAGAGGGTGATAAGGTAAAGGCAGAAATCTGCAAAATCCTAACGCCAGAGCATATTAAGGAATACACAAAAGCCGGCATATGGCCGCAGAAGTTTACAAACAAGCGGCCACATGAGGAGGATTTTGATGTTGAGGACTCGGATGACGAGGCCGATGAGTTTGTGGTACGCAATCGAAATAGGCCAGCAGCGCCGCAGAATGAAAATGATGATGAAGACTCAGATGATGATGATGATGGTAGTGATACAAGTAGTGATGAAAATTAGTTTTTTAGTTAATTCATATTTTATGTATATCTATCCGTTATCAATTAATTTAAAGCATATTAAACGGTTTTTACTCTAAGTTGAAGTTGAACGAGTGTTATATGCTCAGATTTTAGTAAGAAGTTAAATCAAAACTTTTTTAAATACTTATTAAGTACTTAATTTCAGAAGCTCGAACAAAGGTTTTATAAAATTATGTAAATCACAAGTTAAGATTTCATCGGTGTTTAAATAAAGAATAATGGAGAAAAATTCAATAGCAGCTCTATCAAAAATAAGTGAACACTGAACTTATTGACAAAACTAACTATTACAAAACGATCGAGATCTGTAATCTTTTCGCAGACCATTTCTTTGATGTATTTGGAGCCCCTACAATTCAAACTCTAGCTTGGTAATACCCTCGAAGCACATAACTAGTTTCTTATAACATCAATTTCAGACAGAGATTTATAATGCCATAAAAGATGTTGATCCTAACAAGGTTCCTGGCACCGTTCAAAGTTTCAGATGCCTTCAAGCATGTTAATTCAATTTGCGGATCAGATAGCGATGACTTTGTATCTTATATTCAATATATGTTTGAACCTTCGTACTTTTCCTTTGTATTGGAAGTCTTCTCATCTATATTTCTATATACAAAAAAGACGATAGATGTCGGTAAAAAATTATATGGGTTTGTAATATTGTCTACAATTCCAAAACTTTGAGAAAAAAATTATGTGTGAAGAGCTGTTAAATGCATTATTAAATAATCAACAGCACGGTTTTCGTAGAGGCTTATCAGCCACAACTAATCTTGCAATCCTAGTCTCGGATGTTCTCATTAAAATGGAAAAAGGAAATCAAGTGGAGGCAGTCTTTAAAGACTTCAGTAAAGCTTTTGAACAAGTGGATCATGATATCCTATTATTAAAATTGCAAAAGACCCAATTTGTTAAGTTCCAAGGTATATTGTCGAAAAAGATAGCAGTTTCTTCCGGTATTCCACAAGGCAGCCACCTCGGTTTGCTTTATAAGTCTATAACTAAGTCCTCGTCCATATTCTTGTCCCAATATATTTGTCCCAATCGTTGACTTAATCCTTTTCAAAATCACTATACCTAAAATTGTGCATTCTTGGTATTGTCGTTATCCTTATTCTAATCCTTGTATTTAGCCTTGATATAATATGTATTTATGTCCAACTCTTTGTCTAAATTCTAATCCCAATCCTTGTCCAAATCATGGTCATAATTCTTGCCCAAATTCTTGTTATAATCCTTATAAAAATTATGCTTGACTAAATCCTTGTCGAAATCCTTGTCCAAAATTAAAATGTAAATTTATTTCCTTACAAAATTTGGGAAAACGATTGGAAGAGACGTTGATTTGGCGTTGCACTAGCGATTCGCCGAAGTGATGATAGCGCGATTCTCGAAGAATTTTCAAAATCCTTCTTTGCTCATTTCCGGCGATCGTTGGAAGATGGATCACTTTTCGATCGCCCGATTTGCGGAAAAATTTCAAAATCTCCTTTTGCTCATTCTGGAGATCACTCAAAGATGGATCATTCACTTTTCGATTGTCAAAGGGCTGAATGCGTGTTTCAAAATCTTTTGCTCATTACTGCGATCGTTGGAGGATGGATTTTTGAAAAATTTTTAAAATCTATCACGGGAATATGAACCCGGGCTCTATATGAAATATGAAAAATCGTTAAAATTAATCAAAACGTAAAAAAATAAAAAATTAATTGAATTCTGGCAGCACCAACGTCTGCCGAGGCCACTAGTTTAAACTTTAAAACAACTTGTAACGTTCAGCAATGATCCTTCGTAACAAATCGCTGAGGAACCATAAAAGCGATTCGTTTACCACTCTTGTCAGTAAAGCGCTTAAGACCCCTTCTGCCAATTTGTGTGCGACTCTTTCTGGCAAATCACTAAGACTTCTCTGGGCGATTCGTTGGCGAATCTACCCTTCAGATAGCTTAAGGTCCCTCTCGGTAATTCGTTTGCAACTCTTCTCAGCGAATCACTTAAGACCCCTCCTGCCGATTCTTCCCGGCGTATCCTTAAGACCCCTCACGAAGATTCCCTTCCTAGGGAATCACTTACGGCGACTTCGTTGGCAAATCTTCCTGCCGAATTGCTTAAAACCTTTATTGGCGATTCATTAGTGAATCTTCCCGACGAATCGCTTTTGTGGCCACTGCTGCTTACATTTGAGGACACCAGAATGACTCTCAAAATAGCTTGCCGCCGATTGTCTCATCTTCCAAGCGATTCTGAGACTGAGAATTTAAGTAAAATTTTGTATACTTTAAACGAATCAGAATACTTACATTGTATTGGAAACTCCTCTAGTTGTTGCTGGCGGAAAAATTCGCATCAAATGTCAACTCCTTCCTTTACTAAGCGTTGGTGATACCTACTTCTTTCCCCACAGAAATGTCGCCTTTTTTCGTAGCTTAATAAGAATAGAAGCAAAGGGAAAAGAAAAAATTCCGCATCGAGTTTTTATTCTGAATAAGAGAAAAACAGGGAAAAAGAGAGAAAATTTGCCGAGAGTTTCTGTTCATGATTGCGCTGTATATCTTCAATATAACTCGTCGAGCAATGAACAAAAATGTTCTTCTGAAAATATACTTTGAACGAAAGAAAGCTTGAAGACTTTGAACGAATTTCTTAAAAAAAAAATACATTTTTAAAACAAAAGTACTCTATTGAGAGTAATCAAATTACACCAAAATGAAAGTTTAACAACGCTACAAAACTTTAATAACTACTTCAAGATTATTTCAATAAAATGCAAATTGAGTTCCTGTTTTGGAAAAAAACCCAAAAACAATATTTCACTAAAAATAAGAGAAAAGTTAAAAAAATATACGATATCCTTCAATTTGTCAAATATTTTTACAAATGATTTCGTTCCTGTAGACATCATTCTACAGCATAAAAATCAAACAGCTTTTCAGGATTTTGCATTTATTTATTTATTCTTTTCATTTTGCATTTATTTTCTTAGGGTTATTTTTAACTAAATTTTTTTGATTATCTTACAAGTGAAAAAATTTAGTAAAAAGTGGCAAAAGCTCCAAATACAATTTTTAATATAGTGTTTCATATTTTCTTGTTTTTTTTTTTGTTAATTACATTACATAATTATATATAAGTATTTTTATATAATAATAATAAAGATCAACTAATTTTGCTTGAATGCGAGACAATAAAAACAACAAAATAGTTAACGTCTTTGTTAAAGAACGTGCTGCTGTTTTGCTGTTTGCAGTTTATTTATAAATACGTTTTTTTCTCCATTTATATTGACAGAATTTCTTATTTAAAGCGTTTTGTGTTGCGCATGCATTTTATTTTTTTTGTAAATTTTTGCAAGTGTATTTTGGTTTTATTTTTACTTAAACTAAGACTATTTTGCAATATGTATGTGTTTATGTGTAGGTGCTTACGTGTGTGTATAGAAATGAAACTATTTTTCGTTGTGTGGGTTTTAATTTTTTAATACTTTAAGTTTAGATATTTTAAGAATGATTTAAAATTGCAGCCTCAAGTTATTATGTTAGTTAAAAGTCAATCAATACCGCTTCTTTTTGTAAGATTTCATTTTCTTAAGAAATTTGAATTGTTTTAAAATTGTTTTAATACTGCGCTAACAATAAAAATTTATTGTTGCCATAACAGCGCTTCATTTATTTCAATAAAATTTTGAAAGCTCAAATAATGATGTTTTCGTTAAGTGGAGGGGGGAAGAAGGAGAACTTAAAAATAAATTACTACAACAAAAAAAAAATAATGAGATCCTATTTAGAATAAATATCTTAAAATTCATGTTAAATTTTAAACTTATGCAAATGAGTTGAAATTTTTAAGCTGCCAGCGCACTTTAGCATACTTTTAACTGTTGCTTATCATCGGGCTTTTCCTCGTCTGTCTTCTCCAAAACCGATTCGCTTGCAACGCCGCTCTCGTCGTTTAGCGATGATTCTGGCTCCTCGTTACTTTCCGCTATGGTTGTGGCCGTTGAGGACATAGCCGCTTGCATCTCTAGCGGCAGCGTTGACGGGCGTATCTTGTTGTTGAAGGGAAAATGCGTTTGATTTTCAAATTGTGGCGTATGCACGGCCACTATTTCGGTTTGTGTGGTGGCAGCAGAGGAATCTTCTTTCTTTGCTACCGCCAGAGCATCGGCAACACCCACTGAGAGCAGCTTTTTTATATTCTCATGTGGTAGATTACAAAAAAGCGTCAGACAGTTGAGTATGTCGCGCATCGAACCTTGCAGTTGTTGCACCTGTGCAGAGAAATTTTTAAAAATTAAATAAAATTTAATTAATAAGTATACATTTTTAGAATTCATATGCAGATTTGCTGTTATTGATATAATTATTGAAAAAAATAAAAGTGCTGCGATGTGTCTGAAACATAGCTGTTAAATAATGATTAGTAATCGTATTCATTAGTAATTAGATTATTTTTATTAAAAATTTTAAATAATTGATTAAGTACGATTTTTTTCTGTTTGGCTCAGTAATCAAGCGATTACGATTACAAATAATCAAATTATATTCACGATTACTTGAAATTACGAAAATAATCAAAAAGAATCAAAAGTAATCCATAAAAAAAAGTTCGATTATTTTTAAAGATTACTTTTGATCTTTTTGATTATTTTAAGAATTTTCGATTCTAGGGCTCAAATTCTTAAAATAATCAAAAAGAATCAAAAATAATCCTTAAAAGTAATCTGATTATTTTTGTGGATTACTTTTGATTCTTTTTGATTTTATTCGTAATTTAAAGTAATCGTGATTATAATTTGATTATTTGTAATCGTAATCAATTACTAATCAAAAACTTTACCTAAGGATTATATAATGATTATAATTCTTTTTGAAAAATAATCTAATTGATTACTAATCGTAATCGAAATTTAACAGCTATGGTCTGAAATGTGCTAATCTCTGCAGCATTAGAACGCAATATGCACAAAAACGGATGCGGATCCGTTACGGGTATGTCAGTTTGGAATTCGATCTTTTATATTTCTACGGGCCCGTTTCGCACTCGTTGGCAGTTAATTTGTTATGAAATCAAGAAGATGAAAATGCCTGATAAAAAGGCATACTAATTAATTTCAGTGGTGACCGTGGCATGCAAGTATTTAAGCTTTTTTTCTAAGAAACAAAGATCAAGTTCGAGAATGGGCTAGATCGAATGAAAACCACGCCTACCTCCCATACGACCCCAATAATGAAAACTCTATAATGAGGCCAATATTTAAGATACAATACTAAAAATCGGTATTTGTGTATTCTAGGTCAAAACTGAGGTGTGTTAGAAAAATGGGCGTCATTCACCTACTAACACGCCCACCTCCCATGCAACCCCAAAATTGAAAACTATATAAAAAGGCTTCTGTTAAAGCTAAATAATAAAACTAGCTATTTATTAATTTTATACCAAAACTGAGGCGTGTTAGAAAAATGGGAGTCATCCACTCACTAACACACCCACCTCCTATACAACCCCAAAACTGAAAACTGTATAAAGATGATTCTGTCGAAGCTACAAAAATAAAATTAGGTTTTGATTCATTTTATTCCAAAAATAAGACCTGTTAGAAAAATGGGCGTCATCCATAAACGAACACGCCCACCTCTCATACAATCCCAAATTGGAAACTCTATAAATACGTTTGTATTTTATATCAAAACTAAATCGTGGAAAAAATCGTGGTGTCGGCCGTGGGGGTATTTTAACTTCGGTCAAGTCGAAGATATACCTTACTAGTTTTAAATTGTATCGCTTTAATACATAATAATTGTCACATAATAAAGAAACTCAGTTTGGAGTTACTATTTGGTGATATCCTACTACTCGGAAGTACTCGCAAACTAGAACGGGTACTGAACAAGGGGTTTGGCTCCACCCATAAAAGACAATTTTTATATTTAAAAGCTTTGGAAATAATGCTCACAGAATATTGAAACTCAGAGTGCAGTTATTATTTGTTGATGGACTTCTAATGGCAAACTGGACAGGCATTGAAGAAGGACGGCAGCAAACTGGAACGGGTACCAGCAAGTTTAAATATAAATAAAAAAGTGAATTACATCTCGACAAAACGAGACATCAAATAATTTGTATTGATTTTGACGATTCTGACTCTGAGAGAGAGAGGATTGATAACACTGCAGCTAACTTGATTATTGTACTATTGAATGAAGTACTATTGTACTTGACTGAAATACACGCTAAATAATAAATAACGATAATATTAAGAAAATTCATTAAAAACACTTTTGTTAAGAGCTTCACAGTAATTCTGATTACATTTGAAAGAAAATTTAACAAACTTTTAGAGATAATTAGAAAAATTGGAAAACTGTTAAAATTCGATTAAGATATTGACATGGAGAGTCAACATTTTGAATTCAAATCTTTAACTAATTCACCATGTATGGGGAATTATTAATGAACGCACGAGTTTCAACTTTATGAAATCCTTTGTCTGCCACAGTTTTCTCAGCACGGAGTACATTTAACCAATAGCATGGTTAACACGATCAGTGCAGCTCAAATTTCTCTTTACAACACCGACAAACGAAATATTTACTCCTGCCATAACAATGGGTGGAAGATAATAAATGCTGCAGCGCTATCGAGAAAAAGCAAGAGCTAGGGTTTTGGATGCATTTAAATTGAGTTCAAATCTTCATTCAATCTACAATTCAATCTACAAATCAATTCTTTCGACAACTCAATCGGCCTAGATGATAGATTTGTGCATCATCCGCGTTCAAGTGAATTGTAGAATTCTGACAACTGGATACGATGTCATTTATGAACATTCTGAAAAGAATTGGACCCAGGATTGACCCCTGTGGTACTCCAAAATATATAAATTTTTTATCGGAAAACACATTTTTAGTGTTCTCTTGTTAATCGGTTACTGAAATAAATTCTTATTAACTTAGTTGCACAGGTACTAAGCCCAAAATAATTTTCAAGTTTTTGCAAGAGAATCTTATGGTCGAATCTTCAGAAAAGTCTAACAATGTTAAAATGATTAGCTCGTTCTTGTCATATGCTGGCCGAACGTCTTCCATCACCTTGAGTATGGCAGTTGTATAACTATGGCCTTCTTTACACCAGCATTCAACACCAGCCTTCCTTACACGAGCATTCAAATAATGGACAATTTGAACCGAAATCATTTTTACAAAGGCTTTTGACAAGGCAGGTAGGATACTTATTGGCCTGAAGTATTCAGTACGGCTTTGATTGTTTTTTTTTCAGTGGAAATCACATATTAATCCTCCATTGCTGAGGAAAGGTAGAATAAGTAAGAGAAAAATTAAGTATATGTGTCAAGCTTGAAGACAAGGTAATATAAGTTTAACATATCTCAGATTCATAGCATGGAATCCAACAACATTGGATTTGATGGTCAAAATAGCTTTTATAGTAATGAAGAAATAAAGAATGAAGTATCATCCTCAGTGACAGTTTTAAAATCAAATTTATCTTTGTGATTATATACAAGTCGATGGTTTATTGTGTAGTCGGAAAAGTCAAGAAATTTATTCGCTTGAAGGAAAAACTAATTCAATTCATTGCATTCAAATTACATTCGAAAGCTCTCTTTTTAAAACTGATTAGGTTTAAATTTTTTCATAAAACTTTTCCCAGCAGATAAACATAAAGTTTACATTTACATTTTTACGACGATAACTTATCTCAAAAAATCGAAGTTTAACTTGGTGAGGCAAATTTAAATTTAAACACAGAAATGCTAGGTTTAAAATATTTAAACTTAGATTTTGTCAAAAATTCTTGAGAACATTGGAATATTTATGTATAAAAAAATTATACTTAAAAAAAAATATTCCAATGAAACTGACAATTTGCATTGTTTTATCAAAAATGTTTGAAATATTTTAATGTTCTACGTCAAAGTTGTAGAATTTTTACAACAGTGCCGCTCAAATATGTCTTTTAATCTCAGTTTAAATTTGTAAACAGAGTTTAAGTAAACTGCCGATAAAAATGAGATAAGTTACGAAAATAATTTTAACTGTGTTTAAAATTTAAACTCTGTTTACGAAATTTGAGGTTAAGGAATTTAACCTTCGGAGATCAGTTAACGGGCCTAAGCCGCTGAAATATATCCTTTTCAAGTGACTTAAACACAAGTAGCAAAGTTTCTCGATATCCGATTTATGTCCCAATTGTGAATTATAGGTACGTTTCCAGTAAGTATAGGTTTTATTTCTAATTTTTGTACATTCCTTAGCTGCACGTGAAATCCATGGAACTTTAGAGTTTTTGACAATTAATTTTCTCAAAGGTACGTATTTATAATGTTAGTAACGTATACGGGTATTAAATGTTGAAGTTTTTCCTCAATGTTCGAAAAATGCATCCAGTCCAATTCAAAATGTTTGCTTGGCCGAACAGGGTTTCAGTATCTATCGCTTTAAAATCACGATAAAACAAACGTGAATCGGATGGTGTTTTTGTTAAATCGAGGTGATATGAAGCAAATAACATATCATGATCTGAAATTTTTGATAAGAAAGTTATTCGAAACGCGAGGAAAATGTTTTATATGAAAACCAGAAAACTAGGATTGGTCAAATAATAGACCGATAAGCAAAATTTTGTTTGTAAAATTATTATTATTCTGCGAAAAAAAATGTTATAACTTTGAATCAACATGGCTTCATATCAGGAAGTCAAACTGTCACTAATTTAAACATTTTTTGTTCTTCTATAAATTATTATAGACTATAATTATAAAATTTTCAAGGGCTTACAAAGAGATGTTAGCCAAGCATGTTTAAGTTCTTGTCTCCTTAAGTGATGGTAAAATGTTAAAATTCAAAATTGCAAAATTGCTTGTCTTCCCTCAACAGGTCTCTTCAGGTGTACTTCAATGCAGTTATCTTGGTTCACTTATAATCCTTTTCTTTATTAAAGACCTTCCTTTAGTTATTAAACACTGTAGACGTCCCTTTTTTGCTAATAACTGAAAACTATTTCGATCAATTGAATCAGACAATGATTTCTTCACAAATGAAACTTCTTCTATTTCATTTTAACTCGGTCGCTTGTTGGACCCTAAGTAATCTTCCCGTCAATATATCAAAATGCCAGTGTCTCTCTTTTATTACGTCAGCTCTTTCTATTCGCTGGAACCATTCCATTAATTATACTTGTTTGGAAAAAAAAGTCTTGTAAAAAGGACTTGATACTTGTTCTTGATCCAAAGCTGAATTTTAGAAATCATATAGAACTAATAATTGCGAAAGCTAACTTAATGATGAGGATTTTTTTAAAATAACTTCAACTGCTTTCTCTGAGAACCATACTCTTAAGAAATTATATTTTTCTTTAGTGAGACTGCATCTGAAATATCGCTGAACGATTAGAGACGGTTGAACGTAAGCCCGCTATGACTTAGTTAATCTTACTCCATTTTCTATTCATCACAATTTATTCTTTTTTATGCTTATTTTGAATCTTATTCATCACAACATTCAGTGCCCTAAACTTCTTTCTCAGGTAGATTTCTATACCTCATCTCCGTTACACATTTCATTTTTCCCTAACTCGTTCCATAGATTGAACTTTACTCAAAATATGTTTTTGGCACGTAGCATTCAGGAAGTTCTAAGTGCTTTAAACATGTTAAGAAATATTTCTGGAAACATTTTTAGGGATAATCTTGTACTAAGCATAATCAACACTGAAGTCATTCAACGATGAAGGTCAATGACAGAACTAACTTCACCTTAATATAGCACCGTCTCATGGCGGTACATGGTAGCAACAATCGAGCACATTACCGCACTTGTTTTTTTTTTATTTGTCAGCTCTACTTAGGCTTAGCTTACTTAAGCTCAAATTCTTTACCTGATTCGTTAGCACCGTGCATGTTTTGGCCAAATCATTGACGACTGTCGTCGAGCTGTTGTCCAAACTAATCGTTTTGCTCGACGCTGACTCGAGTTCCGTTGGCGCCGTCTCTGCTGTGTGATTAGAGCCAGCTAAAGCTATGCCACCTGCGCCTGCCTGCATGGTTGAGACCTTTTTCCACAGCGCGTTGATTGCTTGCATTTGCAGCTGTTGTATTTTGCGCTCATTTTCCAGTTGAGCCTTTGTCATTTCCATGTCTTTGGTTAGTTTGCTATGTGTACATATCAAAAATTTTAAAAACGCAGTAAAAATAAATAATGCAACCAACTCACTGTATGTACTCGTGCGTGCGGCGCTTGAGTAGCTTCTCGGCTATATCCTTAGTTTTCTTGCGTGTGCGATAGCCTCGCCAGGTCTTCTGTATAACCACAGCCGACAGTTCGCTATGCTGCAGCGACTTGTTGTTGGCTACAATATTGGCAAGTTGTAGGTTTTCTTTATGCTGTTGATGGCAACTAAATGCGTGGGAATGAATGCATTAATTTATTTTAGAATAAACATTAGTCAAAAAAGTTACCGTTGCGCCGCTTTGTTGCGTATTGTTTTTAACTTGTCTACATTTATGTGATCGCTATCGTCATCATCATCTTCATCTTCCTCATCGTTATTCTCCTCTTCGGAGCTGAGCGCACCCGAGGAGCCCACATGTGGCGGCGTTATATGCATTGAATTGCTGAGCAAACGCGACTTCATTTGATTGTCTATCACCGTTGGTGGCGAAGCTGCTGTGGGCTGTGCTATAGACACCTTGCTCAGGCTAGACTGTATGCTATGGTTTGAATTAATTTTACGTGGACTCATTTGAGGCGTACGCTCCGAATTACGTTTTAACATGTGTGGACTGCGCATTTTGGGCGAATTCATTTTGTTATCTGCAGTTGTGTTGATGATAAAATAAAAAATTTAAAAAAAATTTATTTTGTTTATTTTTAAGTTTGAGAGATTTTAAAGTTGTTAAAATCTCAAAGCGTACTACCTTTGTTTTTGTTTATTTTTGAGTTTTGCATTTGTGTTGTGATTGCGGAGACGGTAACACGTTGTGCCACAGCAGCGGGACAAACATCTGGGCTCATTAGAGTTTCTGGTACAGGCACCATTTTTGATGCAGCAGCAAGTGGACCACCAGAGGGAGGATTACCCGCTAATGATTGCTCTGTAGAGTGACGAAAAAAAAAATATCAATAATTTTATTGATTTTGTATTAAAATTTGTTTGTATATTGCAACTGACCATTATAATGATTCGGTGTTATGTTGCGAGGTGGTGTTGTTTCATGTGCATTTGTATTTTTGTTTATCGCATTGCTGTTAAGATTGTTGGTGGTTACCGCATCGAAACTTTGCGTCATTAGTGCATCATTTTTGATGTTCTCAATCAAGGATGTCGTCATAGGCATAACATGATTGGCATTAAAAGCTAGAATTAAACATATTTTAATTAATATAAAGAATAACTACTAATTAACAGTAACTAGGAACTAAAATGTACCCTGATCACTGGTGGTGTTACCATGATAGCTGCTTATCATTGAATCCGGCGAGCCTTGACGACCTGTAAGTCTTGAAACTAGGCGTTGATGAAAGAAGATTATTAAAATATTTCAATTTCAACTTCAAGGGGAAATTGTAATTACATCGTGGAGATTGTATGCGACTGGCTGGCTTCTTTCTGCCCGAAGAGGGCGAATTATTGCCTGAGTTAGCCGAATTTTCCGAGATTTCTTCTTGCAGCTGCCGTTGATGCTGCTGCGCTTTGCTGAGTATTAAGCGTAGCTTGCGTTCGTTTTCATTTTCCAGTGCTTTGCCGATCAACGGACAAACTGAGCTCAAATATTTGGCCAATGCTGTCTGTTCACCCAAGCGAAACTGTCTGCCGCGACCCTGACTATAGAGCCATTCAGCTTTGAGACTACATGGAATGGCGTGGAAAAAAAATGTTTACTAAATTCGATTATGTTGGAATAATGGTTAAAATATTAACCTCTCAATTGGATCCACCATGAAGCCGTCAATCGCTTTAACACTCAGGCACCAGTTCAGCACAAAGGGCCGGTGATCAAAGCCGCTGTAAACGTAAATATTAAGAAATAATTTACTTAAATGCAAATTAGAAATGGAATAATAAACAAAAGTTTCGCTAGAAACCAGAAAGTAAGGAATGGGAATGGAAAAAAACAAAAGTCTCGCTAATGTTGATCTTTGGCCTGTTGATCTCATCGTTTATCATTTTGCCCAACAGTAACATTTCATGCTGAGATTAATTTTATTATTAAGTTTATTACCCCTTTATACCCCACCCTGTTATAAATAACACCACCAACTTACTCCGGTCCAGCCGTCATAGTAACACATGGATTATCATTGATTGTAATGCTTTGTAGATTACATAAATTCGACAAGGTACAAATCTCATTCAGATCACTTATGTTGTTTTTGGCAAGCGTTAGAGTTTCCAGAGAAATCGGCAAATGTTTATCGCAGTGACGCAAATGTGTCAGACGATTTCCATGCAAGTATAAGTCCTGAAAATGATATCAAAATTTTAACAAAAATATCAGTTATTTAGTTTAAATGTGGCTTACCTTCAAACATTTTAAAAATGATATATCTGCAATACTGCCAATACTATTCTCAGCTAAATTCAAATACTCCAATTTAGTATTCTGATTTAAATGTTCGATGGTTTTGATATTGTTGCCTTCGAGATTAAGCATACGCAAGTGTTGGCAGTCCTTGAGACCCTCAATGGAAAGAATACCATTGAAGGAGAGTGTAAGTTCGCGCAGACAATGCAACCGGCAGACGCCATACATGCGAAGCAACTGATTTTTACTTAATGAAAGCTGTAAAAAACATTTGAAAAAAACATAAGGAAGGTAAGAAAAGAAATAATTTTCAATGCTTACATTTTAGATGAATAGAATCAAGCAATTTTTTTGCATACTTGAATTATTATATTTTACTAACCTTTTCTATTTTTAAATACGAGTCGATGTTGTCAATCTTTTGCAATTCATTTTCATCCAATATTAAGCTGCGCACATTTTGAGCATCTTCCATTTTGGGCACCTTCTTCAGCTGCTTCTTGGAAAGATCCAAGATAAATTTTGTGTTTTCCTCTTCGCCTAGAAAAAGAACATAATTGAGAAAAATTATATTTTAGAATAAAATATTTGAAATTTCATATTTCATTGTAAGGTATTTTAAATTAAATGTTTCAATCGAATAACATTAAAAATCACTGAAAATCGGTTCGGAAACGCTAGCTCGCTTCTAGCTACGAATTGTGAGATCGAGCTAGATGGGCTCGTTTTTTTTATCAAAACAAGGTTCCCAACAATCAATAAAACTGCTTTTATAATAAACTTATTATTCGCGACCTGGAGATTTCATTATAAAAAGAATAAGTCTGACTCGTTCGCGGGCGAGAGCTGCAACGTCCAAGTCAGGGCGCACTATTGCATAATACAACATTGTAGTTGTAATCATGCTCTCAAATTCTATGGCCCAGCGTTTAATAAATCCAAAAATAGAATATGCTTTCTAAAAAACTTTATCAATGTGAATGTTAAACGACTGTTTAGAATCTATGCATATTTCGAGATCATTGATGCATCTACACGACTTTTCTCTTCCGCGAAGAGGTTATTATTTTTAGAACTTCGAAGGATTTCAAAAGCCTGGAGTAGGTTGGAATTATCTTTAGTATTTATTTATCTGTATATCTGCATAAATCAAGAGTGTTCAATAACGTGCGTGACGCCATTAATTCCTTAAATAAACAGAAATAAACCAAAGTTCACAACCAACAAATTCTTAAGACAACACCCCTCGTTATTGTATTCGATAGGATTGCTCAGTCAAATACGAATATATCCAGCATACAAATAATTGTGGGAATCCCATTAACTTAAGTTTGAATAAAATTAAATAATGAGGTAATTTTATAAAATTTTCTACAGAAATTCCAAAACTGCAGTTTATATTAGTTTACAGAGTTGATGCAACACCAATAAATGAACGAAGTCAAATCAGTCATTATTTTCAATGAATTAAAAAAGTATTTGTTTTTCTTAAAAAGTTAAATTCTATTACGTCACTAAACTTTTCATAGCTTTTAACTTATTTTGCTTACAATAAGTTTACAATGTTCATTATTAAATTTGGTACCAACATAAAAATAAAAAAAATTGTAAATAAGATTACTATAAAAGAAAACTTTCTGCAGCTATTTCTTAGGCAATTTTAAAATTATATACATTTAATTATTATTTCATCTTATTGAAATCTTCTTCTTAGTTTAGCATCAGAGCATCACTGTTTCAAGTATTTTTTCATAGTCAACAGTACACATGCTATCTTTAATCAGACAATGGAATCAATATCAAATGAAGATAAGAAGTCACATATAATAACATTGCCACCGCCTGGCTAAAGGTGACATACGTGCCACATCAGATCCAAATATTCTCGTCGTGGTTCCGGCTCACCATAGAATGTTCTGCCACTTTTTTGTCTAAAGACGTGCTTGTTCACAAAAACAAATTTATGTTTGTTCTTGGTGCTAAAATTACTTTTTCTCGAGCTTTAACCCAGCCATCTTACTTCACTTTATCTTAAATACTTTTTGAGTTGTTTTGAGGAGTAAAATTGGTTCTGTTTTGATTTTCGCACCAACAGCTTATCGAAATGTTGTAATTTTGCATTTTCTGCCTCTTGTTTTTGGTTTAGTGACTGAATTAATTGCACTAAATATATTGTTGGCTAAAATTTGAATTCATTCCGCTATTTTGCGCGTTGATTTTTCATTTTTTTAGATTCAATAATTTTTCTTTCAATGAACTCCACGTTCCATACTTAATAATTCTTGCTTATTAAACTAGGGGAAAAAACTTCTATTAAAATTATGAGACTTGCGGTTGTCAATTTTATTCTTACCATGAACTTACAAGATTATGTAAACACAAGTTTTTTGTTGTTTTCATTTTTCTACGCAGTTATTCAATATTTTCAATTCACTGATACTTGTGATCAGTGAGTAGCCCCATGGCATAGGGTAGTGATCATTCTTTTAATTAATTTTTCTATTAATATTTAAACATAAAATTTTCAGTAGAAGATGTTTCTATCGCGATAAGTTGTGATTTTGTACATGTCTGTTTGATAAACGAGTACTTTTTGGGTGTTTTAACCATTTATTTAAAAGTTATTTTTTCCCTAAAACGTTTCGCAGCAATGAAAATTTGAAAATTACCCTCTATGGCTGATGATAGCTGATAATTAACCTAAATCTACCTTGATATTTTTTGTCTATTTGCTTTATATTTTCGATATTAATCATCTGGAAATAGTATTATAATAGCTAGTATTTGTATTGTAGGAACTCTTTTTTTTTAATTTTACGGAACTACAAAACTTTGTCGAATTTGCTTTAGGTTTGATTAAACTCTTAGCATAAAAGGCTTGAAGAGGTTTTTTTTCTTAAAAGTAAAATTTCATAACGTAATGATGTTATTAAATGAAAATTTCAATACATTTAAAGTTATGAACTTAATAATTATCATAAATATAAATTTCAAGAAGTTAAAAGAAGGAACAATATCAAAGCATTAATTTCGCAGTGCTATAGCAGAGATCAATAATATTTTCCAAATTTTTAAAATACAATTTTAATTCAATTAAAAAATCGATTCCTTACATCACATCCTAAATTAACTCAGAGCATTCTAAAGTGATGCAGCAACTTTTTGCACTTAAAATTTATCAACTTAATCAGGTTTTTATTTTTGATTCGTTCGGCCACCAAATGTGCTTGGAGCTAAGTTGAAACTTTCAGCATAAAAGCTCCATACATCTTCTATACCCCACCACTGCAGTCAGCAACCCATATACAATGCATTAGTTTATCGTATTTTTTTGTTGTGGCTTCATGCAGCAGGTCAATAAATTTTGTTGGCAGGAATCAAGAAGACGACACCAACTATTACGATGATGACGACATCTTGCAGGACGCAAACATAAATCGTGACAAATAGAGGTGTGACAGCACAGAGGTAAAGGGACGCATAAAATAGCAGAGTACAGGCAGACAATTGAGTTTCTTTAAGTTACAATGCAAAGTTGGCGCGTTTGAGCATCATAGCTGAGCTTTTGCCAACATATGCCACTGACATTCCTCAACTGTGCAAAATTTTTTTTTTCCAAAGGAATTTACCCAACATGCTGAGTGCCCTTCATGCAATTGCCACTTAACAAAAAGACTACGTTTGCATGAATGAGCAAAAACCACCCCCTATCAACGTGCCATAAATTCCCATTCATGTTGATGGTAGACTTTTTCATTCCCCCGGCCCCACACTCTGCAAATAACCATAGCTGAGACCACTTAATTTAATTTAAATTAATTAATTTAAATAAATCAATTAATTAATTAAACTAAACATTTTTCACATTCAATCAACTCACTCATTGTGGTTGCTTTTGTTGACGCCTTCGTTGTTTCCGTTCAATTTTTTATGCTTTCTATGGTTTTTATTGAAAAATCAATCGTCCGTTGAATTCTAAATGGATTTGATTGAGTGCAGCCGCAGACAATTTTATTGACACTTCGGTTCGGATTTTCTCCGGTTTTCTTGATTTTCATAGAATGGCCAATGATTGCTTTTTTATTCCACTAGTGTCTCACATCTTTTACACGATTTACAATAAATTTGAGTCGAAAATTATGGTGAAAGATTTTGTGTAATTTTTCAATTTGAATTTTGGCAGTAAAGTAAAAAGCAGCAGAATTTTGTCTCGATTGATTTTTTCCTTTTCTTCGATTTTCACAACACTGCCTTCAACTGTTATACGGCGCACAAGTGACAGTTAGTGTACGTTGACGGTGGCCAGATTGTATAAAAGTACGAACAGATGATCAAAGGCCAAATTCAGCGAATACAACTACTCACTATCAAGTCGGCCACTAACTCTCAATTATATTGTACAAACTGTGCTTGTTAAGTTTATTTCGAACAATCTAGAGAATTTGAAAAAAAAATTGATTGTGATCAAGCCAGGTCCCAGGACATACAAACAAATCTATAATATAGTCGGAAACAAAAAAAAAATGTCATGCTCAGAATTCTCAGTATATGGGCCGAGTGAATAAAAAAGTAGCTTATACTATGTAGTACTAAGTACTAGCACTAGCTTAAACTTTTCAGTACTAGCTATGCTGAAAAGTTTAAACTACAAAAAGTGTGAATAAAACATTGCTTGTACACTACATAGCTAGTACTGAAAAGTGATAGCTAGTACTGGAAAATTAAAACATATGTGGCAGTAAACTCAGCTGACAGAAACTGTTTGGGAGTTGCCAATCTTTACAAATATGTCTATTTTTTTATAATTGTTTAGCATGACTAAAAGAAAAACAATTTGGTAACTCTGTCAGCTTGTGTTGATCATTAGAAATATATTTTGGGGCACGATGGGTGACAAAAACAGTGCAAAATTTTTTGACATAGTTAAAAACTATAAAATTTTATTTAAAAAATCGCAAAAGCCATCAGTGAGGGAGGCACTTTTTCCAGATCGGACAATTTTTGCGACTCCCAGCGCTGCAACCACGAAGCCCCGTTTTTCTCTCTGCCGCCAGTTTGGAGCTCTATAAAACCATGTTGGAGTGAAAAATATATATTTTTTTTAATTTTTTTCTGGCAACTTGTTCAATTCTTTACAATAATAAAAAAAATTTTGTAAATATTTGAATAAAGAAGATTTTTCAAAGCACTTTTTATTAAAACAACTAAAAATGAGTTTTATTTTCAGCACCTCAATGACACTCTTAAAAAAATTAAGTTCAAACTAGTTATTTTAAGTACATTCAAGTTTTTATTCACACTTATTTCCAGCAAACGCTGGAAAAACTAGTTTGTACTAGCCTGCAAAAAGCACTAGCTTTAACTGAAATTTTTATTCACCTCAAAACTAGTTTAAACTTAAAATTTGCTAGTTATAGCTTGAACTACATTTTTATTCACTTGGCTCAATGGCTGCGTTCTTAAGGATGAGCGTGTTAAGCTTTCCGTAACCACTATGAGGAGGTTTGCTCCGTACATACTCCTGATAGGAGTGATGTGGGTGACATTAGAAACTCAATCTCAAACAAATTTGCTAATCTTCCTCCTTCAGTGTATAATTTTTCTGATGACTTTAACTCGTTGCACAACACCGATGATTTTCATTTTGTTAACCCTGGATCGATCGGGAATATTATTAAAGATCTGTATAATAAAAACTCTTCAGGCTTAGACAAAATCTCTAACTTCATCATTAAACGTTTGCCGGCTTTGGTACTGAATTTCTTAACCATAATTTTTAATAATTGAACACATTTTAAAATCAAAAATGGATCTGAACATTGAAGATAATTATATTTTAATTTGGTTTTAAAAGAAATCATTCCACTGTTCACAATTTAGTTTCCAATGTTGGTATGGTGAAGAGCGGCGTCCCTCAGGGTTCAGTGTTGGCCCCTAATTTTTTCAAAATTTTTTTACATGACTTCCCTCACGAATTGTCTGGCTCAAGAGGTATTTTATATGCGGATGACTGCCTAATCTATGCACCATGAATCCCCCATGCTGCTTTGAACATGGTATCGAGACATCTCCAAGTTGTTAATGAATATTACAAGCACTGGGGAGTTCGAATCAACGCATCCAAGTCCGTGGCCATTTGAATTAGAAACGCGTCTGGCAAATGCAGCAGAAAAGTTAGTCGGCATGTTTTCTGAACTATTTAATAACAAATTTTTAAGTAAAAATTCGAAACTACTAATCTACAAAGTCAGTATTCGCTCTGTCCTGCTATGCGCATTTCTGATTTGGTTCTCCGTCTCGCCTACGGTAGCCAGGGAAATGGAGGTGTTGGAAAGGAATGTGCTAAGACGTTGTGTTAACAAAAATTTCGAGTCTTTCGTAAAACGTTTTTCAAATATTTTCGTTTATAAAAACTCAAATATTAACCCGTTATGTCGTTATGCGCTATCTTTAAAAAAAACTTTATCAATAAACTTTCATTCCACGAAAATTATCTTTTAAAAGAAATTTTTGAATTCCAAATCAATACAACTGGTCTTCAGTTAATTATTTATCGCCAGTTGGCATTCTAAATGAAAATATCGAAACTGATCTAGATTTTAATACTCCACTTCTACCTGAATTCTATGTTAAAGCTACCTCTCATTCCCATAGGGGTTAATTACTATCCGAACTTATGTTCTTTCGTTTTATTCATTTATAATTCTTGTTCATACTATCACATTAGTTTTCGATTTTGACTTTATATTCAGACTTATTGTTTTACTATTCTTGTTACGTTAACATTGTTCACCATTTTGTGGTGGTTGATTTAGTTTAAGTCTAGTGTTAAGTGTATCTGTTAAGATAAAATAAATTTGGGAATTAATGGTAATGTTTGTTAGATTTCATTATTATTATTTGTTCGTGGCAGTGATAACTAGTGTCCGACCTAAACCAAAATTTTGGCCGAAACCGAAACCGAAACCGAATTTCGGCCATTTTTGTAATATTCGGCCGAAACCGAAACCGAAACCGAAACTGAAAGTCTACATACAAATTTGTTTTTAAAAACATTTTATTTTTTTTTTTTTAATTTTATTAAAAGCTTTCAAAAACAAAACAATTCAAACAGATAATAATAACGTATACATACGATAAATATTCTTTGAATATTAAAGTTCAACTTTAAAATAATAAATAAAGAGATAATTTTTAATACCACTTTAAGGAACTTTTTAGTGTTTAGAGTTATTCGGTTTCGGTTTCGGTTTCGGCCATATTGATGCCGAATAGCCGAAACTGACTAAAAGGGCCGAAACTGGCCGAAACCGAATATTCGGTCGGACACTAGTGATAACATCGTTCGCAAGAAAAATTACTTCGAATGCAAAATTAATAAATTTTATAGAATTATTAATAAATATTAATTAATTAATAATTTTATAGAATGTTTATTTTTGTGCGTCTCCTTTTTCTCGTACGTTTTTACTTTTTAAAGTTTGCAATAAAATTAAGTTTGATAATAAATCGTATTTCGCTGTTTGAACATATAATATGCATATAATATGCAATACAACCTCATCGTGCGATAAATTTTATAGTTAGCGGGCTGCATAAAGAGCCAAATAGACTACACAGGAAGTCGCAAACAACACTTGTTTGTTGCGACGGTCTAATAATAGCTGCGTTTTCTTCATGGGAGATTAGATCATTTATGAAGAAAACGCTTCAGATCAATTGCGCGATGTTTTTTTAAACACGAACATATGGTGCTTTTCTGTATCCAATTTCTCATGAAATTGTATGGTTCGTTTAGTTCAAGCAGTAAAGATTCCGCTGAAGAAATCGCAAGGGTTAAAGTTAACAACTAAAATTTAACAAAATCATGTTAAAGTTAACAACTTCGATGCGACAATTGAAGCAAATTCGGTGGGTGATTCAAAAAACATTTTCGTATGAAAAAAGGCACTCGTATGTGACGAAACTCATAAGTATTAAAAAATATATTTCGAAATAAATGTTTTGGAGCTAATAGTGTTTTCTTTTCTCAAAAAAATTTTGAATTTTTTCTGCCCTGTTTTATTTTTTTCGTTCTTTTCTCAAATAAAATTTTGACCTTTGAAATTGAATCGTGTTCATTTCTCGAAAATTTTGACCTTAAAAGTAGAAAAAATGGAGAATTTCTGCCCTCTCTACTTTGACGGTTCAAAAAATTCTGACCTCAATTGCTACCAACTGAATTAACAAAATAAATGACATATGTGAAAAATAGTTCAGAAAAGATTGAGCTCATCTACGGAAAACGTCAAAATTTTTCTAAGAAAAAAAAAATTTTTTTTTGAGGGAAAAAATTTTTGATTTTGAAGTTTTAAAATTTTTTTATCTATAATTCTTTTGAAGTTTTTCAAAAAGGGTGCCAACTCGAAAACACAAAAAAAATTTAGCATTTTTTGTGATTTATTCTCTATGCTAATTTATAACTCTGTGAACAAACCGGCCGTTAGTGAAATACTTTGTGAAAGTTTTCATAAATAATGAAAGTTAAAATTATCGATTATTTGTTCGTGACATCGAGGTTAGGATGTTTGAAATATTGGAATATCGATGTTTAAACATCGATTTTTTGTTTCTTAACATCGATGAACATAGAAAATCCCTAGTAGGCATGTAAAAGTAAAAGGCCTGAAAGGGTTAAACATTTTTTGGGGTGCATATAAATCATGTAAGTTTTAGTGAAAACATAGTTTTAAACGCGATAAAATCTTTGAACACTTTTCGAAGGTTTGATGTAATTCCATTACACTCGACATTTTTTACGGAAAGAAGCGCAGCGTGTAAACCCTCAGAATGAAATGGCATTTATGAAGTCATGTAGGTGGCAGCACCAGCGTTGTCAGATGAATATACCTCCAAAATTACCTTATTCTCGCATTTAATTCTCTCAAATTACCACACGTCAAAAATACCTCAAATTACCTCAAAATTGTGCAAATTACCACAAAATTACCGCAAGTCAATAAAATACCTCAAATTACCTCAAAATCGTACAAATTACCACAAAATTACCGCAAGTCAATGAAATACCTCAAAGTTGCTTAAAATATCACTTTAAGCGGTGTTTATAGCAAAGTATGAAATTATGTAACGAAAATAAACTTAAATTGCAATATATTAATTATCAACAGTTAATAAAACAATAATTTTTAATAATTCAATTCTTTATTGAGTTCAAAAATTATTTCTCAGAAAAATTTTTCCAGCCTTATAGCAGTCCTCGCACTGCTCATCATAATTTTTCTTTTAACACATTCATAATATTTAAATGCGCCTAAAATGTAAAAATACTTTAATCTTACAGAGTTTTTGAATAACTATGCGACAATGATCTTTTTCTTCCAGGCATAATATATTTTATTTTTCACTTTGCTATTTAAAATTATTTACGTTCCTTTGTTGTTAAATATTGAAAACACTTTAAACACAAACAAACTACCAACAAGAAGAATGAAGAATGCATCAACAAGCGCATTCACTCAGTTAACCTTTTCTGTACACATTTCATTCACGCGTACTTCTACCACAGTAGGTAGAAATCTCTTTTTGGTAATGTGAGGTATTTGTGGTAATTTCGGTATTTTTATTCTCTCGCGTGGGAAAAATCGCACATGTGGTAAAAATTTTCTCGCATTAGAATTTTTCTCACATAAATCGATGATTTTTACTTTCTCCCGCAGCATCTCGCAAGAGCTCAAAAAATACCGAAAGCACTATTTATAGTGCAAAACTGGTAACGCTGGGCAGCACAAGTAACTGTTATACTGTGAAATAAATGAACAGCCCTGAAAGTAAACAGCTGATTAAAAATATTTCAAAGAAAATCGCGCCTTTTAGTGTAATATTTAGATTGAGAAACCGAAGCTAATATTGTGAAATTAATATAATATTAAATTATTAAATAAGTCCTTCAATAATGTCGTTATCATATGAACCTCGTACTCTCGTCAACGCTGGAATGTTGCGTCACTTTGCTGGACAATCAGTGAGCATCATGTTACGTGTGGATAACGATGCTGGAACCAGTTCTAATATCACCGCAACTAGCACAGATCAGCAAAAGGTACGTGTGGCTCTGAAGGATCCGCTAAATGCTCGCCCTGGCAACTGGGTGGAAATAATTGGGACACCAGCAGGCGCTGACGCGATACGAGCTAAAGAGGTGAGTGATGACCAGAAAATTTGCATGCAGGAAATCTTACATTGAAAAAAATCTTGGTTATTGTTTCTTTAATACACAAACTTCGCTCAAAACATATGAAAATTGGTTAGTTTTATGATGTAAGCAAAAACTCAGCTTAAGGAACGCTTTCCAAAATATGACATATAGTGGCTCAAAGTAATAATATAGCAAACTTAAAAATTTCATTCAAATCCACATTTAAGTTATTTTAATGAACCTACTGGCAGTTTTATTTATATTCAAGAGTTCGATGTGGTTAATATAATGAATTAACATTTTAGTCATTTAAAAAAACAAAAACCCACCTCAAAGTAATAATGGAACACGACGTTTATTTATAAAAACAAAAAAAAAAAAATAATCACAAAAACAGAGTCAATATTTAGTTGGTAAACCTTTGTGTTTAATAACCGCTTCCAAATGATTTGGCATTGATTCAACAGTTTTCGGCAGCAAGAAGGATCCATATTCTACCACTCCTCAATAAGGCCTGCTTTTTGCTGATCACGATTAGAAATTGTGTAATTTTTCAACTTTTCCTCCAGGTTACTCCATGTGTGTTCAAGAGGATTGAAGTCTGCAAATTGCGGTGGAGTTGCTAAGGCATGTGGACAATTTTTAAGAAGTCAGCTTCTCACATTATAGGCCTTGTGTCTCGGATCGTTATCCTGGTCGAATGAAAATTAATTCTCAATGCCGAACTTACTCAAATTTTCCTTCAAATTATTCGTCAATACATTTAGGTATACGTGTTGGTCCATAATACCATCGATGATGTGAAGCTTTCCAGGTTCTGAAGCTGACAAAGCACCCCATAGCACCATTGAAGAATAATTTTAAGGAAAAGGTTAGAAAGTTGGGCATTGAGATCTTATTTGCAGTTTACCAGGATAACGATACTAACGAAAATCAATTCAAAGAGTTGACATTACATGCACACAAAAAAAAACCTTACCACTATGTATCGTTTGAAGTTGAAACCCGTAATCTCGACGTCATCCAGACCGTGAAAACATCTTTAGCTTTCGCTAAAAACTCGTTAATCAGTCCAGATCATATATGTGATCAATAAAAGGTCACAATAAAAGGTTTTGATTGCGGAATTGCTACCCAATCAATCGCGTCATTCGCCTTATATTTTACCGAAAATAGTATCGTAACTGGCCTGATAGTCTTAACTATAATGTTACCAACAAGTACCTTGCAAGTCACCTAAAATAGTACCTTAGTTATCCTGTATTATGTAAATAAAGTGGTTAAAAGCGAGCGACTAAATGCAGATACAATAAACCGACAAGCGCCCGAATAAGTTTTCGTACGTTCACTGTGACTGCCCAAGGTTTCCAGAACTTCTTTCGGTTCAGAGGTCGGACATTCACCGACATGGGCACTTGATATACATCAGCTCAGTGGCGTAGCTAGGGTTGGTCGCACCCGGGGCGGAAACTAAATTGTGCACCCTTTAAGAAGATTTTTTTTATACAATAAGTCGATGAATCTTACTACATATTTTCGAATCAACCTCTAAAAAAATGACATATTTTAGAAGAGATTATAAAAACAAAACTATGCTATCCATGAATATTTGATAAAAAAAGTAAGAATCTAAAATTTTCAGAAACTTAAAGAATTTTTTCTGAATTGTTCCAATCTTTTTGCTCCGGGCTTATAAGTTGTGAGAGACAAATGTACTAAGAGTACACCACACAATATCAGTTTAAATATAAAAACTCTAGTTAGTTGAATATAGAAAACTTTGAAAAAATTACGAAAAATTTTGCATAATTGAAGAAAAAATAGGACCTGCAAAACGTTAACAAATTTTTCCTAGTGACCCTGAATAACTATTAATATAATTATTTTTTTTTCGAAATCAACCCCCATTTTATATATAAAATTTAAATGAAATATTAAAATTCATTTATAAACATTTTTCATAATTTTTATCAATTTCTTTATAGTACACTGAGGAAAAAATGTGTTAAAATTAAATGAAAGTGTGTTCATATCTAACGAATTTGTTTTTGAAATAGAGCTTGAAATAAATTCAAAAAAAATTAAACAGAGCTGTTTTTAAAGTTAAATTCAAAACAAAAGTTTTTGTTTTTAAAACAATGTTTTTTCTATGAAAACCAAATTTAAAACAAACATTTTAAAATTAAAAACTCATGTTTTAAAGCATATTTTTTTCGATGCCATTTTATTAACTTTTCCGAGTTTTAGCACCAGATTCACAACCAAATACCCCCGGGACCTTCCGAATACCAAATGTAAACTTAATTCGATGAAGTTTGCATTTGAAATATTTTAATATTTAATTTATTAGTTTTTATTTTATCATATGTTCGATATTTGTCAAACCAATTCAAAAAATTCAAAAATTGTCATTGAATTCAAATGTTTGTTTGTTTTTTCAAAAAAATAATAAGAGAAAAATAAAAAAAGAAAGGAGTTTATAGGTAGGTGAAAATTAAACACACTTGTTTTAAATATTGTTTTGTAGAAAAACAAAGGCGTTAAATTTCTATTTTAATAATTTTTGTTTAATTTTTAAGTATGTTTTTTTTTCTCAGTGTATCTATATTAATCTCCGCTTGGACTTTTATAGACAAGATTGAGGTCTGTAACATTTGACTGCTTTATAAATATCACCATAAATACCACCATAAATATCTTAGTATCACAATATTACAGTGATACCAAATTGATATCAGAAATTTTTTTTCATTCTCATTATCTACATAACTCCCAAAGCAAACTTGCCCAGGTTGAACAAGGTCAAGACTCATGAATGGCTCAAAAAGATCTGACAATTCCAAGAAATCTGGTGTTTCTTCACATTCGTTGATTGAGAACAAAATTTAATTTTAATTATTAGAATAATTTTTAAGGAACTATGCATCATATCTTCTATTAAAAACTGTATTTTTGTTAGTTTTTGTTGGTTGATTTTTGAACAGAACAATAATTATTTTAGCAAAATAATGGAGTCGGAAAATCATCTTAGAGTTTTTAATGGACATCTTTAAAACAAAATAGAAAAAAAAAACGTTAGAAGGCCATGAAAACTTAATGAATTTAAATCAATTTAATTTTTTAGAAATTATTTTAAGCAAGTTAAAAGTTTATAAATGATTTTTAAACTAGTAGTTTTATGTAACAGTATACCCAAACCATATTACTATTCAAAATTATGTTCTAGCAGGTTAAAAGCTGTAAGTGAGGTTTGTTTCATAAAGTATATTTTTTTTTTGAAATTTATGACATGAACATGTTTTTCTGAAAAATTCCGGAGAAATGTATTGTTTACAAAACAACTGACGCCTCCATTCATTATACTCTGAAAATCATGCAGGTTTTCGAAACTTAATGGTTTTAGAAATGTCTACTCTGCTAGCAAGTTTGAACACTTCTTAACCTGACTATAAGATGTAAAAAAGTGCTGTTTTATAAAACTTAATGAAATATAAAAAAAGGGTTTTTACATTTTTAATTTTGTACTCCATCTTAATATCAAGAAAATTTTAATATAATTTGTTTGGAAATTGCACCCCTAACCAATGAAAAATTACATATGGAATTGACTTGGGTTTTAGTGTGAGCGTTAATATTGAACAAAATTTAATATAAAGTTTAAGTTTGTT
The DNA here is from genome assembly GCA_958299015.1 of Tetanocera ferruginea. Classification (NCBI taxonomy): domain Eukaryota; kingdom Metazoa; phylum Arthropoda; class Insecta; order Diptera; family Sciomyzidae; genus Tetanocera; species Tetanocera ferruginea. The sequence goes on along the minus strand of OY282641.1, from coordinate 116,312,498 downwards.
TCAATAAAAACGAAGTCGTGGTGATGGTAAAAAATATTTTCTTTCACTTTTGCACCCTCTTGATATTCAAATATAAAACCGAAGTCATTGAGGTGTGTTCTTTTTATTAAAAAAATCAAAAATTATGTGGTAAAAAGTTCTTTTGCCAAATTTTACACCCCATTTTGGCGTGTACCCGGGGCGGACCGCCCCCCCCGCCCCCCCCTTGCTACGCTACTGCATCAGCTACTTTAAAGACACAAAAGATGAAATTGTTTCTCTGAAGAACGAACCATGTAAACCGTAAATGTAACTTAGAGGATAATCGATAAAAAGAAAATGTAACGAATAGATCTGTATGATCGTGTTGAATTTAAAATATCCAAAACCGTTAATATTTTGAAAAAATTACTTCAAAACGAATAATCAACCTTTAGTTCAAGACAGCCCGGTTTTATTATGTTAACATGTAAAGCTTCTTGAGAACATGAACTTTAGCCGCCCGGAGTCGGCAATAAGCATGTAGGTCCAGTTCTCGGTTAATTGTGTACAAACATTTAATAACACACACAACACAATTTGATCATAAGAAGCTCGGTCAAAGTTCTTTCAAGGGCTTAAATGGTCAATTTGTTTAATTTTAAGTTCTTAAAATGTTTCAGGTGGGCTGTGGAACATTTTGGTGGTAACTCTTTTGGGCTGGTTCTTCACGGCGACAATTCCCTTAATTTTAGTTTGATTTCGGTTTCAAGCAATAAATATGGAATGCATGTATTTATTATGTTTGTTATTCACGTCCTGAATCAAAGAATTAACACACAGAACATCCATAGACTTAAAAATTAACACAAAAGCATACCCCGTAACATGAATTGATGTATATTTAAGCGCTACTTTAAATGTAGCTAAACAATTATATGACCACCTATTTTTGTTGTTTTTTTTTACATTTAAATTGTAACATAAAAATAACAAGCAGTTTATTTTTTCAGGCCATTCTCTTCAGTGCAGATGATATCGATTTCGACGAAGAAGGTTACAACATGATGGTACAATTTATGAACAACTGCAAGGACATCTATCGTCAAGGCTAAACACGCCGCTTATTCTGTATTCTTACTCTAATATTTATATTCCATGTTGAAGCTCAATAAAATACATTTAAGTTTTTTTTTAATTTCAGAATATATTGGTTTTTTTATTTTTTGTGTCTGCAATAAGCATTTATCCAAAACAAAAATTAAATTTTTAAACAAATATATAATAGCATGAATTTATGTGCAGAAGACAATTGATCGTTGTTCTCGCAGTAATTATTCTTTTTGTTTGAATATGGTTGCCTTGTAGACTTCGTTCACCTTATGCGGCAGTCGCTCCAGATCCTCCATCAGTGACATTTCCTCCTTCAAATTGTTAAGATACATGCGCTGCAGCTTGCGTATCATCGGGTTGATTACTTTCGAATTGACCACATCGTCGACCGATATGGTCAGCGTGTCGCCCGAACGACAGTCGAGAAAATCACCTTTTCCAATTTCAGTCATCACATCCTTTTGGCTGCTGCGCAGCTGTAGCTTATCGCTGCAACCTTTGCAATTTCGATGCGATGATGGCGGTGGCGGTGGAGGTTCCTTCATTCTTATAACATCTTCTGAATTTGGTTCAACATCGGTGTTGCACATTTGCTTTAGAGTTTCGTCAATAACCTCGTGCAGTTTGCACTGCGACTTGACCATCTTGCGTAGCTCTTGTGAGCTTTTTTTGCTCACTACTGTCTTGGATGACTTTTGTGATTTGCTGTCGTCGGAATTTCCACCGCCACCACCTAAATTGGAGTCTGTTTCGTACATGTCATATGTGTTCGATTCTTCTTGTCGATACTTATGCACTACACTGGAGGAGGGTAATGCTGATGTTGTTTGCTGCTTGGCCTTGATGTGCAGCTGGCGCATATAGTTGGAACTTGTGTCGTTATTGCGTCTGTAGGTATCGCTAGCGTAGTTGCTTTCGTAGAGCACACGATCGGCGTCACCGCCGCTATTACGTTGTGCCGTTTTGTTACGTGCCTGCGTTGGGTACATATCGAACTCCTGCATTTTTCGTTGACCCAAATCCTGCTGATTGCGCAGCGCCTGATCTTTATAGCTATATAGCGCTGAACTCTGAAGACATTGAAGGGATGTTGTTGTAAAAAGACGTTCGTAAGGACATGTTTGGATAATCTTTTTGTGTCAAATGTGTTTTATAATACTTACTTGTAATTTGGAGTTCTTCATCTGTCCCATGAAGTGATTTCTTAGCTCATGTCGATATGATTCCTCATCCATATTGCGCCGCAATCAAATTTTCAAAAATGTCTTAAGCAAAAAAATCGTGTTTAAAAATATATATAATTCACAAAATTTGATTTTTATTTCACTGCAAAGTTTTTTAAAATTTTTATAACTTCTGAGTACTAATTTTCTTGTATAAATTTCTGGATTCTTTAAAATTAAATGAAAAGCAGAAAGTGTTTTTGTATTAATAGATTTTCTTTCTATAAATGGAACATTAAAATAGTTGAGCCCTGAATAGAATATTGATAAAGATTGAACTTTTTTTATCAGACTCAATTTTTAATTGAGTAAAAGCTTAGAGGTGGCTTCATCACATCCATTGCTGATCTTCAACAGGTTTGGTGAACTCCGTTTGAGGTTTGAAACTTTTAGAAGATATCTTTTGTCACTTACCAATTTTCCAATGATTTGATTCATTTTTTAAAATTAGATTCTTTTGGAGTTATCATATCAACGGGAGCTGAGGATCACATGACCCTGAACTGATTTGGTTGTATGAAAACTTTAGACTTTGTATGACTTTTTGGACCAAGATAACCAAGATGACCCAAGGATATGGCCATTTTTATAGCAAACTTTAACAATCTCTTAATACCAATATATTCGGACTAAAATTTAGACACGTCATCTCAAGGCATCATAAAGAGTTTAAATGCTGCTAGTGCCGTAGAATTGTCTATTTTACCAAAACCAGACTTCAATAGTTTTGGAAGTAAAGTAAAAGAAATCAAAAGGTGGTTTTCTTAATACTTAAAAAAATAATCATTAACGATCAGTCAATATAAAGTTTATTTGTAGAGTATTTCTTTCATCACAGCATATAAAATTATATTAGAACAAAAACAATCAATGTCTACAACTTAGCACACTCCATATAGTGCTCAAAAGAACTTGCTATCTTGGCATGATCTGGACCTAGCTGCGTGTCTGCCATTATAGCCAAACGATATTTGTCACCAAAACGATGTATATTCAAGGAAAGACCTAAAAAGAGGAAAAATAAAACAAAGAAGATAAGAGAGAATACATTAAAACATGGCATTGGAAGAAACGGCGTAATAAATATAGTTAAGATTAGATTAAAAATGTTATCTCTTTCTCAAAAAAGGTTTGACTAGACCACGACTATATTTATAGGTTCCCTTAATTTAAGTTGCAAAATCAACAAAGTGGATAAGGTTCGGAACTGCACTGATGTTTTGGAGAATATACAATTCTTAGAAGTAAACAACACAACTTAACCATAATCAGTCCTCCAAAACTGGAGACTGAACTGAAGACTTTTTCGACTTCGAATCAAGCAAAATACCTGGGTCTCAGCTGTTAACGATAGTTATATAGTCTGGTAGCCTGAATTGGAAATACACACACTGAGAACCTCTCCTAAGGGCGCACTATGCTACACCTTATACCACTTGATATCCTAACAAAACACAGCGATCTGTCTAGAAGCCACCTTTTAATAGACACTTTAGCATAAGGAAACTTTTTCCTTCAATACCCAAGGTCGTAGACTTCACGCGAAGGATTTTCTTCGACAAAAAATATTATATATCCTTTCAATTTGCTGCTATACATGAAGTCGTTACTTGGCTTCAGATGAATGATATATCAGCTAGAGATATTTGCATTTGATCTGATAGTCAGGCCGCTTTGAAAGCCCTGGGTTTTGTTAAAATAACATCCAAAACAGTCCCAAGTTGCCGTAAATATCTAAATGAGATGGCAGAGCAGCTCAACATCTTCCTATGTTGGATCCCCGGATATAGACACTTTCCAGGAAAAGCAAATGAACTCGTTTGAAACGGTACCAGTTTTTACTAACTAGTACCAACAGAATTGGAATATCTTTAACTATGCTTATTCCTTATCAAAACAACTCATTACCCTAAGAATCGTTAGATTTGCGGATGATTAAGCGGTTGTGGTAACAGGTAAACACATAGAAGAAGTGGAGGGCCTTAGTAGTGTTGCTTTTAGCACTATCTACGACTGGTTAAAGTCAGCTCGGCTTAGTTTAGCTGAGCACAATATGGAGACGGTGCTTGTTAGTAGCTGCAAAAAGGCCGAATTAGCAGTTAACGTGCATAAACGTGCGCAAAACAGAAGTACACTCAAAACCATTTATTATACATCGGCGAGGTGATCGACTCTCGACTCTGTTTTAAGCAGCAGCTTGAGTATGCCCACAGAAAATCAGTCACTTCATGCCCGGCGCTTGCACGAATGGTGGCCAACATACGGAGACCAAAGTAAGCTCGAAGAACACTCCTTCTTAACGTCGTGCGTTCGCACCGGAGGTCTGGGCCGCAGCGATTAAGGTAAAGCCCTACCGACGAGGAGTAGAGTCAGTGTATTCTGCGGTTTCAAAATTGCTGCGGTTTCAGAACAGTGTCTGAGGATACCGATCTGGCGCTTGATAGCTCGATTCTCATCGACCTCTAGGTGGACGAGGCCCAACCAGGAGCTTACAGCGAGAGCGCATTCTCGTAAAAAAACTGGCTCGAGAGTGAATTTTGATATAGTGGCACTTACGCTGGGATTGATGGAGAAGGGACGCTGGATCCATCATCTCTAACCTGTCCGTTTGGTGTGATAGAAGTCACGGTTCGGTGAACTTCTACTTCACCCAAATTCTGAGCGGGCACGGTTGCTTAAGAGGAAATCTGCATAAATTCAATTGCATGCAAGTGACCTCTATTGCACTCATTGCTCTGGAAGCACAGAAGAAGACACTGAATACTATCATCTTCGAGTGCCTTAGGTTCAACGACGCGATTACTGACGCTTCGATCAGCCTCGGCGAAGTGGTGACACCTTATAACTCTTTGAACCTCATGAGAAGCGAAACCAACTGGTCAGTTTTATGTCAAAACGCATAATAGACAAACCGTAGAATCGAGCATTGCAAAATAGGCCAGCGTGACTCAACTTTATAGCGCCCCGACAGACAAAATTAGTCCTTCAGTTTTCAGCTTAGTGCTGCTCCCTTGTCCCGCGAAGTAATGTCTTTCGGCAGTTCCTCGGGATTCATACTGGGTCGGAGACTCAATGCGGAGGTTAGGTTTAATGCCTATAAATTACACACACGCAACTGTACGGTGGGGCCTTTAGAAATTTCCCCCTTTGCGAATGAAATACAAAAATTACTCCAAGAAGGGACCAAATAAATATTAGCGTCGGCGTCCTAATAGAACATACAATGTCAGCAGAGCCTGTTGAGACGAGGAATAAGAAAAATCTTTTACACATCTTCTATGCACATGCCCAGTACTAGTAAAATTACAGCTGCTCTTAGATAAAAGGTTTTGCAATGACCTAGACGGTATGTCAACTGGTTCAGATAGAATAGGAAAAATAATTAACTTCAGGCATCACATAAGGCCTAATAAGCCTCATAAAAGACAACCGGGACAATTTAAACTTGTCTAAAAGTAAACAAGGGTTATATACAAAAACGATTATTAGAGTTATGTAGAAGGAAGATGATCTGATTGAGTTTCATTCGGTTTTATAATTAAAGTAATCTCGGTAATGAGATCAATACCGAATGCTGAAATACGATGACGAGTTCATGTTGAGTGAATCGAAGACTAGCCTTGAACTAAGAAATAATTCGATTTTTTTCCCATTGGCGTTCAACGCAGAGGAGGAATAATATATATCCTTTGAAAACACCAGGTGTTTTCTGAAAAAACACTAGGTTTTCCTGGTTCTAACGATGCTTGAAATTTCTAACGTTCCAGCAAACCTGTAACAAAAAAGGCTGGCACAAATTATTACATAAGAACAAAACCGATGATACCAAATCAATTATTAACCCCCACCCCCCCAATTGAAAAAGTTATTTCCCCCCTCGAATTGAGAGCTTATATTTTTTAGATTAGCTCAAGACATATTTGAAAGTTTTTAACGCAAAGTTGTTCGTCAGCTGTCAACATTCGTGTGTGGAATACAAAATGTGATGTCTTGCTGTGCTATGTTAAAAATTCTTTTATAATGCCTGTAAAAAAATTATTCATATTAGGTTTGATTGTGCGAGAATATGTGAATTTTCTCCACAAAAGATTTATTTTGTCATTGCCAAGATCGTAAGGACGTAATTCCTATATGAAATCAATGTTTATCGCAAGCCTTAAATATGTCAAGAGGACGACTCTACTTAGTTTCATAAGAAATTTAAAACCTATAGCAAGAGAAAGAACTTAAAATTATACTTACAAGTTTTTGACTGTGGTGGCCTAAAGAGCAGTACATCCTCAACATGCTGTCCCCAGATTGTATTAAATTCCGATGTAGCGCCATGTATTTCCGTCAGTGTTACTGGAAAATTGTGCGCAAAAAAGTTGATGCTTATTTTAGTCAGCACCCTTGGTATAACTGCTGTCAAGAGATCGAATTTTGTCTGGCCCATTGAAGCCAAATAGATCATAATTTGCTTGCGCCTGATATTCTCCACAATTTCGTGTACCTGTTGCGTATGCGCAAGATTAGGTGTACGCAGTGGCAGCTGCAAAAAGACAACGCCACCGATGTCATCAAATTTATCGCCAGCATTTTCAGTAAAATAACCTTTAGCTATGGTGCGGCAAGTGGTATTCAGCAATTTGGGCATTCCAGCTGCATCTTTGTAGGTTGCAAAATAATCATGTATGGCACCCGCCAGACAGGAAAGCGTAAAGTCCGATTCACGAAGCTCATCGTTGAATTTAATGCGGTTACGCAATTTTGCAGCATCAATTGATTTAGAAAACGAGATAATCTTGCGGCCCGAATAAGATTTCATCTGCAGAATGTTGGATTCTTTGGAGGGATTTTCGAATAGTTCCTCGTATATATTAACTGGTGCTTTGAAGATTTCATAGCAGATTTTAAAGAATTCTACCTGAGCGTAGATAAGCAGTGGCAAATAAACAGAAAGACGGCCAGAATAGGTGCTTTCGAGTTGCGTGCGACCCTTGAAGAGTAGATCGCCACAGGCCATAATTTCGCAATATATGTGATATGGCATCAGCAAGAAGCTGTTTATATTCAGCTGCCAGAAAAATTTGGTGATAGTTTTTAGCAAATTTGCCGGATGACAGGACGCGCATATTGCCAGGTTGGCCACGTGCCAGGAAAGATTGCGCTGCTCGATCTCAAGATGTAGTAAGCGTGAAAGTAAAGTTGCTCTACCCTCAACGTTATCGTCATTTGAACGTCCACGCTTGCGCAGCTTTGTGCGAGCCTGCATGGTTTGCTTATAACGAAGAACAACATTTACTGCCACAATAAGCAATACCGAGAGCAGCTGCGTTATGTTGCTGATCTGCCGATCACGTTGATACCCGTCTGGCGTCTCCAAGGATTCGAATTCATATATGAATTCATTCCAACGTGTAACGATTAGCTTACTGATGCGACGCAACAAGTTTTCTATATGCTGCGGCTTACGTACGAAGTATGAAAGGTTCGGCGGGTTCTTAATGGTGTTATTGTGGCTACTGCCTGTGTCAATTAACGGTTGACAGCGATTTAACATCAGCATTTCACTTATGTGAAGATCATCTTCCTCGGCGATCAGCAAATGATGTACTTTCACAAGAATGTAGTAATGATCATCCTGTTGAATCGAAAGAAACATACAATATGAAAACAAAGTATATTACTTAAATTCTCTGAATTCATCGATTCAAGTAAGATTAAAAATGAGGAGAAATCTACAAAATAATACAATTTAAAATACTGAAGATAGGCTTCACTAATGTAATGTACTGAAGATGGCTTCATTTATTTAGCTGATTTGGCGGACTCTCTCAATTGTGCTGACGATGGTCCCAATAAACTGCATCAAATCAAAATATGTCTTAATTGAGTTTATATTTAAAATATAAATAACAGCTAAATATGCTTAAGGATCTACGAGTATAAAGATTTATTGTGAAAAAAGCAAAGACCAATTTCTATATAAATTGTAACAACCGAGGGTTACACGTAGGAGCCTGGCGAGAAATGATGAAATTGGCCATAACCCGAACATAGATTGTAATCAACACCTAAGTTTGAGGTAATTATGCCGAGGTCAAGGTAATCAATAGTGGCTTCTTTTCAAGAACATATCCCAATCGATAAATCGAAGTGGCATGAATTGCTTGCAAAGCAACACCTAAGGTTGTCCCGTAGAAGAGTGGGCTAAGTGTGCAGAGGAATGTCTCTAGAAAAACTATCTCTAGAAAGATTCTGCTTACATTTTGCCTCATCCAAAAAAACTGGGTATTAAGTTATAATAAGTGTAGTTTTCCGCAAATGAAAAACTGATAATGATTTACGGATATGCGCCTGGAATTTCCGCAGCCTAAATTGGGATTGTGCCTCTATCCAACTGATTGATATCTGATATCACTGCAATCCAAGAAATGCGATAGAAGGGACTTGAATACGGCAAGCATCCTGTGATTTATACTACAGCGACCACGCGTAGAAGCACGAATTTGGATGCGGATTTGGCAAGAGAATACGGCATCATGTCTGCAATTTACTCCTGTAAACGAACGACTTGCCATAATTCGCTTCAAGACTTAATTTTTGAACACAAGTCTAATATGTGCACACGCTGCTACAGAAGAAAAAGGTGACTAGACCAAAGAAAGTTTTTACGAGCGCCTTGAAGACGCATACGAGCGCTGCCCCCGTCATGACATAAAAATCATGCCTGGTGACTTCAACGCCGAGGCGGATAAGGAAAACATATTCGGTCCAACAGTCGGAAAGTTCAGCCTCCATGACAACACATCCGATAAAAGAATCAGTGATTGACTTCGCCGCAGAACGAAACAATGCCGTTTGTAGCACTAGATTCAAGCACCTCAATATTCATAAGGCCATAAGGCCCCCTGCTCAAAAAACACGCAACAAAATTGATCACGTCTTGATTGACATTCTCCCAGTGTACGAGAAGTACGCACGATCTGTGATGCCAACATAGACTCGGATCATTATCTTGTCGTAGCAAAGATCCGCACACCTCTGTGCGCAGATAAGAATTCTCGAAATCCTACACAGAGAAAGCTAGACGTCCATAAGCTCCAGTCAAAACGTACAGCTAAAGCCTTCGCTACTCGGCTCTCACTCCCGCTTCTAAAAAGCACTTCTCCGATGGACGATATATGCGCACAGTGGACGCACATATCCCACTCAATACATGATACCTCCACCTTCGCCGAATCCAGTGGCATGACCAGGAGTGTCGCGACGCCACTGTAGAGAAGGACACCGCCTACAAAGCCGTCATGCAGTCGGTTTTAACGCGTGCTGTTATGGAGCGATACCGAGAGAAGAGAAGGGAAGAGAGACGTCAGGTGAAAAAAACAAGAGGTAGAAATGCATGAGTGCAAGAAAATTGAGGTGCATGGCGGCAGGAATGACTCGAAAAATTTTTGAAAATATAAGACTCCTGGTCGATGGTTTCCTGCAAGGAAGAAAACGGGAATCTAGTGTCAGATATCCAGAGTACACTGATGTTATAGAGGGAACACTTCTCTAGTCTTCTAAATGGCGACGCTGACAACAACCCCGTCAATAGAGATGATATCGCAAAACCCCAATTATGGATGACTGCTCTGAAGTTCCGCTGCCCAACTTGAACGAGGTCTTAACAGCTAAAGCTCGGCTTTCAAAAAACAAAGCCGCAGGAGCCGATGTCCTACTGGCTAAGCTGTTTAAGATCGGAGCTGAAGCTATTTAAATGCATTAACAAGCTTGTATGCAGAATATGGGCGGAATAATTCGTTCAGATGATTGGAACCTCAGTGTGCTCGTCCCAATCCACAAAAAAAGTGATCCCACCATTTGATCCAACTACGGTGGGATTAGCCTTCTTAACATCGCATTTAAGGTCCTGTCCAGCGTATTGTGTGAAGGATTTAAGCCCATCATCAACCAACTGCTTGGACCTTATCAATGTGGCTTCAAACCTGGAAAGTCCACCATCGACCAGATATATAAACTACGACAAATCTTGAAGAAGACCCTAGAGAAATAAATCGACACACACCATCGTTTTGTCGATTTCAAAGCCGCCGTCGACAGTCCATCCGGAATGCCACCATGTCTAAATTTGGTATACCTGCGAAGCTATTACGTCTTTGAAGAATTGCACCGAACAACACCAGCAGCGCAGTGAAAATTGGGAAGGACCTCTTCCCTACGTTCGATACCAAGAGAAGTTCCAGGCAAGGTGATTCCTTATTTTTTCAAGGTGACAAGGTGATTCCTTATTCCTTCCTTTTTTAATATAGTTATGGAGAAGATCATCCGAGTTGCTGACCTGAGACGCAGCGGCACAATTTTCTATAAGAGTGTTATGCTCCTGGTGTATACTGATGATATTGACATCATTGGGCATAATACGCGCTAAGTCAGTGCAGTATTTTCCATAAACGTGGGATCTAGCATTAACTCCTCCATTGATATCAATATTGAGATTAAACGGAGGCTAACTCATGCCAACAGGTGTTACATTAGGCTCATTAGGCAAATGAGAAGCCTTCTTTCGATGAACCTAACTCACGCACTGAAAATCGCACGCTTCCTACACACTCTTCACAAGCCTGGACTGATAAAAGGACTTTGGGAGCGTTCGAGAGGAAAATCTTTCGTAAGATCTATAGTTTAGGTAGAGGCGGCAGTCTATGCAACACCAGCTCACTAAGACCAGTTTAGTCCATTGCTTTACAGCATCACATTTGGCCTTCAATCCCTATGGAACCACATGGTACTTTTTTATAAAGCTGGTAAAGTGACTGACACTTGTCGTTGACAAGTTGATCAAGCTCATCGCAGAAGTAAAAACCGAGATTGCGATGACGCCTTTTGGCGAGAGCGGGACACAAACAGAAGATGAGGTATGGTTTCTTTCACTTTTCATCTTTGCAGCTTCTACAGAAGTCGTTCGCAAAAAAGTTTAGCCGGGTAATAGCATGACTACCTACCAAGCAGTGCCCTGTTATGACTGCCGCGATGGATAGGTCTAAGCGAGACCAACTCTCTAGAGCGCTTGAGATCAAAAGACGGCCTGATAAGCCTAGAAATCTTACAGGTAGCGAGTTCAGCCCATCTGATGTTGGCTTTTAGTTAAGTATTATGGCTGAGCAGTAGTTTGAGAGCAGCTAGCGACTTGTCTGCTGGGTTCTGAACCACTGATGCCACCAAGAAACTGGGTCTAGCGAGCTCATCTGCCTTTTCAGTCACCTTAATGCCTTCATGCCCATGTACCCATATTAGGTTGATGCTATAATAGTCAGACATTTCCCCCAATAAAGCACGACATTCCTTGGCTGATTTTGAGTTATTGGTTACTTTTTCGGGTGTGATCGGGCAACCTACAAGCAAGGGAAAGCCCTAACTCCTTTGAGTAGACACAGTAGCCTACCTTGCCATTTAGTTTGGACCCGTCGGTGTAGAAATATAGACACGCTCGTTTTCATGTTGTACCGCGTTTCTAGTATGATCTAGTAGAGATAAGCGCAACATATCTCCCGTCAAAGGATAGAGAGGGTTTGCAATAGTCAGTCGAAAGATCTATGGTCCAACCGAGTACCGAATACGATGGAATCACGAGCTTTATACTGTCGCCAATGTAGTGAAGCGCATACAAATCTAACGGCTTCGTAAATTTCTAACTGACGCCAGCAAGCTTACGACAAAAGAGGCTGAATCTCTTAAAATTGCCTTGATTTTTGTTACTTTCCAAAAAGAGGTTTTAATTCAATTTCACCAAAACATTTTGAATGCATGCTGGTATTACCTGGACTACCACAAAATTGTTTAACTTTGCAAATTTGTTAAAGAACTCAAAAAACAAAAAAAAAAAAACAAATTGGCCATTTCAGCCCTTGAAAGGACTTTGACCGAGCTTCTTATGATCAATTGTGTTGTGTGTGTTATTAAATGTTTGCACACAATTGACCGAGAACTGGACCTACATGTTTTATGCCGACTCCGAACGGCTCATGTTCTCAAGAAGCTTTACATGGCATTATTTACTCTCTGAGGTTTGCCATTGTCTGCAGAGAGGTGGTGACCGATCAGAAAAATTTTTTTATTGAAAAAACTTTTCGCCGCGGCTGGGGATCGAACCCGGGCTCCGAGCATGCTAAGCCACACACTTAACCTGCATGCCACGGTCACCACAAAGAACTCACTGTTAAAGAACTCACCTCTTCTATATCTGCTGTACCTTCGGCACACATGGAGTTTCCCGAGGCTATCGGTATAATGATTACCTGCCACTGCGGTAAATCCGATGGCATATATTTGGTAACCAAATCGCTGACAAATCGCTGTAAATTGCATTCATTAACCGAGCGCCCGCGATAGGTACGCGCGCTGAGTATCACATGGTTGCTAATATCGAATGAGCTGTAATGAAATGTGGTGTTAATTTGTAGTTTTGTATAAGTAAAACCCGAACTAGCCTGCTGTCTTTGACCCAAGCGTAATGTCCCCAACAGGTAACCAGTTTCTGGCGTAATTTGGGAAATTTCAGAAATCCCGCTCTATCTCTCAAGTCCGTCAAGTGTTCGGCATAGACACGCTTGATCTGCTCATAGTCACACGGTCCTTTGATCTGTAAAAGAAAATGAAAAATGCCTGCATTGCGTGGTGTATCGATGAGAGTGCGTATTTTATTGGATTTGGATATTTCCAGCGTTGGATATTTGATGCTCAAAACATAGTTAACCAGCTCATTGCCATAGTGTACACCTTAAGTGAGAGGAATATAATAATTAAAAATTAAAAAAGCTTAAAAAATGGAATATGTGAAAATAATCTATAGCACATTTTTACGGATGTGAATAAGTGTGGATGGAGTCTAGACAGTTTGCCGGATTTGAATTGTTGAAAACAACATTCATGCCAGCTTATCTGTTGAATGCATTTTTTTTTTTTTTTTTAAATTAAGATGGATTTTGCGCACTCTGTCAAGATTGGTCATCAAATTGCAATTTCAGTGATTTTTGCATTTTATAATCAAGCAAAGCTGAAAGTTCAAAGTCTTAACAATATTGCGATTTCAATTATCATTTGCAACTGTTGTGTCTTCCCAGTGAACCAAATGCTTGCTAATTTTTTAATCAATCACAGATCTAAATGCCTCTTTATAATGAACTCTTTTTTCATAGAAAAGTAATTACAAAAGTGGTAAGTGGCATGTGGTGACCGTCGTATGCAGGTTAAGTGTGTGGCTTAACATGCCTGGAGCCCGAGTTCGATCTCCAGTCGCGGCAAAAGTTTTTTTTTTAATAAAAAATTGTTTTCTGTTCGGTCACTACCTCTCTGCAAACAATGGCAAACCTCAGATAGTAAATAATGCCATGTTAAGCTTCTTGAGAACATGAACTTTAGCCGTTCGGAGTCGGCCTAAAACATGTAGGTCCAGTTTTCGATCAATTGTGTGCAATTATTTAATAACACACACAACACAATTGATCACAAGAAGCTCGATCAAAGTCCTTAAAATATAACGAAAGATTTGAGTCAATGTTAAAGCGTGGCCTGGCCAGGATTCGAACTTGGGACCTCTGGGTGGGCAGACAAGCCCGTTTACAACCCGCTTACCACTCGACTACCGAGGCCGCTGCGCATAGAATGCTAAAATGAATGCGATTCTGAAGCAAAATTGTGTCATAAGCCGGTATCATCCACCCAGTGCATGCAATAATGTAGACACGCCTCTAGGCTCCATCTTTTGATATAACTAGGCAAGAACTCAAGGCTTTATTTGCATTTATTTTGTTTTCAGTTTTAAATTTTATGTTCTTACTTGAACTTCAAAAAACAAAAAAAAAAAAAAAATATAAATAGTTCTACCCACAAATCATATGCGGCGTTGTTGTCTCCCGCGCAAAGCAATGTTATCAGTTGAACTTTAAGTTTCATTGGCGTGATTAGCGTTTTAGCCCACAACAAAGTGAGCACAAAGTCTAAAATAACTATTTCGATTTTTATTTTATAATCTTTAATTTAACGTTTTTTATTTTTACCATATGTTTTATTACAATCAGTCGTCATGGGTTCAACATCCCCTGGCTTGTTCTTTAATCGAATTCTTTTTTAGTTTGTGATACAAGAGCACACAGTTGTTTACACAAAAAAATTCTTATCAACATGCGTTTGTCACATTGACAGCTGGCCACTAGAGGGCGCCTAGCTGCATGACGCATACACAAAAATACTTACAAACAAATGACAAAAAAAGCACGGGCAGCAAGAGACAGGCAATAAGAAAACAAAAACACGATTTCAACAGCGATTTCAATTCATTCAATAATCTACAAGAAAATAAATTTTCAATATTCGAAACACCCATTACTATAAATACGAAAGATATTACTTTGCCATTGTTGACATATTTTTCAAGCGTTTGTTTAAAAGAATTAAAAAGTCTTGCTAACATTCGGTTGTTATTATTACAATAATTTTTATAAAAAATTATCACTTCTTATAACAATATAATTTTTTATATATTTTTCTCAATTTAACATAAAAGCGCGCTGCAGTTTTAATGCAATAATAACAAGAGCAACAGCAACACGTCCGTTTGTTTCAAGTTGCTATTGTCTACTGAAATAATCACAGCCGCTATTTTTTATCAGTGACTGAAGCGATCAACCAACCAACGGTTAGTCTAATAAATTGCAATCGGTTAACGATTGATTATTTTTATTTCATTATTCGTTGCTTTTATTTTTATTTTTATCACTTGCAAAAAGCAATGTATTAAAACGGTAATGATGATTGCACATAGCGTGAGATGCTTCTAAAAGTTTTGATTTTATTTCACTCATATTACAAACTGTTCTTTCTGTTACGCCAAATCTGAAGTAAATTTTGAACTTTAACTGCAGCTGCAGATTACAGGGTTGATAAATGATTCGATTTCATACACTCAGAAAAAAAATCCGCATTGAAATAAAAATAACCCCATTTTTGGTTTCAAAAATTGTATGTTTTAATATATAAAGTATATTCAATTTAAAAATAATTTGAATTAAATCGATTTAGAAGATTTTTCAAACCGCTAACAGATTTTTAGAAGATTTTCATTTCTAGTTTTCATATTTTGTAGATTTTTGAATTTCTAAAATATATTTTTTATTAAAATTTTGTCGTTATTTTTGCAGTCAAAATTTTACTTTTTGTTAATTTTGCGAATATTGTCAGTAAAAACCTTTTTTACCACCTTTAGAAGAACAGCACTGCTACCAAAAGTATGCAACATTGTAATTGTGAAAACTTCTTTGTAAACATGAAACATGAAAAGAACTTGGAGCAAATATATCGCGTCGTAAGTTCTACATCAGCATTTATATGCGACATTTCATACAAAATCGGATACAATTAAGCTTTTGCATGTGCGATTTTTTGAAATTTGTTTTCTTTAGTACTAGTCGACTAGCCTAGCTAAGAGACAAAAATTGATTGGAAAATTAAGTTTTTTAGCAATTACTATTTTTGATGAATTTATACGTTATATTAAGAAAGTTTGAAAAATAATTGATTTTTGTTTTTTAATTCGTCGTGATAAATTAGCTTGATATCATACATTTTTTAAATTTCCAAATTTAGGCATTCCTTCGTAAAAACTTTCAACATTTTTATAACACAGTGTAACACACATTTGCGGGGGACCATCCGAAAATGATTTTTTTTTGACACAAGTAACAAAAGTTCATATCCTTTTTCGCTCTACTACGTCAAAATTTTGATGGTTAATTATTTCTTACAGCGCGGTTTGTATGTGCTCGTTTTAACGGATTTTTTGGAGGTCATGCAACTTTTTTGGCTAATACTTTAGGGTATACCTACAGCCTTTAATACTTATCGTTTAAAGATAATATATATACTCAAATATCAGATATATCCTGCGCTGAATGAATATCTAATTTTGGATTTTGTCACTATTTTATTAAAATCAGAAAATAGTAAAATATAAGAAGAAAAATTCATGTTTTTATATAAGAAAATCAATCATCATCTGCTGTGTCTGCTGTTTTGCATTGGGTTTATGTATGCACTACTGTTCTAGTTTACGAAGTGCACTATTTTGGCACCAGAGGTCATGAACCTCTTTTCAACTCAGTCAATGAACTCAAACTGTCAAATTTAACGAAATGGGTCTGTGATCCGGTTAGATTTAACTCTTATGAAAAAAAAGAGAGATCATATTTCGTTTTATGCTTTTACCCAATAGATGGCGTAAAATTTTAATTTTTGTTTTTAATGCAAATTAATTTGGATTCCACATCCCACTAGCACTAGCGAGTGTAGTTTGCAAACTATACATCGAACAGAGACGAAAGTGTAGCTAGCAAACTAAATATCAGACAGAGACGAGAGTGGCACTAATAAAAAGGACATGTGCTCAGCGTGAAATATAGTCACCAAACGATTTTTTAAAAATCGGGGTCTAAATATTAATTTGAAATTAGTAGTTAAACTGACTGTAGCTCGCAAACTATATATAGGGCAGAGACGAAAGTGGCACCAATGGAAAGTACATTTGCTTCGCCTTCTTTTCAACTAAGTCAAAGAACTCAACCTGTCAAATTTAACAAATTATCGCAAAAATTTAACATTTTTCTTGTTTCTTTTTGCTTGCCCATTTTATCATGCTTACTTTTAACGTTTTCTTTGTTTTGGTCTCTATAAGAAGTACATAATTGAGTGTTATTAATTTATTTGTTAATTTTCGGAAGATCAATAAAAAATACGTGCAAAATGGACAAAACAATCGGACGAAATAGGCAAAGTAGAAGAGGTTACAACTTAAACGGAATTCTACGGCTACACTTACGATACTATCAAAACTGTTTCTTTTTTTTTCATGGTTTTTGATTTTAAAAATTAAGCTCAAAAATTAAAATAAAAAATATGAAAAATCATGGGTAAAAACTTAATTCAAGATCATTTTTGTCTTCGGGATTCTATTATAAACTTTTTTCCGAGGAATAATTTCTCGGAACATATTAAACCTCTAGCTCATACCCATATGGTCATTTTGTGCTATTTTTTTTGTTCAAAACCCTAAAGTTCAACCTTGAGAAAGGTCAAGGGTTAAAGAATTCCACAAAAATTTTCTCCGGAAAATTTTATGAAGGGTCACCGAAGACAAGTTACCTCTACGAGTTAAAGATTACACATGAAAAACGAAATGAAATGAGAAGATAGGTGTTATGACATGACTATTGCATTGTGCGATATTGCAATTGATAATACATGTTTATTGCAATGTATTTTTATGTGATTTATGTGATGTAATATTTCCAATAAGTCATTGTACACCTTTTGTAAATTGATTTTTGTACCCACGGATTATCGAAAATAAATATCTGATTATATTTTTCATACTCAGATATCAGCTCCTGAATGAAATGACCTTGACTGCGATGGGATGGTGTGAAATAGCCACATATAATAAAATTTGTCTATGTTTCTGCAAAATTTGATTACGAATTCCAATTTCGAAAAATAAAGAAACGACAAAACCTCCCTCTTTCAATATAAAACTTTCACTTTTCTAATGAAATGTCTCAAAACCTCACAAATTTTAAGTAATTAGCTAAGCCACTTTAAAATAAAAAAAATTAAAAATTTAAACTACATTTTTCATTTTATTTCGTTTTTTACATGCAACCTTTAACTCGAAGAGGTCACTTGTCCTGGGTGATCCTTTTTGAAATTTTCCACAGAAAATTTTGTGCAAGACTTTAAAACCTTGACCTTTTTTCAAGGTTGACTTTTAGGGAAATTTTTAAAAAAAGGCCAACAATTATCCATGTGGGTGAGAGCTAGAGGGTTAATATGTTCCCAGAAAATATTTCTCGGAAAATTTTATTAAAAGCTTCCAAAGACAAGAATCCCCTTGAAGCTAGTTTTACCTACACTGAGGGAAAAATGTGTTAAAATTAAATGAAATTGTGTTCATATCTAACGAATTTGTTTTTGAAATAGAGCTTGAAACAAATCCATTAAAATTAAACACAAATGTTTTTAAAGTTAAATTTAAAACAATAGTTTTTGTTTTTAAAACACCGTTTTTGTTGTGAAAAACAAATTTATAACAAAAATTTTAAAATTTAAAACAAATATTTAAAGCACATTTTTTCGATGCAATTTTTTTAGCTTTTCCGATTTTTTAGCATCAGATTCACAACCAGCTACCATCGGGACCCTCCGCATACCAACTGTTAACTCCATTCGATGAAGTTTGCATTTGAAATATTTTTTTTTAATTTAATTAATTAATTTTTATTTTGTCATATGTTCGATATTTGTCAAACCAATTCAAAAATTGTCATTGTATTCAAACTTTTGTGTGTTTTTCAAAGAAACAATAAGAGGAAATTAAAAAACAAAGGAGTTTGTAGGTACACTGAAAAAAAAACATACTTTAAAATTAAACAAAAAATTTTAAAATAGAAATTCAACGCATTTGCGTTTCTACAAAATAAAATTTAAAACAGACGTGTTTAATTTTTATCTATAAACTCCTTCCTTTTTTTATTCTTTTTTATTTCTTCTTATTACTTCTTTCAAATGACAAAAAGAGCTATTTGAATTAAATGCCAATTTTTGAATTTTTCGAATTTGTTTTACAGATATCGAACATGAGAAAAAATAAAAACAATATAATTATTCAATGTTTAAAATATTTTAAAATATATATTTAAAATACAAACTTCATCGAGTGAAGTTAAAATTTGGTATTCGGTGGGTCGCAGCGGTCGCTTATTACGAATCTGATGTCGAAAACTCAGAAAAGTTTTATAAATGGCGTCGAAAAAATCATGCTTTAAAATATTTGTTTTAAATATTAAAATTTTTGTTTCAAGTTTGTTTTTATATTTAAAAACATTGTTTTAAAAACAAAAACTTTTATTTTAAATTTTTATTTAAAAACATTTGCGTTTAACTTTAATGAAATTGTTTCAAGCTCTATTTCAAAAACAATTTCGTTTGAAATGAACACAATTTCATTTAATTTGAACACAGATTTCCCTCAGTGTAGTTGAAAATTAAACACACTTGTTTTAAATTTTGTTTTGAAGAAACACAAAGGCGTTAAATTTCTATTTCAAAATTTTTGTTTAATTTTAAAGTATGTTTTTTTCTCAGTGTATGATTTCCCATAATTTGATTTTTGAGCATAATTTTCAAAATTATAACCACTGTAAAAAAAAGCTTTTGTAACTAGTGTCAAATAGAATCGATTGAGATCGGGCTTACCTCCGAGACTACGACCCTCAATTTGTGTCACAGTGTTATTAGAACATTTTGGTTTATGTGTAAATATATATTATTTTTCAAAAATACCCAGTTATGTTTTAATAAATATAATAACTCATTCCTAAATTTCATTTGGTTACTTTATGTTGGCAACTAATTTAACTTCATGGTAAAGCAACAAATAAGTAATGATATCAAAAAAGTACAATTGTATTAAAAATATCAACCCTGGATGGCAGTGTAATCGTATCTTAATAAATATTATACTAAAAGCTTTTGTATTATTACTATCTTCTAGACATTTTTGGTTGACCTACTTACAATTTAATTTAAGCCAAAAAGAAAAGCTTCTCAAATATTGCTTGTAAGAAGTTGTTCTCTTTCAACTGTAACTCGAACTTTTAATATATTTAGCTTATTTTTACGCTCTCTTCAGCTGTGTTTTCATCTCTTGAAAACATGGCTTTGATATGTGGTCAAAGCTCTAGAAATATTTCTTCAAATCAGAAACATAATCACAAAAGATAACCTATGGAAGAAATAAAGCTTTAGATGTTATAATAAAGAGAAAAATAGTGAAATACGGCAACATGTTGTGTCTGGCTTGGAAAGAGAAATTGGTTAGAAAGTTCAGGAAATTAGGCATCTCTAAACAACTTTAGTATCATATAGTACTTTTTGAATTTTTAAAATGCAAGTTAAAATTTGAAAAGTGAATGAAGGCATTAAAACAAAACGACAGTTTAAAGCAAAATTATACTTCTCAGCCCTTTTCTGTTGTAGTTCCGAAAGTTTAGTTAGAGAATTATACATTGATTCCAGATTGTATAAATATTGTGTTTTATTTGCACTTTAGAGAAGTTAGTTTCACTTTAGAGAACAGCAACATTTTTACAAAATATTAAAAATTTATTTCATAATAATAAAATTGTACTTCAGAACAGAACAGGCAACATTTATGCCAGAATACTTCAAATTGATTTCAAAATATTTCAATTCAACTATGCGTTGGGTTTGAAACCCACCACATAAAAAAACATTTCAATGAAAAGTGCAAGAATAGTGAGAAAAATGATTCCCAAAGCTGATGACGACTACCGCAAACGAAAAGCTGATAATGATTTATGGAAATGCACCTGGAATGTCCGCACTCTAAATTGGGATGGTGCCTCAATCCAACTGATTGCTATCTTGGAAAGTTATAAAACGGATATCACTGCAATCCAAGAAATGCAATGGAAGGGACAGGGTTGCTTACGGCAAGCATCCTGTGATATCTACTACAGCGGCCATGCGTTACTAAATTTTGTAACATTAGCCTAATATGTGCGCACGCTCTGACAGAAGAAAAAGGTGACTAGACCAAAGAAAGTTTTTACGAGCGCCTTGAAGACGCATACGAGCGCTGCCCCCGTCATGACATAAAAATCGTGCTTGGTAATTTTAACACCAAGGTGGGTAAGGAAAACATATTTGGTCCAACAGTCGAAAAGTTTAGCCTCCACGACAACACATCTGATAACGGAATGAGGGTGATTGATTTCACCGCAGAACGAAACATGGTCATTCGTAGCACTAGATTCAAGCATCTCAATATTCATAAGCCCACCTGGTTGTCCCCTGTTAAAAAAACACGCAACCAAATTGATCACGTTTTGATTGACGGAAACACTCTTCCAGTATTCTGGAAGTACGCACGATCCTTGGTGCCAACATAGACTCGGATCATTATCTTATCGCAGCCAAGATTCGCACACGTCTGTGCGCAGTTAAGAATGCTCGCAATCCCACGCAGAGAATGCTGTACGTCCATAAGCTGCAGTCAAAACGGACTGCCAAAGCCTTCGCTACATGACTCTCACTCCTGCTTCAAGAGCGCACTTCTTCAATCGTCTATATATGCGCACAGTGGACGCACATATCCTACTCTATGCGTACGGCTGCCGAAGAGGTGATGGGCTGTCGCGACGCCACTGCAGAGAAGGACACCGCCTACAAAGCCACCCTGCAATCGGTTGTAACGCCTGCTGTTATGGAGCGATACCGAGAGTAGGGAAGAGAGACCCATTTTGACGCGAAAAAAACGAGAGGCATATATTCGTGAGTGCGAGAAAATTGAGATGCATGGCGACAGGAATGAGACAGGAAAATTTTTTGAAAATATAAGACGCCTGGCCGATGTTTTCAAGACCGGAGCCTCTTTCTGCAAGTATGAGAACTGGAATCTAGTGACAGATATCCAGAGTACACTGATGTGATGGGAACACTTCTCTAATCTTCTAAATGGCGACGCCGACAGCAATCCCGCCAAAAGAGATGATATCGCGGAAACCCCAATTATGGATAACAGCGTTGAAGTACTGATGTCCGACTATAACGAGTTCTTAACAGCAAAACTTTGTGCTTAAAAACAAAAAAACCACCGTCGCCGATGGCCTACAAGCTAAGCTGTTAAAGAAGCTCAGCTCTATGATTGCAACCTCAGTGTGATCTACCCAATCTACAAGAAAAATGATCCCACCAATTTTGCGCGAGACACCGTCGGATAAGTTTCCTTAATATAACATATAAGGTGCTGTCGAGTATATAATGTTAAAGACCGAAGCTCATCATTCAACTGATTGGACCTTATCAGAATGTCTTCAGACCTGGAATTCCCCACCGTCGACCAGATATTAATACTGTAACAAACCAATCCCCATGCACCATATTTTTGTTGATTTCAAAGCCGCCTTCGACAGTCCAATAAGGAGTGACCTATACTCCATCATGTCTGAATTTGCTATTCCTGCAAAGCTATGCAGGAATATGCATAATATTTCTATGCAGGATGACACTGAGCAACACCAGCAGCGCAGTGAAAATCGGGAAGGACCTCTCCTCTTCGTTCGATACCAAACGAGGTTTCAAACAAGGTGATTCCTTATTGTGCGACTTTTTTAATATATTATGAAAAATATCATCCAAGCTGCTGACAGAGCTGTAAAATATTGCAATCATTTTTGTCTTTAAATCTTTTGATTGAAATCATTTTAGTTGAAATCATTAAGATTTTATTCTGAATTCATTCATTGATGATTGCTTTATGTTGATTGTTTATACTTTATGATATATATATATATATTTTATAGATTATATTGCATTGCACAGAAATAAAAACAACAAAAAGTAAACAATAAGCAATAAAACAATTTGTTTATAAAATCAACTGCACATAAAGCGCAGTTTGTTGACACCAGCATATTTGTAGGCCAACGACATGCATTTCAGCATTGTTAAATCAGCTGAATTGCAACCAAAACAAAATTGTAAATTAAGTCACAAATTTAAGTGCAATAACCTGCGGTCAAGAAACTGCATTCTTATAGTGCAATACAGCAATTTTATATTTGTTGTTTTTATTATTGTGCAATGCAGCAATTTCATATTTTAATTATTCATATTTTAGTCTTAAGTATTTTCCTTTAAATACTCCTAATTTTAGTTTATGAGGGGTTAGTTCTATAAAAAAAGTTTAAGAATAAAGTCTGCATTTTTGGAACTAAAAACTGTTGTGTGGTGTTTTCTTTGGTCATTCAACTGAGTATTGGTTCATGTACCTATACTCAGCCAACATCTGATTTGGTTTGTACCTAATCAGCTAACAATTATTCATTGGTGACCCCGACGTGATCAATACGAAGGATAACTGGTTCAAGTGCCAAGTATCCATCAATCTATTGATCACTAATCAAACAATCGGCCGTAATAAAGTGACAAAGACGACACCACACAAGTTCTCCACCAACATCTGATTAGAAGACAGCAATCAACTAAGTGATGGAGGAATTGTACACAGCACAGTCTCAGCTCGGAGACGAAATCGAAAGGATCATCCGGAACTACAAAAAGGATCCAGAAGTTCGGAGGGATCTTAAATATTACAAACTTCGGCTAAGCCAGCTTGAAACCATACATGCCAAATTCAAGGCAAATCATGTAGAGCTTAGTAATACAAAGGATCGCAGTCACGAGTATTTTGTTAAGGACTACTACATGCAGCTGACAGTGCTTTGCGAAAAATACGTAAAGCACTTTAAGCAAGAAATCAAAACTTTGGATTCAGCGATTGATGAAGACAGTGGTGACGACAATATTCAGACACCGGAACAAGGTGCATTAGGCGAAGACATCTCAAACATGGAGAATCTAACTAATGGCCTGATAAGAAAGGCCCACAGAAAAATGTCTCTCCTAGAGTCAAGGCTCTCTAACATTAGAGTCTTGGAGGGACAATCATCACCGTATTATGACCTCAAGGCGGAATTTGTGAACCAACTATGGCACGACATAGCCATATTTGACGAACAAATTTGGGAGCAACACTCCAATCCAGTAGCTTTAGGCTATGATGCAGAGAAGTTTCAGTCACTTGAGCAAGAAGTGCATCTAAAATTAACAGAGATCACTTTAATGCTTAATCAACCCGTTCAACAGCATGAGTATCACCCTTCAAAGGGCACTTTACCAATTCCAAAGGTACAAATTCCGAAATTTGATGGGGATTACTTAAAATGGAGCCAATTCCACGGTTTGTTTACTGAAATCATCCATAAACAACCATTGTCAAGCGTGGAAAAAATGTGGCATCTAAAAACACAGCTTACAGGAGAAGCATCAAGTTTAATCAGTCACCTAGCTATTACTGATGAAAACTATGTCGCAGCATGGAAGCTACTAGAAGAGCGCTACAACAACAAAAGAGTATTGACATCAACACTTATAAAGAAACTGGTAGATCAACCATCCGGAACTTCAAATATAACAGCAGTTAAACACCTGCACGACACAACAAGGGAATGCCTACTTGCTTTAAATAATTTAGGCATCAAAACTGATTCATGGGATCCATTGCTGATTCACCTTCTGATCAAAAAATTCGATCGAAGCACATACATTCAATATGAACAATCAATTGTGAGGCCTAAGGAAATTCCTAAAATGTCAGAATTGTTGGCTTTCCTGGAATTACAATTCCAAACCATGGAAACTATTGGACAACGAGAAAAACCAAAGGCGCCAGCAAAGGTCTTAACATCATCAGCCGCACAAATTGACATCAAACTCTGTTTGTCATGTGGAAAGAAATTCCATCCGCTCTTTGCATGCGACAACTTTCTAAAGCTCAAGGTGCAAGATCGTATAAAATTTGTGCAAAAATACAAATTATGCCTGAATTGTCTAAAGCCAGGTCACGCAGCAGTACAATGTGTGTGGCGACACTGTCCAAAGTGTTCGAAAAAACACAATTCACTACTTCATCTGCAGCAACAAGAATTGTCATCAAATGGAACAAGGAATGAAGCAAAAGAAAATTCACCTGCAACTGTGGCAACAACTAATCATGCAACGAAAAACAACAATTATGTACTGTTGGCTACAGCAAAAATTCGAGTTGTAGCAAACAATGGACAGGTATGCGAAGCACGTGCACTACTGGATTCCGGTTCACAAATCAACATGGTGACACAACGGCTCGTCAACAAGTTATCATTAACCACTACAAGGTCCCAGCTTTCCATTGAAGGAATCGGACAACAAACTGGAATCTCAACTTCAAGAGTCAACGTTGCGATTCATTCACGAACAGAAGACTTTTCAACTAGAATAGAAGCTTATGTTATGCCGAAACTTATTTCCTCACAACCAACAAAGGACCTAGAAGTCTCAAATTGGAACCTTCCAGGTCATCTAAACCTAGCCGATCCCGAGTTCTTCAAGTCAGGAAAAATTGACATGCTTATTGGTGCTGAGCTTTACCATAGTCTAATCCACCCAGAGCAGCTTACACTAAAAATAAATCAGCCACTCCTACAAAACACGGTTTTTGGATGGATTGTCATTGGAAAAACTGAAGTGTCAACAGAAGCAACTGCAGCATGCGCCGTAGCTACCACAGAAGATGAAAACTTGGACTCTATTCTAGAAAGATTTTGGAGAATCGACGATTTGAACACAGTCAGCCAGGTCATGACCCCAGTTGAAAATTGGTGTGAAACCCATTTTGCCAATAACATAAGAAGAGATAATGATGGCCGTTTTATTACCCGTTTACTGTTTTCTGAAAGTCCAACAGCTCTTGGAAAATCAAAGGACATGGCTATTAACAGATTTTTATCGCTCGAAAAAAGATTGCAGAGAGATCCGACCATACAATCGCAATATATAAAGTTCATGGATGAGTACGAATCGTTGAATCATATGGAAAAGATATGGCCGAAAGATGTTCCCGATGTCCATTATTTCATTCCTCATCATTATGTGCTAAAACCAGATAGCAGTACCACAAAGCTCAGGGTCGTATTTGACGCATCAGCCAAAACGTCAAGTGGCCAGGCTTTAAACGATATATTGCATAAGGGCCCTACTGTTCAAAGTGATCTATTTTCAATGCTGTTGCGATTTAGAACATACAAATACGTATTCACAGCCGATATTGAAAAGATGTATCGACAGATTGGCATGCATGAAGAGGACACAGCTCAGCAGCTCATTGTGTGGCGGAAGGACCCAAGTGAACTTATTCAATACTATCGACTTAAAACAGTGACGTACGGAACAACATCAGCACCTTATTTGGCTACCAAATGTCTGCAACATCTGGCAAAACAGAATATGAGTAAATACCCACAAGGTGCACGAACTTTGCTTGAAGATTTTTATGTGGACGATTGTCTCAGTGGTGCCAATGACATCGCATCAGCTTTAGAATCTCAAACCCAACTTACACAAATTCTTCAAGAAGCTGGCTTCAAACTCCGGAAATGGTGTTCTAACAACTTAAGGCTACTAGCAAATATACCCGTGGAAGATCAAGAAGTTAATTTGGATTTGGATGATAAAGCTACAAAGACACTAGGTCTCATTTGGCATCCAAAAACAGATCAACTGTGCGGACGAGCAAACCTGTCGCCAGTTCAACCGATTACAAAACGGGTAGTAGCTTCAGACTTAGCACGAATCTTCGACCCATTAGGAATCTTTGGGCCTGTAATCGTATCCGCAAAAATATTCATGCAAAAGCTATGGAAGCAAGAATATGGATGGGATGAAAGGCTACCACATCAAATTCAACAAGAATGGCAACACTTCAGAAAAAATATATTGGAACTCAATAACTTAAAGGTACCCCGACACATCCTTCATTCAAAACCTCAAGTAAAGGTTCAGCTACACACCTTCGCCGATGCCTCAGAACGAGCGTACGGAGCAGCTGTTTATGTGCGAACAACATACAAGGATCGAACCATAACATCGAACTTGCTCTGCGCAAAATCAAGGATAGCACCCTTAAAACTTCAAACGCTTCCTCGATTGGAATTGTGTGCAGCTGTTCTAGGAGTCGAGCTTACAGAACGAGTGAAGCAGGATCTGAAATATCAACATGTACCAGCATTTTTTTGGTCAGACTCAGAAATAGTTTTATCATGGATTAAAACATCAGCATCTTCATTACACACTTTCGTCGCCAACCGAGTAAGCAGGATTCAAGAAATATCACATATCAATCAATGGCATCATGTCTCATCAAAAGATAATCCAGCCGACATAATTTCAAGGGGGATTAATCCTGAAAAATTCACCTTGTGTACCACATGGTTTTTCGGACCTTTGTTTCTACATGGCAGCCAAGAATCATGGCTCATACCAACACCAAAACCTGCCGATACACCCAATGACATCGAAAGAAGAAAACCGATTACTGTAGTGACAATGGCAGCATCATCGGAGGCGCCGGCTTATGAAAATTTTGAAATCTTCGATGACAAACAAGGAAGAGAAACAAACACTGCATCAATAGTAACTTCGTCGTCAGCATCATCGGAGGCGCTAATTTATGGAATCAACCACAAAAACTCATTTCGAGCTTTGCAACGCACAGTTGCCTACATGCTACGTTTTATTGAAAATCTTAAGAAACAAACAACAGCTCGGCCAAATCATCTATCCATATGTGCATCAGAAATGAATAAGTCCTTGGCAGTTATAATCAGGACTATTCAAATGGCAGATTTTAAAAGTGAAATTAAAGACTTACAAAAATACAAGCAAGTGAGCAAATCAAATCAACTTGCCAGCCTATGTCCTTTCTTAGACGATCAAGGTTTAATGCGTGTGGGAGGCCGATTAGAAGCATCATCATTACCCTTTGATGAAAAACATCCAATCTTGCTACCATACAATGATTCAATAGTAAAATTGTTACTTATCATGGTTCATCAAGACAACAAACATTGTGGCCCGCAGGCCTTATTAGCAGCCTCGAGGCAGAAATTCTGGATTGTAAGAGGAAAAACAATGGCACGCAATATTGTACAAAACTGTGTGCGTTGCGTCAGAGCAAAACCAAAGCTCTACAGTCAAATCATGGGCAATCTACCAGCGGATAGAGTAACTGAATCACGGCCATTTCTAACAGCTGGTGTCGATTACTGCGGTCCAATATGGATCCATTACAAAATCCGCGGAAAACGACCTCAAAAAGCATATATTGCAGTATTTTGTTGTTTTGTCACGAAAGCGGTACATATGGAGATTGTTTCGGACCTCACTACTGACGCCTTTATTGGAGCACTAAAACGTTTTATCAGCCGCCGTGGCAGGTGCCAGACATTGTATTCTGATAATGCAACAAATTTTGTGGGTGCAAAGAATCAATTGAATGAATTGCAACAAGCTGTTTTCTCTAATTCAGCTCAAGAGAAAATTATTAAAACCTGCAGTGACAAGGGCATCGAATTTAAGTTCATTCCGCCTAAAGCCCCTCATTTTGGTGGACTCTGGGAAGCTGCAGTCAAATCTGCGAAGCATCATTTGTGTCGCAGTGTCTCTACTGCTTCTCTTACATATGAAGAACTAGAGACTGTTGTAGTTGAAATAGAGGCAATTCTAAACTCTAGGCCTCTCACCCCGTTGTCTTCAGACCCAAATGATATAGGAGCACTAACACCAGGTCACTTCATCATAGGAGAACCACTCACAACCCCAGTCGACTCAAGGGTATCAGAAACTAGAAGATCACTTAAAACAAATTGGAAATATGTGTCAGATATAAAACATAGATTCTGGACAAGATGGCACCACGAATACCTGCACGAGCTCCAACAAAGGTCTAAATGGAAGCATCCAACACCAAATGTAAAGGAAGGAACATTGGTCATCATAAAGAAGGATAACGTTCCAGTCCTTCAATGGCCCCTTGGTCGCATTATTCGAACCTACAAGGGAAATGATGGCTTTATTCGGGTCGTTGATGTTAAGACAGCTTCGGGCATATCCAAACGACCCATACACGAATTAGCTCCATTATTCACTGAAGAAGAAACAGAAAAAATAGAACCTGCAACAAGTGTACTGACAAATAATCACAAACGTAAATGGCCACATCCACATGAAGATATCTCAAAAAACAAGTCGACATCAAAGGGTCTTGCTCTCTCAGTAATGCTGGTTGCATTACTGATGTTGCCATTAGCAATGACCTCTTCAATAAATACATCAAGATTTCGTAACAAGCCTGGCATTTACTTCGAAGGAATAGGTGCCGCACGGCTATCAACAGGTATCTGGAAAATCATCATATACTATGACCTTGCGCCATTTCATTACCAAATAAATTCACTATCAGATGGAATCACAACACTCAGGAAGCTCTGCTTACACCCGACGTCGGACATCTCATGCAGTTCACTCATCGATTACTTTGAAGCTACTGTTAACAATCTGCACCAGGAGGAAACCTTATTGTTATCAAATCGTCCCAAAAGAGGTGCATTTAATGTCATCGGAAACGTGGCTCACACTTTGTTTGGTGTTCTCGACTCAGACTATGCCGAACAGATGTCAAACACTATAAATGAAGTCAAATCCAACGAAGAACATCTTTTAAGGCTGTTGAAGAATCAAACGTCAATTATTGATTCCACAATCAACATAATAAAACAAGATGAAGTGGATACATCCTCACGTTTGACTGAAATACAGCGTTTGATCAACGTGGACATAAACAAAATTGAAGACACAGCTGCTCAACTACGGCTGACTCAGCAACTGACAGTTTTAATTACTCAACTCTCTATGGTTAGCACAGATTTGCAGCACACACAAGCAGATTTGATAAACATCCTAACGCACACTAAACATGGAAAAATAAGTCCACAGATCCTTACACCAAAACAACTTGCGAAAGAAATCCTGACTATCAAAGGACACTTACCTACTAGTTGGGCTCTACCAGTCGAAGACCACAACCTGCTGGACCTTTATACCATTATGAGTGTTAAGTCTGGATTAACAAGGAATCACGTCATCTTTGAATTAGCTGTACCACTAGTTGATCATAATAAACTAGACCTATTTCTTATACACCCGATTCCAATAACAGTAAATAACACGCTTGTGGCAATTAAACCCACCACCGAAATTCTAGCAGTCAGCGGCCATCGGGATCAATACATTGCACTTAGCCGAGCCGACGTTGAAGCAGCAACATTGACTAGTGATGACATTTATTTAATAAGCAGGAAGCAAGCTACCATTGGAAGGCAATCAAAGAAACTTGCTTGCGAGATTCAACTTTTTAACAACAAAACGTCCCAAACCTGTGACCTAACAAAGTACTCTGATCAGTTAACATTTACATCATTGCATCTTGCTAATAAATGGATTTACGCTTCGACAATTCCAACTGAAATCACAGCAGTTTGTAATCACGAAACCATTCAACTAACACTTATAGGGTCAGGAATACTCACAATTGACCAACACTGCAGCTTAAAAAATGATGACATCCAGATCCAAGGTTATATTGAATCATCCAGTCGAGTATACACATCATTTGCTGGTATCGGAAATATCTCGTCCATCAGTCAACCTAACGCACTACAGGGCTTATTAACACCAAACTTCAAAGATATTGAAACAAAACTAGAACAACTCACTGATCTTCAGACGAAACTATCCAAAGAAGATTTTGACCAGCTACCGAACCAACTCGAATCCAATAAAATCCATCATCATGTAATCAGTTATTCAGCATTAATTTTAGCGATATTTGGTATCATAACCTACAGTACTTGCAAGATAAGAACACACTACCAACGAACATCCGCAACCAAGGCTAGCACATCTCCTCAACCGATGCCACGTCAGCACAAGTCACCATTTGATGTAGACATTTCTTAAGTTGAGTTAGACACTCAACGGGGGGGAGAATGTTTATACTTTATGATATATATATATATATTTTATAGATTATATTGCATTGCACAGAAATAAAAACAACAAAAAGTAAACAATAAGCAATAAAACAATTTGTTTATAAAATCAACTGCACATAAAGCGCAGTTTGTTGACACCAGCATATTTGTAGGCCAACGACATGCATTTCAGCATTGTTAAATCAGCTGAATTGCAACCAAAACAAAATTGTAAATTAAGTCACAAATTTAAGTGCAATAACCTGCGGTCAAGAAACTGCATTCTTATAGTGCAATACAGCAATTTTATATTTGTTGTTTTTATTATTGTGCAATGCAGCAATTTCATATTTTAATTATTCATATTTTAGTCTTAAGTATTTTCCTTTAAATACTCCTAATTTTAGTTTATGAGGGGTTAGTTCTATAAAAAAAGTTTAAGAATAAAGTCTGCATTTTTGGAACTAAAAACTGTTGTGTGGTGTTTTCTTTGGTCATTCAACTGAGTATTGGTTCATGTACCTATACTCAGCCAACATCTGATTTGGTTTGTACCTAATCAGCTAACAATTATTCAGAGGTTTCAAACAAGGTGATTCCTTATTGTGCGACTTTTTTAATATATTATGAAAAATATCATCCAAGCTGCTGACAGAGCTGTAAAATATTGCAATCATTTTTGTCTTTAAATCTTTTGATTGAAATCATTTTAGTTGAAATCATTAAGATTTTATTCTGAATTCATTCATTGATGATTGCTTTATGTTGATATTGAATTCATTTCGGGGCAATCATATTGATTTAAATTTCAAATGCATTCATTTGATTTAACTTAAAAGAGATTTCAAACATTTGAATTAAATCCAAAATGATTGCAATTTTTTGATTTAAATCAGAAAAGATTTCAAATATTTGATTTCAAACAAAAATGATTAAAGTCATTTGAATTAAATCCCAAAATTTAATACTTGTTATGAAATGAATTTGAAATGATAATTTCAATTAAATCTTTAAATATTTTCAGTAACAAATACTTAAGACTTGAGTTAGCAGTGAAAACTATTAGAAATATATGCTTTTTAGTTTGCTGTCCTTTTATGATAACATTTTTTTACGGTTTTATATTATGCAGACATATTTATGTAGACATAAATTTTTTACATAGAATTACGTCTGACAGTGCAGTTTGTATGGGGTTGGTTTCACAAATTTTTTCAAGACCATGCAACGTTTTTGAGTAATACTTTAGGGTATACGTACAGCCTTAAATACTAATCGTTAAGAGATAATATATATACTTAAATATCGGATATATCGTGCGCTTAACTTATATTTTATTTAAGATTCTGACACTATTTTATTAAAGTCACAAAATAGCAAAATTTAAGAAGAAAAATTTATATTTTTATATGAGAACATCAATTATTTTTATTAATTTCACAACAGAGTTATTTTTTGATTTAAATCAACTGATTGAAATCTAATAATTTATAGCTTTTCTGATTTCAATCAAAAAATTGCAATAATTTTGGACTTAATTGAAGTAATTGAAATCTTTTCTGATTTGAATCAGATAAAACGAATTCAATATTAACTTAAAACAATCACCAATGAATGCATTCTGAATTAAATCTTAATGATTTAAGGCTCAAATGAATTCAAGCTTTTTTTCAATCAGGATGTGATTGATTCGTGATGCAATATTCAAATGATTGATCCATAATACGCGAGAAGTCAATGCAGCATTCTCAAGGCTAGAAAAAGACTCGAGTCAAATGGGTCTTGCAATGAACGTAGATGAAACGAAGTACCTTGTCTCAACAAGCAAACAGTCTCAGTGTCTTGAAAACCATATAACTGTTGACAACGCTCCCCTGGTATTCAGCATTAACTGCTCCAATGATTTAGGCTCAGTAGGCAATTGATAAGCAGAGATCTCTCTCTCGACGAGCAAAACTGACGCTTTATAAGTCAATAATCATGTCCGTCCTACAATACGAATCACAAACCTGGACGTTGACCTGCTCTGATAAAAGGACTTTGGGAGCGTTTGAGAGAAAAATCCTTCGTAAGATCTATGGTTCAATCTGGGTCAATGACGAATACCGAATACGATAGAATCACGAGCTGTTGTAGCTATATGCCGATATCGAAATAGTCAAGCGTATAAAAATTGATCTGCTTCGCGAGTAAATTTTTCGATTTGGTACTCAGCGGCGGTCAACGCTGATGAAGAAGAACGTATTTCCGTTTGAAAAACCAGGCAGGCTAAGAAAGCAAGTGATTACGACTGGTTGCGTGTTAGCCGTGGCCATGAGTGCTTGGTGTATGGCACGCGAGCCAACGACTCTCGGCAGACCCGAGTTCAAATCTCCAGCTGACACAGAAAGTGTTTTCAATAAGAAATACATTTTCTGATCGGCCGACTCTTCTCTGCAGACAATGGCAAACCATAGAGAGTACATAAAGCCATGCAAAGTATATTGAGAACAAAGAACATGAACTTTAGCCGTTTGGAGTTGGCATAAAATATGTAGGTCCAGTTCTCTGTCAATAAAAAACACACACGACACAATTGATCATAAGAAGCTCGGTCAAAGTCCTTTGTAGGACTGAAATGGCCAATTTGTTTTGTGTGTTCGATTCATTGCACAGAATAGTGAATTCTCAAATTCTGTCCGGTTGACAAGCGTCCTTGATTGATCCTTTTAATTCTCCTATCTTAGAGATTTTTATTTAAATCGATTTCCAGGCTAACAGGTTGTATGTTAAAAGGATCGGTAATCAAATTTTGATAATCGACGAGGCCCATTTCACACTCTCTGGCGCAGTTAACTAGCAAAAAATTTGAAGAAAAGATAATACGAAATCCATACAAGACCAAAAAATTACTGTCACTTTTTCTACATTGAAGTTGAAACATTCGATGGAAAGCGATATTGGAAGATATTGGCTCATGTCTGCCCAAAAATGTATGAAGAAAATCTGGAAAGCTACTGGTTCTAACAAGACGGTGCGTCACGTTACACTGCAAATTGAACAATGCAGTATCTGCAACGAAAATAACACGAACCTCTGAAGTCAAAAACTGGCGACATTGAGTGGTTTCTCAGATAACCAGATTCCTCCGGATTTTTTGAAAAAAATGGAAAATGGGAAAATGTTCTCCAAACAACCCAAGCTTTGCAAATGCATAGCAAGAATCGACAAAGCTTTTCAAACTTTTACAAATATTTCTTTAATAAAACATAGTAAAATGCCACCTGCTGTTATCCTTGTTCCGCAAAAAGAACCTGTTCTCATCATTAAATGTTCAAAATGCTCTCAAGAGAGGACCTACCATCAACAAATGCGAAAACTTTGAGCGAAGAGTTAACATACTATATTAAACCATGTGCACGCTGTAACAATCTTTTGGGAGAGCCAAAGTATATCTATGACTATTGAAAGCTCAAGGGCTGTAGTTTCAGGGTGAGAAACAAATAAAATCAAAAACAAAGAAGAAGAAAACTCTTCTGAAGTGTATAAAGGATAAACACAAAGTAGAGCACTAAGCAAACACAACAAATACAAACGGAGAACAAACGAACAAATGAAAAAAAAAAACGCATAAAGCACAAGTAATGCTGCTCAAAATTTGAAAGCATAGTTTTGTGCGCTTTTGTGGTGAGTAGCTTGCTGACTGACTGACTGAGTGCGCAAGCAAGCAGTGAGTGTGCCTTGACTGAGTGAGTGAATGAGTGAATGAATGCGATGAGGCGGCGCCGTTGGAAAAAAGGATTCGTGCGACATGGAGCTTGATGAGTATCGTGGCTGATGTTCGTGCGTTGTGGTCGACGTTGATTTTGTGCGCTGCGTCGTTGCTGCTGCTGCTGCTGTTGTGGAATTTTGTGAAGTTGGAAGAAAAAAAAAAGTTAATAACAAAAACTAGAATACAAATTTAAAGAAAATTCTAAAAAATAAAGCAGTTTAATAAGAAAACTAAACAAGTTTATTGAGCCTAAATAAAAACGTGTTTAAAATGAGCTAAATGCAAGTTATAGAAAAATAGAAAAAATAACGAGCAAGGAAAAAAAAAACGATTTTTCCTTTCAACTAATATGAAATGAAGTTCTGTCAAATGTTGTCGTCGTCGCCGCGACGTCAGTCCTTGTGCTCGTTCGCTCGTTCGTAGGAGTTCAATATTATATACTATATATACATGTATATAAATATATATATATTTATTCCTCCATATATATATAACTATATGCTAACAAACATATGTACGTGTTTGTGTGTAAAATTTTCGTTAATTTCGCGGAGGCCTTTAATTAACTTAAATAATTAATAATTGCAGAGTTGTGAGTAACGAAAGAGAAAAAAAAAATGCAGCAAAAAAGTGGCTATTTAACTGAAAATCAGCCAGCGGAAACGGAAGTGCAGAAAAAAAAGTAATTGGCACGTACGTGTACGTGTGTGTGTGTGCGTGTGTGTGTTTGATTTTTCAGCTCAAAAAGAATGCTTAGAAAAAGTGCTAAGCACAGAAGAAAATTAAAGCAAGTTTGCAGCAAAAGTAAAGTTTTCGATCAGAGCACCTAAAAGGCTGCCATAAAAAAGAAAGAAAAAAAAAATTCCTGTTGTAGGCAAACATAAAAATTATAACCTCGAAAAGGCAAATGAATGAAAAAGTATAGAATTGCTTCCGCCCACACTCACTCACCAACACATACACTCGCACTAGCACTCACACACAAACACATAGTAGAGGCGCGCGTAACATGTGCTAGTATGTGTGTGTGCGTTTCCACGAAAGCCTGACAGTGAAGTGTTGTTTTTGCTGCCGCTGCTGCTGCCACTGCTACCACTGTGCTGCTCCTGTGTATGTGTGCGTTTTTGTGTGTGATTTTATTATAATCAATTTAAAGCTTATAAAAAAAAAAAAACAAAACGAAATCTAAGGCAATCGTGTGCACGCAACGAGGCTGCAAAAAAGGTGGGTCAAGTTTAAAAAAAAAAAGCACACACATTTTAATGTAACATTTCAAACTTTAAAGTTCAATTTTATTTAAGCTAAAAATATTTAAATGTATTTTTAAAATTTTTGTCTTACAAATATATAAGTTCTCCTATAAACGCCCAAATATACTGTCTTGCTTTCCCCCCGCTCAGCACTCTCTGCCATATACCACAAAAACCAGCGCATTCTTTGTCTACAATTCAGTTCCACGCCAAAAATAGACAAACAACAACAACAACAATACTATTCAGAGAACTGCAAAAATAAAAGCAAACCAAAAAATAAAAGGACAAAAAAAAAACATTTTAAATCATCTCTCAAAAACATGCAGCAAACAATTTAAGCTACATAAACGCGTCTCTGCAGCATAATAGCTGTCATCTATGTACCTTTTTTGCACCCAACTCCAGACACTACATCCAGCACTATAATGTGTGTGCCAGCCCAGCACAATACAGCTCAACACAACACAACACACAACATAGAACATAGAACACCCCAATCTAAGATTTTTCCCTTAACACACAGCCTCCGTTTGGCTGTTGTCGTTTATAGTGCAAAACAGGAAATATATTTTGCTCTATGCTTACTGTGCTTTCTGTGTTGGTGTTTTTTTTTTTCTTTGTTCTTCTTCTATTTTTGTTGCTTTTTCTTTTTCTTTGCCTTTGCTCATCTATTATACGAGCAGCTATATTCTATTCAACACTGCAAAGTGGTGAAAAGCTTTTGCTCTGCTAGTTTTTGCTTTGTTTTTTTTTTTGTTTTTTTTTGTTTTTTTTTTTGCCAAATTTACGCACATGCTTGGCTTTCGTTTCTTTGATGCACTGCATCAGGTATGAAATGTCGCTGCATTGACGTTATATCATTGCTGATATCGCTCCTAAAAATAGACTAAGCTATTTTCATGTGATGAGTGTTTGTTGTGTGTGCGCGTTGATTGAAAGCTTCTTTTATGTTTCACACTCATACTCATGTTGTTGTAGAGGTTAGAGAGGATTATTTTTTGTTTTTGTGTTTTTTTTTATTGGATTGTGTTATTTTTCCCAAAAATCACCAAGATTTTCGTATGAAATTGTAGAAAAGTAAATTTTTTTTTGGATATTTATAAATAGCTCAAAAAAGTTTATATAGATGTAAGTTTTGAACAAAAAAAAAAATATAAACAAATTTTTTTTTTATGATTCAAGCTAAAGTATATGAAAGCAAATTTTAACTATGATTCGTTGATCAGAATATTAAAAGATAACATTTAAAAACATTTTTTGTGTTATAATTTTCTTTGAAATATTAAAAAAAAATTGTAAAAGGCAAATAACTTCAAATTACTTATGGCTTCAATAACAAGCGTAGGTACTTCAAATGTTAAGTTGAAAACATTTTTTCGTGGAAAGTGGGTAATTTTTTCTGGTAGCAGCACTATAAAAAATGTTTTAAGCTTTATGTTTCAATTGATTTGTTCTATAAAATAAATAACATTCGAACATGTTTGATTTATTTATGTTCAAAAATTAATTTTAAGCAGACATGCTCAACGAAATCAACAAAATTTTTTCGTTTCGTTGAAACCGAAAAATAAATTATCAAAATTATTTCGTTTTTTAAATAACGTTAAAAATTTATCAAAGCAAATTTCGTTTCGTTGAAAAACGAAAAATTTTCTATAATTTCTCCTATGCTAAAAAAAAAGACACAGTTTCGATAGTATCGTAAGTGTAGACGTAGAATTCCGTTTAAGTTGTAACCTCTTCTACTTTGTCTCTTTGGTATGATTGTTTTGTTCATTTTGCACGTATTTTTATTGATCTTACAAAAATTAACAAATAAATTAATAACACTCAATTATGGACTACTTATCGAGGCCAAAACAAAGAAAAAGTTAAAAAGTAAGTATGATTAAATGAGCAAGCAAAAAGAAACAAGCAAAATTTCAAATTTTTTCGATCATTTCGTTAAGTTTGATAGGTTGAGTTCATTGACTTAGTTGAAAAGAAGGCGAAGCAAATGCACTTTCCATTGGTGCCACTTTCGTCTCTGCCCGATATATATTTAGTTTGCGAGCTACAGTCAGTTTAACTACTAATTTCAAATTAAAATTAAAATCCCGATTTTTAAAAATTGTATGGTAACTATATTTCACGCTGAGCACATGCCTTTTCAATTAGTGCCACTCTCGTCCGATATTTAGTTTGCGAGCTACCCTTTCCTCTCCGTTCGATGTATAGTTTGCGAACTACACTGTATAAAAATTAAACACATAAAAACAAAAATTAAAATTTTACGCCATCTATCGGGTAAAAGCATAAAACGAAATATGATCCAACTCGTTTTTTTTTCATAAGAGTTAAATCTAACCGGATCACAGACCCATTTCGTTAAAGTTAACAGTTCGAGTTCATTGACTGAGTTGAAAAGAGATTCATGACCTCTGGTTTCAAAATAGAGCACTTAGTAAACTAGAACAGAAGTGCATAAATACACTCAATGCGAACCAATGCTTACAATGCTACCAATACGAACTAGAACTTCCAGTTTCACGTAAGCACGTGCTCACGTGTTTTTAAAAAAATCAAGTAAAAACACAAAACTCAACTACACGTGTCTTTTATTCACGAACAACACGTGAAGTTCGTATTCACGTGAAAGTGCCAATGACCCACTTGTGACCTCAGAAAATCCCACTGCATCCGATTGGCCATAGAATCATCCATTTTGGTCCAAAAGTTCCATGGAAACTATATAAGTGCCAATGACTCACCTGTGACCTCAGATAATCCCACAAATGTTCCATGGAACCCATTATAGTACCTACCAATGACCCGCCTGTGACCTCAGATAATCCCACTGCATCCGATTGGTCATAGAATCATCCATTTTGGTCCAAACGTTCCATGGAACCCATAAATGTGCCAATGACCCACCTGTGACCTCAGGTAATCCCACTGCATCCGATTGTCCATAGAATCATCCATTTTGGTCCAAATGTTCCATGGAACCCATAAATGTGCCAATGACCCACCTGTGACCTCAGATAATCCCACTGCATCCGATTGGCCATAGAATCATCCATTTTGGTCCAAATTTTCCATGGAATCCATATATGTGCCAATGACCCACCTGTGACCTCAGATAATCCCACTGCATCCGATTGGCCATAGAATCATCCATTTTGGTCCAAATGTTCCATGGAACCCATAAATGTGCCAATGACCCACCTGTGACCTCAGATAATCCCACTGCATCCGATTGGCTATAGAATCATCCATTTTGGTCGAAATGTTCCATGGAACCCATAAATGTGCCAATGACCCACCTGTGACCTCAGATAATCCCACTGCATCCGATTGGCCATGGAATCATCCATTTTGGTCCAAATGTTCCATGGAACCCATCAAAGTACCAATGACCCGCCTGTGACCTCAGATAATCCCACTGCATCCGATTGGCCATAGAATCATCCATTTTGGTCCAAATGTTTCATGGAACCCATCAAAGTACCAATGACCCGCCTGTGACCTCAGATAATCCCACTGCATCCGATTGGCCATAGAATCATCCATTTTGGTCCAAATGTTCCATTAAACCCATAAATGTGCCAATGACCCACCTGTGACCTCAGATAATCCCACTGCATCCGATTGGCCATAGAATCATCCATTTTGGTCCAAATGTTCCATGGAAACCATCAAAGTACCAATGACCCGCCTGTGACCTCAGATAATCCCACTGCATCCGATTGGCCATAGAATCATCCATTTTGGTCCAATTGTTCCATAGAACCCATCAAGGTACCAATGAACCGCCTGTGACCTCAGATAATCCCACTGCATCCGATTGGCCATAGAATCATCCATTTTGGTCCAAATGTTCCATGGAACCCATAAATGTGCCAATGACCCGCCTGTGACCTCAGATAATCCCACTGCATCCGATTGGCCATAGAATCATCCATTTTGGTCCAAATGTTCCATGGAACCCATCAAAGTACCAATGACCCGCCTGTGACCTCAGATAATCCCACTGCATCCGATTGGCCATAGAATCATCCATTTTGGTCCAAATGTTCCATGGAACCCATCAAAGTACAAATGACCCGCCTGTGACCTCAGATAATCCCACTGCATCCGATTGGCTATAGAATCATCCATTTTGGTCCAAATGTTCCATGGAACCCATAAATGTGCCAATGACCCGCCTGTGACCTCAGATAATCCCACTGCATCCGATTGGCCATAGAATCATCCATTTTGGTCCAAATGTTCCATGGAACCCATAAAAGTGCCAATGACCCACCTGTGACCTCAGATAATCCCACTGCATCCGATTGGCTATAGAATCATCCATTTTGGTCGAAATGTTCCATTGAACCCATAAATGTGCCAATGACCCACCTGTGACCTCAGATAATCCCACTGCATCCGATTGGCCATGGAATCATCCATTTTGGTCCAAATGTTCCATGGAACCCATCAAAGTACCAATGACCCGCCTGTGACCTCAGATAATCCCACTGCATCCGATTGGCCATAGAATCATCCATTTTGGTCCAAATGTTTCATGGAACCCATCAAAGTACCAATGACCCGCCTGTGACCTCAGATAATCCCACTGCATCCGATTGGCCATAGAATCATCCATTTTGGTCCAAATGTTCCATTAAACCCATAAATGTGCCAATGACCCACCTGTGACCTCAGATAATCCCACTGCATCCGATTGGCCATAGAATCATCCATTTTGGTCCAAATGTTCCATGGAAACCATCAAAGTACCAATGACCCGCCTGTGACCTCAGATAATCCAACTGCATCCGATTGGCCATAGAATCATCCATTTTGGTCCAATTGTTCCATAGAACCCATCAAGGTACCAATGACCCGCCTGTGACCTCAGATAATCCCACTGCATCCGATTGGCCATAGAATCATCCATTTTGGTCCAAATGTTCCATGGAACCCATAAATGTGCCAATGACCCGCCTGTGACCTCAGATAATCCCACTGCATCCGATTGGCCATAGAATCATCCATTTTGGTCCAAATGTTCCATGGAACCCATCAAAGAACCAATGACCCGCCTGTGACCTCAGATAATCCCACTGCATCCGATTGGCCATAGAATCATCCATTTTGGTCCAAATGTTCCATGGAACCCATCAAAGTACCAATGACCCGCCTGTGACCTCAGATAATCCCACTGCATCCGATTGGCTATAGAATCATCCATTTTGGTCCAAATGTTCCATGGAACCCATAAATGTGCCAATGACCCGCCTGTGACCTCAGATAATCCCACTGCATCCGATTGGCCATAGAATCATCCATTTTGGTCCAAATGTTCCATGGAACCCATAAATGTGCCAATGACCCACCTGTGACCTCAGATAATCCCACTGCATCCGATTGGCCATAGAATCATCCATTTTGGTCCAAATGTTCCATGGAAACCATCAAAGTACCAATGACCCGCCTGTGACCTCAGATAATCCCACTGCATCCGATTGGCCATATAATCATCCATTTTGGTCCAAATGTTCCATGGAACCCATCAAAGTACCAATGACCCACCAGTGACCTCAGATAATCCCACTGCATCCGATTGGCCATAGAATCATCCATTTTGGTCCAAATGTTCCATGGAACCCATCAAAGTACCAATGACCCGCCTGTGACCTCAGATAATCCCACTGCATCCGATTGGCCATAGAATCATCCATTTTGGTCCAAATGTTCCATGGAACCCATAAATGTGCCAATGACCCGCCTGTGACCTCAGATAATCCCACTGCATCCGATTGGCCATAGAATCATCCATTTTGGTCCAAATGTTCCATGGAACCCATAAATGTGCCAATGACCCACCTGTGACCTCAGATAATCCCACTGCATCCGATTGGCCATAGAATCATCCATTTTGGTCCAAATGTTACATGGAAACCATCAAAGTACCAATGACCCGCCTGTGACCTCAGATAATCCCACTGCATCCGATTGGCCATAGAATCATCCATTTTGGTCCAAATGTTCCATGGAAC
The DNA here is from genome assembly GCA_958299015.1 of Tetanocera ferruginea. NCBI lineage: Eukaryota > Metazoa > Arthropoda > Insecta > Diptera > Sciomyzidae > Tetanocera > Tetanocera ferruginea. The sequence goes on along the minus strand of OY282641.1, from coordinate 116,270,648 downwards.
CCATAAATGTGCCAATGACCCACCTGTGACCTCAGATAATCCCACTGCATCCGATTGGCCATAGAATCATCCATTTTGGTCCAAATGTTCCATGGAAACCATCAAAGTACCAATGACCCGCCTGTGACCTCAGATAATCCCTCTGCATCCGATTGGCCATAGAATCATCCATTTTGGTCCAAATGTTCCATGGAACCCATCAAAGTTCAAATGACCCACCTGTGACCTCAGATAATCCCACTGCATCCGATTGGCCATAGAATCATCCATTTTGGTCCAAATGTTCCATTAAACCCATAAATGTGCCAATGACCCACCTGTGACCTCAGATAATCCCACTGCATCCGATTGGCCATAGAATCATCCATTTTGGTCCAAATGTTCCATGGAACCCATAAATGTGGGAATGACCCACCAGTGACCTCATATAATCCCACTGCATCCGATTGGCCATGGAATCATCCATTTTGGTCCAAATGTTCCATGGAACCCATAAATGTGGGAATGACCCACCTGTGACCTCAGATAATCCCACTGCATCCGATTGGCCATAGAATCATCCATTTTGGTCCAAATGTTCCATGGAACCCATCAAAGTACCAATGACCCACCAGTGACCTCAGATAATCCCACTGCATCCGATTGGCCATAGAATCATCCATTTTGGTCCAAATGTTCCATGGAACCCATCAAAGTACCAATGACCCGCCTGTGACCTCAGATAATCCCACTGCATCCGATTGGCCATAGAATCATCCATTTTGGTCCAAATGTTCCATTAAACCCATAAATGTGCCAATGACCCACCTGTGACCTCAGATAATCCCACTGCATCCGATTGGCCATAGAATCATCCATTTTGGTCCAATTGTTCCATAGAACCCATCAAGGTACCAATGACCCGCCTGTGACCTTAGATAATCCCACTGCATCCGATTGGCCATAGAATCATCCATTTTGGTCCAAATGTTCCATGGAACCCATCAAAGTACCAATGACCCACCAGTGACCTCAGATAATCCCACTGCATCCGATTGGCCATAGAATCATCCATTTTGGTCCAAATGTTCCATGGAACCCATCAAAGTACCAATGACCCACCAGTGACCTTAGATAATCCCACTGCATCCGATTGGCCATAGAATCATCCATTTTGGTCCAAATGTTCCATTAAACCCATAAATGTGCCAATGACCCACCTGTGACCTCAGATAATCCCACTGCATCCGATTGGCCATAGAATCATCCATTTTGGTCCAATTGTTCCATAGAACCCATCAAGGTACCAATGACCCGCCTGTGACCTCAGATAATCCCACTGCATCCGATTGGCCATAGAATCATCCATTTTGGTCCAAATGTTCCATGGAACCCATAAATGTGCCAATGACCCACCTGTGACCTCAGATAATTCCACTGCATCCGATTGGCCATAGAATCATCCATTTTGGTCCAAATGTTCCATGGAAACCATCAAAGTACCAATGACCCGCCTGTGACCTCAGATAATCCCACTGCATCCGATTGGCCATAGAATCATCCATTTTGGTCCAAATGTTCCATGGAACCCATCAAAGTACCAATGACCCACCTGTGACCTCAGATAATCCCACTGCATCCGATTGGCCATAGAATCATCCATTTTGGTCCAAATGTTCCATTAAACCCATAAATGTGCCAATGACCCACCTGTGACCTCAGATAATCCCACTGCATCCGATTGGCCATAGAATCATCCATTTTGGTCCAAATGTTCCATGGAACCCATCAAAGTACCAATGACCCACCTGTGTCCTCAGATAATCCCACTGCATCCGATTGGCCATGGAATCATCCATTTTGGTCCAAATGTTCCATGGAACCCATAAATGTGCCAATGACCCACCTGTGACCTCAGATAATCCCACTGCATCCGATTGGCCATAGAATCATCCATTTTGGTCCAAATGTTCCATGGAACCCATCAAAGTACCAATGACCCGCCTGTGACCTCAGATAATCCCACTGCATCCGATTGGCTATAGAATCATCCATTTTGGTCCAAATGTTCCATGGAACCCATAAATGTGCCAATGACCCGCCTGTGACCTCAGATAATCCCACTGCATCCGATTGGCCATAGAATCATCCATTTTGGTCCAAATGTTCCATGGAACCCATAAATGTGCCAATGACCCACCTGTGACCTCAGATAATCCCACTGCATCCGATTGGCCATAGAATCATCCATTTTGGTCCAAATGTTCCATGGAAACCATCAAAGTACCAATGACCCGCCTGTGACCTCAGATAATCCCACTGCATCCGATTGGCCATAGAATCATCCATTTTGATCCAAATGTTCCATGGAACCCATCAAAGTACCAATGACCCGCCTGTGACCTCAGATAATCCCACTGCATCTGATTGGCCATAGAATCATCCATTTTGGTCCAAATGTTCCATTAAACCCATAAATGTGCCAATGACCCACCTGTGACCTCAGATAATCCCACTGCATCCGATTGGCCATAGAATCACCCATTTTTGTCCAAATGTTCCATGGAACCCATAAATGTGGGAATGACCCACCAGTGACCTCATATAATCCCACTGCATCCGATTGGCCATAGAATCATCCATTTTGGTCCAAATGTTCCATGGAACCCATAAATGTGGGAATGACCCACCTGTGACCTCAGATAATCCCACTGCATCCGATTGGCCATAGAATCATCCATTTTGGTCCAAATGTTCCATGGAACCCATCAAAGTACCAATGACCCACCAGTGACCTCAGATAATCCCACTGCATCCGATTGGCCATAGAATCATCCATTTTGGTCCAAATGTTCCATGGAACCCATCAAAGTACCAATGACCCACCAGTGACCTCAGATAATCCCACTGCATCCGATTGGCCATAGAATCATCCATTTTGGTCCAAATGTTCCATGGAACCCATCAAAGTACCAATGACCCACCAGTGACCTCAGATAATCCCACTGCATCCGATTGGCCATAGAATCATCCATTTTGGTCCAAATGTTCCATTAAACCCATAAATGTGCCAATGACCCACCTGTGACCTCAGATAATCCCACTGCATCCGATTGGCCATAGAATCATCCATTTTGGTCCAATTGTTCCATAGAACCCATCAAGGTACCAATGACCCGCCTGTGACCTCAGATAATCCCACTGCATCCGATTGGCCATAGAATCATCCATTTTGGTCCAAATGTTCCATGGAACCCATAAATGTGCCAATGACCCACCTGTGACCTCAGATAATCCCACTGCATCCGATTGGCCATAGAATCATCCATTTTGGTCCAAATGTTCCATGGAACCCATAAATGTGCCAATGACCCACCTGTGACCTCAGATAATCCCACTGCATCCGATTGGCCATAGAATCATCCATTTTGGTCCAAATGTTCCATGGAACCCATCAAAGTACCAATGACCCGCCTGTGACCTCAGATAATCCCACTGCATCCGATTGGCTATAGAATCATCCATTTTGGTCCAAATGTTCCATGGAACCCATAAATGTGCCAATGACCCGCCTGTGACCTCAGATAATCCCACTGCATCCGATTGGCCATAGAATCATCCATTTTGGTCCAAATGTTCCATGGAACCCATAAATGTGCCAATGACCAACCTGTGACCTCAGATAATCCCACTGCATCCGATTGGCCATAGAATCATCCATTTTGGTCCAAATGTTCCATGGAACCCATAAATGTACCAATGACCCGCCTATGACCTCAGATAATCCCACTGCATCCGATTGGCCATAGAATCATTCTGAAGCTGAATACGAACCTATCAGTTCGTGCAAAATTAAAACAATACAACCATAAACAACGAAACAAAAACAAAGAAAGCAGCAGGCACATAAGCAGCTGATGATTGATTTTCTTATATAAAAACATGCATTTTTCTTCTTATATTTTACTATTTTCTGACTTTCATATAATAGTGGCAAAATATAAAATTAGATATTCATTCAGCGTAGGATATATCCGATATTTAAGTATATATATTATCTTTGAACGATAAGTATTAAAGGCTGTAGGTATACCCTAAAGTATTCGCCAAAAACGTTGCATGACCTTCAAAAAATCTGTTAAAACGACCCCATACAAACCGCGCTGTAAGACGTAATTCTACGTCAAAAATTTCTTCTGATACAAAAAAAAAACGAAATTTTTTTGTTGAAATTAACGTTATTTTCAACGGTTGATTGGGAAAAAAACGAAAAAATTTTATATCGTTTTCTCCGAAACGAAATAAATATTTTTCGTTTTTTGAATTAACGTTATTTTTTTATTTCGTTTCAACGAAACGAAAAAAATATTTCGGTTACCGTTAAAATTAACGTTAACGTGCATGCCTGATTTTAAGTAAATTAAAAAAATAAATTAGTCTTCTATAGAATATTTCTATGTGTTCACTTCATCCCATTCCATGCTAATTGGTATCAATATAAAGGTGTAACTATCTATTTTTCATTTTTGCAAAATTTAGCTGCCCTCACATGCCTTTTCTTTAATAAGAAGCATTTTATTATAATTTTAATTTAATTTTTAATATAAAATTTAGCGGTTTTCGCGATATTATGTTCAGAGCAGGAGCACTTTTCTGGTCAATCAAAAAACTTTCCGTGCGTACGTTTAGGTTGAAAATTTTTTAAAAAAATTGAAAAGCAAGAAATTTAACAGTTTGAACGATATACCATGTTCTGCATGGCGCTTGCTTATCTTTTACAGATTAAAAAGAAGTAAAGAAAGTCTAGAGTTGGTCTAGGCCGACTATGAAATAGCCTAAACCTACTTTTCAAAAAAACAAAATAATATTATTTAAAATGGACGTGTCCGTGGCTGAAGCCTTTATTTTATATGCATTTAAATGTTGATGAAAAATGTACGCATACCAAGTTTTATTCCTGTAGCTCACAGTTAAAGCCTTTGTTGTGTTTTCGCTATGGGAAGTGGGTGTTTTCATAGATGGATTACTCCCAATTTTTTAACACACCTTAGTTTTGGTATAAAATACATACATACCAAATTTAATTTCTCTATGACAAACATAACCTTATTTATTGAGTTTTAAACTTTTTGGGTTGTATGGGAGGTAGGCGTATCCGTGGGCGAATGACATCCATTTTTCAAAACTATCATTGTCTTGTCATAAAAAACATATGTGCCAAATTTTAGCTCTTTAAGTTAAACACAGGATTATTTATTGCGTTTTCAATTTTTGGGTTGTATGGGAGGTTTGTGTGTCCGTGCGCGGATGATACCCATTTTTCGAAGACATCTTTGTGTTTACATAAAACACATACACACCAAATTTTATTGTTATAGGTTAATTATGAGCTCATTTATCCAGTTTTCAATTTTTGCTTTGTATGGGAGGTAGGCGTGTCCGTGGGCGGATGATGTCCATTTTTCAAAACTATCTTTTTTTTTTTGTTATAAAAAGCATATGTGTCAAATCATATCTCTTTAAGTTAAACAGAGGTTTATTTATAGTGTTTTCAATTTTTGGGTTGTATGGGAGGTGGGCGTGTCCGTAAGAGGATGACACCCATTTTACAAAGACATCTTTGTGTTGATACAAAACACATATATACACTAAATTTTATTGTTGTAGGCTTATTATGAGCTGAGTTATGCAGTTTTCAATTTTTGCGTTATATGGGAGGTAGGCGTGTCCGTGGGCGGATTCCAAAAATATTCAAAAGTGCAGATCCTTGAATGCATGTGACCATGTGTACCAACTTTCATCCAATTATCTCAACTCCTTCTCCTTATCCTGTGTTTACGGACAACACACAGACGGACTTACAGACGGACGGACGGACGGACATGAATAGCTCGACTCACGAGGTGACGCTGATCAAAAATATATATACTTTTCTATACCGGACTGGCTTCGTTCTATGCGTTACAAACGTTTGCACAAAGTTAATATACAATGACCTTTCCGGTTTAGGGTATAAAAAGCGTTTGAGAAAAAAAATTTTAAGTGTTGAAATCAAATTGTTTATTCCGGCCATGATAGAATAATTTTACCAGGTAGTGTTGACAAATGTTGATTCTCTCAGCTGCAAGTAAACGAACCCTTGTCAAAAACAGCTGTTCGTTGTTATATTCGTTGGCCACATTCAGCTGTGTCAACTGTTGTGACAGCAACACATCGGGGAGCGCTATTATCGGTATTGAAGTTTCAGAAAAATTGTCAAGTTTATGAAATATCAAGCTTTATATCAAATTTTCTATTTTTAAATGCATTTTAATGCGCAACTTCATATTTATGTGCATCAAGTTTTGACTTAGCAGTTGGCAACTGCTGGGTACGCTGAATGTGATCAGTGAAAAGTAATTGTATGCTATGACGGATTTATGAGCGCTTTCTTTCTTGTTATATTTTTTGACAAACGTCCGTTTCCAATAGAAACGTCAATACTACCTTGGAGTAATTATATCATGATTCCGGAAGACAATTTGCTTACCAAATTTTTTTTCGTTTCTACCTACAATTTTATTCATAAGTCTAGTTAGTTTTCGGGTAAGTAAAAAAATTAAGAGGAACAAAATTGAAAAAAAGGCGATTGTTTTTGTTAGTTTTTGATTTTCCATGATCAATTATTATTTAAGCAACCTTTACCACCAACACCACTTAAAGAGAACTCTCAAAAACACAAAGAATGCAAGGATTGCTTTTTAAATTCGTTGTTCGTTGAACTATGACTAGGGACAATTCAAACTTAAAGCATATTACTTTCTTCAGTTTCATGTAAAATTTCACTGTTTCTTTTTCACGATAATTTACATAATTGTGCTGCCTATTTATTTTGTATTCATAAGTGATGGTTATTTTAATATTTTTTGTTTTAAATAAAGGTTTTTAATTTCAAATTCAACCTTTTACATTTCAAATTGAACTTTTTCTAAATCAAATTAAACTTTTTACTCTTTAAAAAAATGTTTTCCATTTCAAATTAAACTTTTCAACATTTCAAATTAAGCTTTTTTGAATTTCAAAATCAACCTTTTTACACTTCAATTTCAACTTTTGCTAATATATGTTTTGATTTGATTATATTTAGCCCTGATTTATTTATACTTATGGCGTTTTCGTTTCTACCAAAAAATGTTGCCTTTTCATTGCCCTTGCCTTTTTTCGTGTTCGATTCTAAAATAAGTGCAAACGGGTGAGTAAATTCTGTGTTCGTTTCTTAAAATGTCACACTCACAGAGGGCAAAAAAGGCGCATTTTCTACCCTGCAAACTTTCACAGGGTAGATGATTGCCCTGCATATCAGCTGTTTTTAAAACGATAATATTATGACATGCGTGCGTTAGACAAGGATGGTTATATTCGTTTATTTAAGTTGACATTTTTCGAGTAGGCAAAAACATGCACTTTTACAGGGTTGCGAGCAACATTGAAAACATTTTGCACTGCGACAGGGCAACATTATATTTATTACTGATATTTTTTATACCTTAAACCTGAAAGGTGAGGGTATATTAACTTTGTGCAAACGTTTGTAACGCATAGAACGAAGCGAGTCCGGTATAGAAAAGTATATATATTCTTGATCAGCGTCACCACCTGAGTCGAGCTATCCATGTCCGTCCGTCCGTCCGTCCGTCCGTCCGTCTGTCCGTCTGTGTGTTGTCCGTATACACAGGATAAGAAGAAGGAGTAGAGATAATTGGTTGAAACTTGGTACACATGGTCACATGCACCCAAGGATCTGCACTATTGAATATTTTTGGAATCCGCCCACGGACACGCCTACCTCCCATACAACGCAAAAATTTAAAACTGCATAACTCAGCTCGTAATTAACCAACAACAATAAAATTTGGTGTGTATATAACTTATGTCAACACAAAGATGTCTTCGAAAAATGGACGTCATCCGCTCACGGACACGCCCACCTCCCATACAACCCAAAAAATGAAAACGCAATAAATAAGCCTCTGTTGAACCTACATAGCTTAAATTTGGCACATATGTTTTTTATAACAAAACAAAGATAGTTTTACAAAATGGACATCATCCGCCCACGGACACGCCTACCTCATAACTCATAACTCATAACTCATAACTCATAACTGCATAACACAGCTCATAGTTAACCTACAACAATAAAATTTGATATGTATGTGTTTTATATCAACACAAAGATGACTTCGAAAAATGGACGTCATCCGCTCACTGACACGCCCACCTCCCATACAACCCAAAAATTTTAAACGCAATAAATAAGCCTGTGTTTAACCTAAAGAGCTAAAATTTGGCACATATGTTTTTTATGACAAGACAAAGATGGTTTTGAAAAATGGACGTCATCCGCCTACGGACACGCCTACCTCCCATATAACATAAAAAGTTGAAAACTCAATAAATATGGTTATGTTTGTCATAGAGAAATTAAATTTGGTATGTATGTATTTCATACCAAAACTAAGGTGTGTTCAAAAACAGTAATCCGTCCAAAAACTCGCCCACCTCCCATAGCGAAAGCACAATTAAGGCATTAACTGTGAGCTACAGGAATTAAACTTGGTATGTGTACATTTTTCATCAACATTTAAATGCACATAAAATATAGGCTTCATTAGCCCACGGACACGCCCATTTGCAATAAAAATTTGTTTGTTTTTGAAAAGTGGGTTTAGGGTATTTCATAATCGGCCTAGACCGACTTTAGACTTTCTTTACTTGTTTTTATTTAGCATTGAATCAAAGATTTCCGGTGTCAAACCTATTCTGTCAAGTCTGCCTTGGTTCGGTAGTGGGTTGATAGATTAGTAGGAGAGAAAGAGAAATGAAGAGAAAGACCTGAGAAATGACCTGAGGCAAGTGTTATGCCTTTACCACAGTCAATTCGAGTTCTTAGGCAAACTCTTTTTAACACTCTTTTTAATGGTAAGAATAATAACTTATCATGAATAACCATTTTTTTTTTTATGGTATGTGGTACAAATTTAAGAAAAATTGAATAAAAAGTATTTTTCTGCACACAAAAAAAAAAAAAAAATTAACACTATTAACAAATGTACCATGCTCCAAAATTGGACTAGAATTGGTGATAAAAAATTTAGTTTCACCTTATTTCGGTTATGGGGAATCGAATTTTTGCTGACAATTTTGCCGCCAAAGGAATATTGGTCAGATTATATCTCCTTTTTTAATGATTGTAATTTGTATCTGGTGAGCTTTTTCGCAAGATTTCTTTGGAAAAGTTGTTCAGAAAGAACAACTTTAGACTATATCGTTTGAAAACATACCAAATACAATGGTTCCCCGGTAATCCGACTTTGGAAAAGTTGTTCAGAAAGAACAACTTTAGACTATATCGTTTGAAAACATACCAAATACAATGGTTCCCCGGTAATCCGACTAACGTTTTGCAAGGCAGTATCGACCAATCGAATTTGTCGGATTATACATAGAGTACTATATAGTTGCCTCCATAAAGTCCGGAATTTTTTACAAAAGAGTACCTTGTTATCCAACAAATTACAGATCCAGTGCATTTAATGGCACAGGAAGTGCCGGTTTAGACTGGAGCTGTATTTCGGGGGGTCCACTAATGTTAAAATATTGTAACGTTTGTTTGACTTTTTCACAGTTTGCAAAAAAAATTTAATGTACTTAGGACAACATTTTTTTGGGCCCTATTAAATCCAAATTTATCTGACACGTTTTCCTGAGTCAGATTTTGTGAACAATGTAACGGGTTCTTCAAAACCGAAATAAAGCAAAAAGTACATTTTTTCGCATTTTAACATTTTCTTTTTTTAGCTTGAACCAACGCTCAGGGGATGCCCCCTATTAAGGCGAAGCATTGTGTTGATTCGAAAGATGGGTAATAGGCTAATTGGAGGGTGGAAAAATGAAGAAGTGACGGTGAACATTTGTTTTGAATTAACACTGGTCAAAGTGTTTAACTTTTTTGTTTTAAACCTCCTTTTTAACTAGTTGTGTGATTAAAATGATTCTAATACTGACATCTTGCTAAGTAAGTGTAGTTTTTTGTTTGTTGGGTACTTTTCTCGGATCTTTGTGATTCGTGTTACCTAAGACATGTATAATGCATATCATTTAATTTTTTGCTTCAAATAGTTCGTTATGATGTGTGTTCAATTTTTTTTTTTTTTGATTCTTAAAGTTTGACTGCAAAAAATTTGATGTTTTACGTCTTAAATGTTACTTTTTTCTTAAATATAAGTCAATCAAAGATATTCTGAAGTAAAAAGATCTGGATTTAATTTTTTTTTTCTTTTAAAATTTATTAATGAGGCACTATTTGAAATGAAACATTTTTTATTTTATTCTTCGTTTTTTTTTTATTTTTTATTTTATCTATGCCCCTTTCCGATATGTGTGTTTCACTGTTGGAAGAGCTGTGTTCGATACAGTTGTTATTAAATTTGTTTCGAAATCTGCGATTTTGTTTGTGTTGCCCAAGGTTGATTTATTTAAGGTTGCGTACATTTTTTGACGCATCCTTATTTTATGTAAACAAAAATATTTTGACGTTTGCAGAGTAGGGTTTTGTGCTGCTCGAGAAAAAAAAAGTATTTTGCAGGAAGTAAAAGTGGTTTTTACGATCACCGTTGTCCAATGCAATGAAAGTTTCGAATATGAAAATATTTATTTGGTCTGTCTTTCTTGATTTTCTTAATATATATTTATTTTATTAAACCTTTTTTAGGACATAATACTGAAATCCTTCAATCAAAACTAAAATTATGGGAGTAGATCAAACTCAATGACTTAATTTTATCAGGACATCCGAATAAAAAAAGGGCAAATAAAAGTACTAAACAAAAATTTTAGTATTCTATTCACCAAATAGTACTACAAAAAACTACCAATAGCATTATATTCAGGCAACCGTGTCAGTTCTTTACTCAAATGACTACGCTCTTTTGCTCTCATTTCAAAATAAGGGTGCTGAAATGAGAAAACGTCAAAAATGTATGCAACCTTATATAAATAAGGCCTTTTCCTCACGGAGCAATGGAAAAGTAATGCAATTGCAACACAATTGCTTATAAAGTTTCAAACTACTGAACTTCAAAACATAATTGCAACCTATGCTTTCAGGAGAGCAAGACATGTTACAACGCAACATTGACTATTTTTATTGAAGTAGACATAAATTTACCTAAGGGCCCAAAAAAAAAAGTGGCTTGGGCCCCAAACTACAATTTTTCCTGTTCTTTTAGTATATGCGAAAAAACAAACGGCAAAAAAGATATGGGTCCATCCGTACATTAAAAAATAACATTAACAGCAGATTATTCGTGGCAGTAAAAGAGCTGCAACAAAGTGATGCTAAATTTTTAGAATTGTACAGAATGACCAAAGAAAAAAACAGCAAGTTGGTGATATAAATTGCAGCATGCTGCGTTGCATAAAACTTATCGCAAACATGTTGCCAACTAGTTTTGAAAAGTTGCTCCATGCGAAGGTTTCGGTATAGAAACATGGGTTAGCAACATTTGTTGCAATTGCATTACTTTTGAATTGCTCCGTGAGGAAATGGCCTAAGCCTTGGGTTTTGCCTTGCCATTTGTTACAAGTAAGCATTTTTTGCCATTTTAAATTTTAATTATTTGTTTTACCTAAAAAGCAAGTCAAAAGTGTCATAAAAAATTCATATAGAATCGAAAACTTCAAAAAGTGGTTAGTTTTACCTTTTAATCTTAAAAATATATTTTGAGTAGAGAAAATAAGCTATCGCCCATGACATAATGACTCCAAGGTAGTATTGACGTTTCTGTTGGAAACGGACTTCTGTCAAAAAATATAACTAGAAAGAGAACGCTCACAATCCGTTATTGCATACAATTAATTTTCACTGGTCACATTCAGCGTACTCAACAGTTGGCAACTGTTAAGTCAAAACTTGATGCACATAAATATGAAGCTGCGCATTAAAATGCATTTAAAAATAGAAAATTTTTAATTTGTCGGTAAAATTTCCATTGGTATTTGATTCAAAGCTTGACTTTTCATAAACTTGATAAGTTTTCTGAAACTTCAATAACGATAACAGCGCTCCCCGATGTGTTGCTATCACAACAGTTAACACAGCTGAATGCGACCAACGCATAAAACAACGAACAGCTGTTTTTGACAAAAGTTCGTTTACTTGTAGCTGAGAGAATCAACACTAGTTAATACTTAAAATTAATGAAAGAAATTAATGCTCTCAATAAGTAAAACTTTTGACAGTTCTCAACATGGCGTTGCCACTGCGAAGAAAAATTCCACCTTCGAAGAACTTTCTCCACAAAAATTAAAACTAATTAATTTATTTTTCAATTCTTATTCCACACACTTCTCTTGTATAAGTGAAGCTCGGCACATTGGTATCATACGCACCCCAGCGACAGAAAACCGTCATAAAAAATAAACAACAGAACATTTTGAATTGATTTTTTTAAGTCAAAAGTGTATTTTTAAATGAAATATAGGCTTCAAAGGCCAAAAATTTGATTAAGTTTAAAACATATTGTGAAAGCATTAACATGCACGGAGAGAAAAAAAAGCAATAATATGCACGGAGAAGCGTCCGTAACTGAAATCAGCTCAATAGTGCTCAAAACCATCTCGTTTGAACGTTGACATTCACGTTCACAATTCATGCCAGAAATTGGGCCTGAAATTTGTTTTTATAAACACGTCAATTTGTACTTAATACAATTGTGCGTCAAAAAAAAAAATGATCAACTGAACGACGTAGTTCTCAGTTGGTTTTTGTTCCTGTTAGTATAAAAGTGCTGACAATAAATTCAAAAATTATATTTTCCTGCCCGAATTTGATCAGAACTATCTACTTTGAACAATAAAAATATAAGTTGTATTATGTTTGTTTGTCATCCTTTTGTTTTTTTAAATGAAGTGTCTTAAATTTTGTATTTTTATTAATTTGTTAGCATTTGATATATTTTTGACATAAATTGGTAAGTGAGCATATTAATTTTTTAATAAACCATCCAAAAATTGCTTATATTGGACGCATGTGGGCATATTAATTTTTTGAGAAATTTTCAATTTAAATTTCAATTTGTTTCAATTTATTTTAAAAATAATGTTTACAAATAAGACAGAGTCTTTTACATGTAATAAGAATTACAGAAATAACAACAAGTAATAAACAACAAATAAATGATCAACAAATCTTATATATTATGCTTGAATGGACGTGTTAATTTGTTGATAAACAATCACGTTATGGCTTGATATCAGGTCTGTTCCCGTACTCTAAAGTTTTAGTCCAATTTACCAGTTTTACAGGTTTTAGTCCGAAAAGCGTTCCCGTAATCGAAAAAATGGTAAAAGAGAGTGTAATCGAGAGAGCAAAAAATTTCCCCTCCTTGTCAAAAGTTGAAAGTTTTAGTCCGAGAAATTTCTTCTGGTAAAAATGGTAAAAGTGTCAAGCAGTCTAAAATCAGCTGTTAACAAGGAAGCAAGGAAATTGCAATACATAAAACGTCTTTGAAACTATTAAATGGAAATCAGAAACATGGAAAAATGAGTAAAAACTTATATAAATGCAAGGCTTGAGAATATATTTCAATATTGGTAAACATTTCAAGCATGTTGTCTGCATTGTCGATGCTCCACATCAAGCCAACGCTAGACAAACAAATTTATTTGACACTTTGTACAATTTTAGTCCGAAAAGCGTTCCTGTACTTTTATGTGTTTTTCTCTATCTGTGAGAGATTTTCACGCTTTTGACAGTTTTACCATTTTTAGTCCAAAATGTACGGGAACAGACCTATCAAGAAAATTATGGCTTAGCTCAGAATAGGTCTGTTCCCGTACTTTTTGGACTAAAAATGGTAAAACTGTCAAAAGTCTGAGAGTAAGAAAATATCTCTCGAAAATAGAGAAAAACACAAAAAAGTACGGGAACGCTTTTCGGACTAAAATTGTAAAAACTGTCAAATAAGAATGTTTGTCCAGCGTTGGCTTGATATGGAACATCGGCAGTGCAAGCGAAATGCTTGAGATTTTCAATAATATTGAAATTAATTCAGATGTTTAGCATTTATATTAGTTTACACATTTTCCCATGTTTCTGGTTTCCATTTTAATAGTTTCATAGAAGTTTTGATGTATCGCAATTTCTTTGCTGACTTGTAAACAGCTGATTTTAAGCTGTTTGACACTTTTACCATTTTTACCCGAAGAAATTTCTCGGACTAAAACTTGCAACTTTTGACAAGGAGGGGAAATGTTAAACTCTCTCGATTGCACTCTCTTTTACCATTTTCTCGAGTACGGGAACGCTTCTCGGACTAAAACTGGTAAAAACTGGTAAATTGGACTAAAACTTTAGAGTACGGGAACAGACCTATTCACTCCCAAAATTAATTAGTTTGGGATTGTTTCAGCTCAAATTTCTCTGCGTGTGTATTTATTGTTAAAACACAAAACTGGTGGTTTGCAAATGATTCAAGCGTGCCAAATAAGGGTAAATGTAATAAATTATTTGATTCAGCTTTTTCTGCAATGTTTTCCTTGCTCCAGAAACATAAAAATTGAACCGATGACCCTCTCTCTCAATATGATGGAAAGCGAAAATTTTAAAGCATATAAGTGAAGGGCTTATTGCAAACACACGATAAGCCAAACAGCTTTAAAAGTTCATATTTTATGTTTATTACGTTTCTTGATGCATTATCAATATTCACTGAAAATATTGCGACCATTACCCGATCAATTTTCGCCGATACATAATAGTTCTTGTAAGCATTTGAATGATTTCATACAAATATACATCTTTTAAAAACTTTAAGGTCGAATATTTCGAAATATTTTTTATGTGGCATGTCAGGTTTTTACAGTAAGTGCTTCAATTTTTTTGTTGATAAATAAAAACAAAATCGATTTTGCACCTTTACTAGAATGTTTGAAATGTCTTATCATCATATCATGTTTCAAAAACAATTCCATTCAATAGCCTATTCAGTTAGTTGATATCAAATCATAACTTGTGTGACGTTGTCATATAATCAATTTGACGATTGTCAAGTCAATCAAATTGATTGAATGTATGGATGAGTCTTCTGATTAGCAGTCATATCAAAATTGTTCAGCATGTTCATGGCATGCAGAAAATCCTCATGTGTATGCTTTTGGACTAGTTGTCCACAGTCGGTGTGTAAATTGCAAGCAACGAGAAAGACCTTCAATTTAGCGGTGGTGCAATTAGCAAATGGTCATGGCTTAAAAAAATTACATAGAATTCTGAATCAGATCTATGAAATACTTAAAAATGAAAATGAAAGATGAAGGAATGGAATTATTTTCGTTATTTTTAGAAAATGGTTATTTCAGAGGAAATACAATTTGTTCAATCGACATACAAACTAACTCCTTAAACGACCACAGGCTGACAATCTATAACAGAACATGTTGATTTTCTCAAGTTAATTCCAACAAGTTTTTAGTGATGCACACGTTTTCAATTAAAATTTCATTGCAATAACTTGAGAAAATTCTGCAGTATTGCCGTTATAAGTGTTAACCAGAAAGTGGTGCTAACCAAGCACCACTCGAAGAGAATTATAAGCAAAATACAAAAGCAAAAACTTCAATACAAAACATGTCGTCTAAAAGCTTAACCCGCATACAAGCAAGCAGCATCCTCTTAAAATTCCGCCCATTGCAAGATGAGATGAGATGTTTTTAAGATGTGTTATTTTCAGCATGTCTGCAAAATACAATCAACAACACACACATAAATATGCATGTTTGTATGCATGTGAGTGCGTATGCGCATTAATGCGTAAGTGCGTGAGACGTCAAGCAAGAAAGTGAATGAGTTGGAGCCCGAGTTGCTGCTATGCTGTTGTTGCAAATGCCTTTTCTTCTAATGATGTTGCCACATGTTCCTGAAGCCTGACTGCCTGCAGTGTTTGGTTGTTTTGTCTGATCTTGCATTTTTAATTACAAATAGGCGGTTATGGTGGCTGGCAGTGCAGTGGGTGGTAAGTTGCGTTGGCTTAAAAGGGGTTTTTCACATAATAATTGTTTACTAATCGTCGCTTACGTTTCGCCATTTTGTTCGCCTATATTCGCGCATTGTTTTTGAGAATAACTATTTAAGTATGTTTTGCTCCCTGCGGTATTTTAAGTTAATTGGAATTTTAAACGTATCATCATTATTGCTGTCACCCAGCAAGCGTTGGAATAAGAGTTCATTTTGACATTTCGCAAGATGTTGATGTGAAGCTCTCCGGAGAATTTTTATAATTTAAGTCTTGGCAGAGGCATTTTTAGAGGGAATGCAGCTGCAAGAACTTTCTTGGATAAAACTTTTTAAATTTTTTTTTTTTGTTACTATCCAGCTCTTTAGTAATTACTTAAGAAAAAGTTACTTACATTTCTTTAATGTGTAAAAGTATAAATTCACAGTGTCGACGCTGTTACTTTTTAATGAAAAAAGTAACAGAACAGAAAAAAATTTTTCTTACGAGCTGGATTCTCTTTTAAGCAGACATGCCCAACGAAATCAACAAAATTTTTTCGTTTCGTTGAGGCCGAAAAATAAATTATCAAAATTATTTCGTTTTTTAAATAACGTTAAAAATTTATCAAATCAAATTTCGTTTCGTTGAAAAACGAAAAATTTTTTATAATTTTCTCCTATACTAAAAAAAATTTCTTCTGATACAAAAAAAACGAAATTTTTTTGTTGAAATTAACGTTATTTTCAACGGTTGGTTGGGAAAAAAACGAAAAAATTTTATATCGTTTTCTCCGAAACAAAATAAATATTTTTCGTTTTTTGAATTAACGTTATTTTTTTATTTCGTTTCAACGAAACAAAAAAAATATTTTGGTTAACGTTAAAATTAACGTTAACGTGCATGCCTGCTTTTAAGTAATTTTGACAAAAAAAGCAAAATACTTTTTGATTACTTTTCAGTTATTTGTATGAAAATATGCTTTACTTGGGAGCTGGAAACAGGCGTTAAAGGTGCAAAAATAAAATAAATCCACTAAAAAATTTAAAAATCACAAAATTTTATATTATACGAAAATATGCATTTAGAAATTTCTTTTTGGTCAGACTTGAAATGATCCATATATGCCAATAGTAGAGTGCAATTGGTTGTACATATATAATATAAAAAAAATCACGTGAATTTCGCCAAACACCAAAACTTAAAAAACCAACACATACGCACTCGTTAGTCAAGGTATAACAAGAGAAATATACACACAACAACAAAACAAATAAAAAAAAACAATGATTTTACTTAAGACAAAAGAAAACTGCGGCAGACACGCAATGTTTTCACTTTTATTTCGCTTTACCGTTTAGTATTTTTATAATTTTCCTTATTTTTTAATTCCTTTTTATTGTGCACGTAATACATGCACATGTTTGCTTACATTATGTGTGTATGTTTCCTTACTATGTATTTCCACTACTATGCAGACGCACATATTTACACGTGTCTATGTAACACACTTAACTTTATTTGTTTTTTTTACAAAAAAAAAAAAAAAAAGATTAAAACACTAACCTAAAAAAAAATTTAAAAAAGAGAAAAATGTGAAAAATTTAAGAGAAAAAATATTACTTAAAAACACAATGATATGGCAACTTCGTGAGAAGTTGTGGAGAGCAGTGCTGCCATCAGATTTGTTTTTGTGAATTCCTAAAATATCCGCCAAAAAGTTCTACAAATTATTTCTCCTAATCTCCAAAGACTTCAGACCAATTTATTTACAACGCGTACTATGGAAGGGAATCTTCAGAGTTATGGCACTAAAAGCTGCTTCAGACTATCTGATAAATCATACAACTTCTCATATGATCTGTCAAACAATGAAGCTCAGATAAAAGTGCCCCATACTATATGTTTCATACATATGACACGCCAAATTTTACAGATAGCTTTGACATACATATAGTGTGGAACATATGGAATTCAAATTCTGACAAGTCGTTTGTATTTAAGTATGTACAAATTTGAATTAGAACTGTTTCTAATTTGATCTGTTTTTCATATGTAAGAGTTTGAAGTTTGAAAAAAAAAAACCAATAACATGCCATAAAAAAAAAATCAAGAAAACGTAAAATCTAATTATTTATTCCACAAATTTTTATTTTTTAACAATTATTTAGATTGACTGGACAGAAGAAATCATTTTCCAACTTATTGAGCACTGGCGTGGCTTCCAATGAACGAAATTGCCGGAAAACTCAAACATTTAGCGGAAATATCGTGTCAGATAGTCTGTGGTCAAAAGAAAGGAGCTGTTTGACAAAAGTTCAATATTGACATACATATGAAATTCGAAATGAAACTTTTTTGACAAGTCATTTGTGTTGAACATATAGTGTAGGGGAACTTTAATGTGAACACATTTTTATCTGTTGTTAGAGTTCTCAAACAACAAAGCATACGATTTTTTTGACATTAGGATTGTTCCTATTTCCATCAGAGAAATCAAACCAAAGTTGTTAATTTTTTACTGCGAACAATTTAAAATTATGGAAAATAACAAGAAATAGGTTATGAAATTGATAAAATAAATAACTTGCATGAATTATGCAATTATTTAGTTCTGTTTTTCAAAGTTAAGTTTTCTCTTATAGAAAGTCTCTTATAGTGTGAACATAATTATAAGAAAATGCTATGACCTGTCAGATGTTTTGAGAACTCTGACAAAAAAAGCATACAAAAAGTTGTTTGATTTATCAGATAGTCTGAAGCGGCTTTAAGTGAATGCTTTTTAGACGACCATTTCAAGTCTGAACTTGTAACTTGGGCATCTCATAAAATAGGTTATTAAAGCCATGATGTAATACGCCTTAGAAAAATATAGTTAAAAAATTTAAGACCGAATATTTCAAGTTATTTGAGAGATCTGAAAAATTTTATATGGTAAATGGAGAATATATTGAAAAGGAAAAAAATAATTGTATGTTATACGAACATCCTTCTCTTTCATTTCACAAACTTTTTGAAATCCCAACCAATTTTTTAGTGAAGTTTTTAAGTGTTTTACGATTACATATCTTAGGTTTTTTAATTTTTTAAGTACCCTGTAGTATAGGGCTGCCATCTCGAAGTCTCGAAGAATCGACCTGAACACTACAACACCGCCTCCCCCAATAAAAGGCATTTTATTTGCTTTGCATGCATACAAAATTGCAAAAATATTAAAAAACAGATTAAATCAGCTCAAGACATAAAAAATAAATTTTGATAGATTTTCGATAACAACAAGTCACTGAAATCTTAACTCTTCTCAGTTATCGTTCTATATTGGAGTTTGCAATGTGCTGGAGGTGAATGAATAGAATGTAATAGAGAATTTAATACAAAAGATGGATTTTACAGCAAATGAAATAAAAAAATCTTTTTCATTTCCATGTGTTAAATTATTTTATTGTGATTTCTTGCATCGATATAGTTTGAACGGGAAATCTGAATGAACACTGGGGCAAAGGTCCTGAACGATGTACTGAGACGTATTGCAGCCCTACTATAGTACCAAGACAACCTATAAGCATTTTCTTTAGCTTAATGCATATGATCGTTATATAAAAAGGAAATTAGGAGCTAAAATAGTTTGACTGGGAAATCTGAATGAACACCGGAGCAAAGGTCCTGAACAATGTACCGAGACGTATGGCAGCCCTACTACAGTACCAAGACAACCTATAAGCGTTTTCTTTAGCTTAAGGGACATGATCTTTATATAAAAATAAAATTAGGAGTTAGAAAATATTTGAAGGTTCTTAATCTCAGAGATCCAATAATTAAGTTTTATAGTAGATACAGATTTGATATTATTAAAATAACAAACTTTCTTGCTACCAAAATTTTAATTGATGCATTTATTTTTATAATCAATAAAAAATATTAACCTCGAGATATTTATAAAAGTTTCCCTTCAAAGATCTCCAAAGAAATATGCTGTGAATTAAGGCAGCTTGAAGTATGTGGGGAAAAATTTAGTCAGATTTCACACTCAATTCCTGAATCCTGGAAAGAAAATCTAATCTTTCTATATCCTCAATTTGAGGAAAACCGTCCACAAATGGGCATGAATGAATTAATTAACGAATTCACCGCACAAAGAAGTTCCTTTTTCATTAAATAAGATTTCATTAGAATGGTCTTGAGAAGATCTATCGTTAAAAATATGATGTTTTCTGTCACAGGTTAGTGCCTTTAAGTTTTTCCAACGAGCATGAACTAATAAGTGTTAACATAAATCAGAAAAATATATTTTTTGTCGATAAACCAATCAGCTCTCTTTCATGAAAATCGAATGATATCATAAAAAAAATACGGAAAATCCGATTTAATTTGATGAATTTTGAAATTTTGTCTCTGAAGCCAGTCGGAAATACTTTTCCACTGAATCATGTAGCTTTACTAAACACTTGATTCCCACAATGTTTGGATTTATATGGTTATGTTTAAAAAATTGCGATGAAAAATAACGATTATTTTGTTGGCGATTATTGTTGGCGAAATTTCGGTTATTTTGTTGGCGGGAGAAAGCTCAACCTATTTTTCTCAAATTCAGAATTTCTAAGTTGTTCATCGTAAGATTCAGAAATTGAGAGTGGCTTTTGACTTTCAAAAGTGAGCTGAAATTTGAAGTGCTGCATCGACATGTTACAATTTATATAAGGAATATTCACGATTAAGTGTATTTCGTCACCTAAAATGCAAAATGTGTATTAACACTTTTTTATATTTTCATAGGAGAATAGGAAATCGTTATAAAAAGGCACATATTTAAGATTTAAAACCCACTCTTTGTTTTGGATTTGTAATTGGAAAAAAAACTATTTTTGAAAGTATAAGTTTGAAATTAGTGGTGACCTTGGCATGAAGGTTAAATGTGGGAGTTAGCATGCTTGGAGCCCGAGTTCGATCCCCAGTCGCGGCAAAAGATTTTTCAATAAAAATATTTCTGATCGGTCACTACCACTCTGCAGACAATGGCAAACCTCAGAGAGTAAATAATGTCATGTAGAGCTTCTTGAGAACATGAACTTTAGCCGTTTGGAGTAGGCATAAAACGGTCCAGTTCTCGGTCAATTGTGTGCAAACATTTAATAACACACCCAACACAATTGATCATTAGAAGCTCGGTCAAAGTCCTTTCAAGGGCTGAAATGGCCAATTTGACATCATTAAAATAAATAAAAATATATTAAAACAAGTAAAGAAAGTCTAAAGTCGGTCTAGGCCGACTATGAAATACCCTAAACCCACTTTTCAAAAAAAAAAAAAAAAAATTTATTGTAAATGGGCGTGTCCGTGGGCGGATGAAGTCCATTTTTCCAAACCATCTTTGTCTTGTCATAAAAAACATACATGCCAAATTTTAGCTCTGTAGGTTAAACACATGCTTATTTATTGCGTTTTCAATTTTTGGGTTGTATGGGAGGTAGGCGTGTCCGTGATCGGATGACGTCCATTTTCCGAAAACATATTTGTGTTGGTATGAAACACATACATATCAAATTTTATTGTTGTAGGCTAATTATGAGCTGAGCTATGCAGTTTTCAATTTTCGCGTTGTATGGGAAGTAGGCGTGTCCGTGGGCGGACGATGTCCATTTTTCAAAACCATTTTTTTTTTGTTATAAAAAACATACGTGCCATATTTTAGCTCTGTAGGTTAAACAGAGGCTTATTTATTGCGTTTTCAATTTTTGGGTTGTATGGGAGGTGGGCGTGTCCGTGAGCGGATGACGTCCATTTTTCAAATAAATTTTTGTGTTGATATAAAACACACACATACCAAATTTTGTTGTTGTAGACTTATTATGAGCTGAGTTATGCAGTTTTAAATTTTTGCGTTGTATGGGAGGTAGGCGTGTCCGTGGGCGGATTCCAAAAATATTCAATAGTGCAGATCCTTGGGTACATGTGACCATGTGTACCAAGTTTCATCGAATTATCTCAACTCCTTCTTCTTATCCTGTGTATACGGACAACACACAGACTCGACAGACAGACAACAGACAGACGGACAACAGACAGATAGCTCGACTCACGTGGTGACGCTGATCAAGAATATATATACTTTTCTATACCGGACTCGCTTCGTTCTATGCGTTACAAACGTTTGCACAAAGTTAATATACCCTGACCTTTCAGGTTTAGGGTATAAATACAGTTATTAACAACAAATATGTTCACAGTCTAGAATTTATTTTATTTTTTTTTTAATAAATGTATCTCATATTTACAGGAAAACCTTTAAAAAAGTCTGCATTTTGTTTGAAATTATTAAAAATGGTATTTTTAAAATGCCATAGAAATTATTTAAAAGTATTTAAAGTTTAATTAAACTCGAAAAATTTAGTAACAGAATTTAGAAAAATTCATTAGGCGTGTTTTCTAGTACAAAAACCATTGGTTTTCAATGAAAGCATTGGTATAAATAGTATTATGTGAGAAATATCACGTCGTTATAATAAATAATATTTGACGAATTTGTTAAGAAATTTTCCCTCTTAATGACATCACTTTGTATGTGAGCTGTCACGGTTTTCATTTGATTGTACTAAAGTTAAAATTTAGGGTTCGTAGTTGAGATCAACGCATGTGTGCTTAATTTCAAGTCAAAAAAACTACACTAGTTTTTGTAGAACTTTAAGGGATTTTACTGTTTTGCTGACGTCACTATATATGGGAGGTGTTATTATTATCTGATTTAATTTAACTTGTTTTTTAGAAACAAGATTATCGAAATAAACTGCATTTAGTTAAGTGATGCTGAGCAAAAATAAATATACATTTCACGTCGTATATTTTATGCACGTCGTTGTAAAGTTTATTCACTCTTTTATAAGTACGCACGCAGCTACAACAATTCTTTAAACGTTTTTTTATTCACTATTTCAATATAGTCTGTTGAACTCTCTATTGATGTCTATTTCACAGATTTAATTTTGAACAATTATGAACAATCAATACGTATTTTATACGTCCTACCAGTTGTGGCGGGTGTTTTTCCCTTTTTTCCCTACCTAGTTTAAGTAAGGCAAGAAAAAAATTCTCCTCAAACTGGCAACTCTGGCAACACCCATTTGCTAAGCATAGTTAAGTCAGTCAACTATTTTTAGTTTTTGTGATGTTTTATTATCACTATTTTTGCCTCTATAGTTGTTGCTGTTGTTGTTGATGTTACTTTTCTTATTGTTGCTGTTTGTGTTGTGTGTTTGTTGCGTTGATGTTTGTTTTATTGTTTTTATTTTAACGTCGCGTGTTATTTTAGCAAACTCCATAACTGCGCTCCATATTTGTTTTCTTTTTTTTTTTCTTTCTCCTCACTGACCTTGTGTTGGTTTAATTTTAATTGCATTGTTGTTGGTGTTCTTGTGCTATACTTCCATATATGAAGTAACATATGTACATACTCATGTGTAGTGCGGTATCTTGTTGATGACCATTTGTTGCCACATAAGTAAATGAGGAAGATCGATCGATGTTAGCAAAAAACAACTGATTTTCTGCTCATAAAATTCAATTTTAAAACGCTACAGCAGAAAACAATAAAAGCAAAATAGTTTTAATCATAAAGTAGAAATCGTTCAAAGAACAAAGTATGTTGAGAAAGTTTTTATTTTATTAAACGGTTATAGTTACTTCATGTAGAAAGATTATCATCTGTATAATACCATATCTACACAGAGTTTTGTTTGCACTTCCAGTAAAAATATGCGAAAATATGAGAAAACGCAACTAAACTCAGCTTGCTTTCTACGTTTACCAAAACTCAATTTGAGGAATGCCTAAAAGTATGCTTATGATAACATAAAAAGATGCGTTCAGTTATATTTTAGGTGCGTTCGGGATAATGAACGATTAGAAACAGCTGCTTCTTAATTGTGCAAGTTTCTATTTGTAATTATTATTAAAAAAAATAAGCCAAAAAGCAAATAAAAGAATTTGAGCAAGCTTAGAAGATGAGGTTTTCTCTTCAGTCAGTCAGCATGGGCCGAAAGAAAGCTGACTGCACTGCAGAGAAGGACACCGCCTACAAAGCCACCCTGCAGTCGGTTGTAACGCGTGCTGTTATGGAGCGATACCGAGAGAAGAGAAGGGAAGAGAGACGCATTTTCAGGCGAAAAAAAACGAGAGGCGGAAATGCGTGAGTGCGAGAAAATTGAGATGCATGGCGACAGGAATGAGACTCGAAAATTTTTCGAAAAAATAAGACGCCTGGCCGATGGTTTTAAGACCGGAGCCTCTTCCTGCAAGGACAAGAATGGGAATCTAGTGACAGATATCCAGATTACACTGATGTTATGGAGGGAGCACTTCTCTAGTCTTCTAAATGGCGACGCTGACAACAATCCCGCCAGTGGAGATGATATCCCGGAAACTCCAATTATGGATGAAAGGTCTTAACAGCTATAGCTCGGCTTAAAAACAACAAAGCCGCAGGAGCCGATGGCCTACCGGCTGAGCTGTTTAAGACCGGTGGCGAAGCTCTGTTTAAATGCATTCACAGACTTCTATGCAGAATATGGTCGGAAGAATGCATTCCAGATGATTGGAACCTCAGTGTGCTCTGCCCAATCCACAAGAAAGGCGATCCCACCATTTGCGCCAACTACCGTGGGATTAGCTTTCTTAATATTGCATATAAGGTCCTGTCGAGCGTATTGTGTGAAAGACTAAACCCCCATCGTCAACCAACTGATTGGACCTTATCGGTCTGGCTTTAGACCTGGAAAGTCCACCATTGACCAGATCTTCACGCTCCGACAAATCTTGGAAAAGACCCTCGAAAAACAAATCGACACACACCATCTTTTTGTCGATTTCAAAGCCGCCTTCGACAGTCCAATAAGGAGTCACCTTTACTCCATCATGTCTGAATTTGGTATTCCTGCAAATTTAATACGTCTTTGTAGGATGACACTGAACAACACCAGTAGTGCAGTGAAAATCGGGAAGGATCTCTCCCTTCCGTTCAATACCAAGCGAGGTTTCAGACAAGGTGATTCCTTATGGTGCAGAATATGGATATCTCTAATATAGTAATGGAGAAGATCATCCAAGCTGCTGACCTGAGACGCAGCGGCACAATTTTCTATAAGAGTGTTATGCTGCTGGCGTATGCAGATGATATTGACATCATTGGCCACAATACGCGCGAAGTCAGTGCAGCATTCTCCAGGCTAGGAAAAGAGTCGAGTCGAATTGCAGTAACGCAGATAAAACGAAGTATCTTGTGTCAACAACCAAACATTCCCAGCGTCTTGGAAACCATGACAACACCTCCTTTGAGGTAGTGAAGGACTTTGTTTAGCTGGGATCCAGCACTAACTCCTCCAATGATATCAGTATGGAGATTAAACGAAGGATAACTCTTGCCAACAGGTGTTACTTTGGGCTCAGTAGGTAATTGAGAAGCAGAGCTCTCTCTTGACGAACAAAACTGACGTTCTGTAAGTCAATAATCATGCCCGTCCTACTATACGCATCACAAACCTAGACGTTGAGCAGCTCTGCTGAAAGGACTTTGGGAGCGTTCGAGAGAAAAATCCTTAGCAAGATCTATGGTCCAATCTGCGTCAACGGCGAGTACCAAATACGATGGAACCACGAGCTGTATGAGGTATATGCCGACATCGATATAGTCAAGCGTATTAAAATAGAGCGGCTTCACTGTTTAGGTCATGTCGAGAGAATGAACGACGAAGCTCCAGCGAAAAAGATATTGGATTCGGTACTCAGCGGTGGCCAACGCAGACGAGGAGGACCGCATCTCCGTTGGAAAGACCAGGCTTTGGATAACCTGGCAACGCTTGGAATTACCAACTGTTTTTCCAAAGGTATTATTTTTCTTTCTTTTGTGTATCGCTTTAATCAAAGCTGTGTGCGAAAACTGACAGAATGTGAGAAATCGACTTTAGAAATCTGATAAAATGAAATATTTCTTATTCATACAAACAATTAATTTCATTTGTTCACTGCTTTATCGTCCAGTTTTCGATAAATTTTTTTTTTAATCACATAGCTTTGATTAAAGCGATACACAGAACGAAAGAAGAACTTAATACCTTTCCAACAATAACAATTCAATCCACGTAAATCTAATAAAAAATGTGTCTTTTACAGCGGTTTCATAAAAATGCATTTTTAAAAATAGCAAAAAATTAAATTTGTGGTGGTCAATAAGAGTTATAATGAAACAAAATTTCAACACTTTTTTTATGTCAAAATGTTAGTATGAGTAAGAAATTAAACTTTTAAGAAGATATGGGTATGCGTTCTGTGTAAAATAAAAAGTTACAAGCAAAAAACATGTTTTTTCACCAAAAAGGATCTTCAGGAGAATCAAAATTGCTTCGGCGGTTTTTCCCCGAGTTGAAAAAAAAGTATGCAGAAATCATTTTAATGAGTTCCTCTAACTTTTGAGACCCCGACCGGTTGAAATTTTTTTTATCCATATAAGAATGATCCGGTCTAATGAGCAGCTTTAAAAATGTTTTGCTACAGTTAACTTATCGTTACCAATAGCTCAGAGGAAGTGTGCTCGACTGGTATGCAGAGGACGTTGGTGCGAATCCTGACTGTGCAAGTATCAAAAACATTAATTTAATAATTTAAATTTTAATTCTAATTGTTTCATTAACACATTGATCAGAAAAAACCCTCGAAATGACCTTCGTAAAATGTGATCAAATTTCTAAGTGCAGGAAATCGAGGCAATTTAAACCTCTCTATAAAATGGTCATTTTATTATATCAAACGAACGTTTTAGAAGCTCTTTTTAAATGTTCGTTTTTAAAATAAAAATAAACGTTAGTAATACTGAAGTAAGTTTGAATTTGTCAAACAGTGTTAAAAAAAGGGAATAAACCTTTTAGAAATTGTCTTTTTCATCTCTGATAAAATTAAAGCCTAAAAGTTTGAAATTGTTATTTTTACATAAAAGGGTGGCGAGAGAAAACTCCGCATTACTTCGTGTATATAACTCATTATTCAATTATTAAAACACGTGTTATGACCGTTTTAATTCCCCCATCAGCCATAATAGTTCGACACACATTCCAAAAAGTTGGCTACAAAATGCATGCAAGCATGTTTTATGTATGTGTTACCAGTAAAGCATGACGTAAATATATTTATACATAGTTTTTGCCCTCCTTGCTAAATGAAATATTTACACACGTTTTTAATTAAGCTTTTGAAACACGCTTACGAAAAGCCAGCATTTAAATTATTGTCTAACACAAAATTGTACAAAAACAGCAGCAGGGCTAAAATTTTAAACGCGACTGTTGGGCAGCCAACATATTTATAATTTACACTTAATTTGGTGTTCTAAACTGCATAAAAGTGAATTTGCATAAAAGTTGTCATACATTTTTGTTGTCATACAAGACAAAATTTCCTAAGAATAAACCTTTTATTAGTTACGAAAATTGAAGTCGCCATTCAAACTGCATATGTCGCAGCCAAGCACCAAAACTTTAACTGCACTAGCTACCAACCGAAAACCACTAAATTGCTGTACTTGCGGTAAATCTTTTTCGGTTCGTCTGCATGCAACTTATGCCTTGAAAAAAACACGCAGCTATTGCAGCCGCTCATCAATTTAAAACAAAGTTTAAACTGCTTTTGCTCTATTTCCACATTTATAGCCAACAAATATTTGAATTTATAAATAAATAACAAACTTTGAACCAGCAACCGCATTGAACGTTGACCAATATTGGTAAAATTATAAAAACCAAATACAACAAGAGAACAAAAATAAGAACAACTTGACCAAACATATCCATGGATTGCGTGCAAGCTATATGACGTTTGACTTGGAATCAGTTGTAGAAATATCGATTATTCGTATTAGTTTCTCAACAAACTTGCACACTCACTGACTCACTCATCCACTCGTACACTCACTCACTCACATGCTCACTCCCTCTTTCACTCATTCAGTCACATGGTTATAATTATGGCTTGATTCTGGATGCCACCCAATGTCGTTGGAGGCTATTAGCCTTTGGAGGCGAAATAGTGCCAAGCAGCCTAGCCAAATGAAACTCGACACTGGAATTAATTTTTGTTGTTTTTTTTTTTCTTTCGCTTTTATAGCAATGATTTTGCTGCCCATATAAATTGTTGTCGACAGATTTAAGCTTATAGCGTCATGCTCATGTCTGTGTTGGGGAATTTTGAAGAGGTTGATGGTTGGTTGGTTGGTTGGTTGGTTGGTTGTCTGCGGTAAATGCAGTTAATATATAAGTCTAATTTTGTGTATTTTAGTAATATTATTTGGGAATTTAACTTGTTACTAGTTGGAGTGTGGTTTGAGATTTTTTTTATGTTATATTAAGTATTTAAGTCTTGAAAGGAGTTTCTTCGATATATCGATCATATGGCTGTTTTGAATAATTGCATAGAAGGCTTAACGCTGTCGTAACGCTGCATAATTCTAGGCAATCGGCTTATGGAGTAATGAAAATATATGCTTTTTAATAGCATGTCTACATAGAAAATTTAGTTTGAGTTTAGTTTGAATTAAACCGAAGCTGTTGACACAGAGATGCATAAACAGAATTGAGCTTATTGTGGATTGAAATGATCTCCAATTTTTGGAATTTCGCGCAAATCTGAGCTTTTCTTGGCCCATACTGACAAGAAACTCTCATCTTCTAGACTTGTGCAAGCTATTTTTGTTATTTTTGTCTAATTTTATAAATAATCAATAGCAAATAATAACTTGCACAATTGAGAAGCAGTTGTTGTTGAGCATGAGTAACCAAAAATAATTTAAAACGGTCACTGTCAGCACATTTTGTCCGTACAGAAGATGAACAGCAGTGGTAGCGGGCGTTTTAAAATAAACTTGCTTCAGCGTTGTTGAAGATCTGTACAGCGCAAATGTCTTGCAAACGCTAGTTGTACGCCGTTTAACGGATTTTTTGAAGTGAAACTTCTTTGGCGGCGAGTGAAATTTCAAGGTCTCTTATTCGTGACGCTAGGCTAACGTTTTTAATTCATATGAAAATTTAAAAAAATTATTGCCGCTGCCAAGAATTGAACCCCGAACATCGTTGCTTATAAGCCGGAATCTATATCATTACGCCATGCAGGCACATGTTAATGATCAAACAAAATGTAATTAAAACTGAACGCGTAACATACTGAAAATAACATAATTAACATTAACATAACATTAACATTAACATTAACATTAACATTAACATTAACATTAACATTAACATTAACATTAACATTAACATTAACATTAACATTAACATTAACATTAACATTAACATTAACATTAACATTAACATTAACATTAACATTAACATTAACATTAACATTAACATTAACATTAACATTAACATTAACATTAACATTAACATTAACATTAACATTAACATTAACATTAACATTAACATTAACATTAACATTAACATTAACATTAACATTAACATTAACATTAACATTAACATTAACATTAACATTAACATTAACATTAACATTAACATTAACATTAACATTAACATTAACATTAACATTAACATTAACATTAACATTAACATTAACATTAACATTAACATTAACATTAACATTAACATTAACATTAACATTAACATTAACATTAACATTAACATTAACATTAACATTAACATTAACATTAACATTAACATTAACATTAACATTAACATTAACATTAACATTAACATTAACATTAACATTAACATTAACATTAACATTAACATTAACATTAACATTAACATTAACATTAACATTAACATTAACATTAACATTAACATTAACATTAACATTAACATTAACATTAACATTAACATTAACATTAACATTAACATTAACATTAACATTAACATTAACATTAACATTAACATTAACATTAACATTAACATTAACATTAACATTAACATTAACATTAACATTAACATTAACATTAACATTAACATTAACATTAACATTAACATTAACATTAACATTAACATTAACATTAACATTAACATTAACATTAACATTAACATTAACATTAACATTAACATTAACATTAACATTAACATTAACATTAACATTAACATTAACATTAACATTAACATTAACATTAACATTAACATTAACATTAACATTAACATTAACATTAACATTAACATTAACATTAACATTAACATTAACATTAACATTAACATTAACATTAACATTAACATTAACATTAACATTAACATTAACATTAACATTAACATTAACATTAACATTAACATTAACATTAACATTAACATTAACATTAACATTAACATTAACATTAACATTAACATTAACATTAACATTAACATTAACATTAACATTAACATTAACATTAACATTAACATTAACATTAACATTAACATTAACATTAACATTAACATTAACATTAACATTAACATTAACATTAACATTAACATTAACATTAACATTAACATTAACATTAACATTAACATTAACATTAACATTAACATTAACATTAACATTAACATTAACATTAACATTAACATTAACATTAACATTAACATTAACATTAACATTAACATTAACATTAACATTAACATTAACATTAACATTAACATTAACATTAACATTAACATTAACATTAACATTAACATTAACATTAACATTAACATTAACATTAACATTAACATTAACATTAACATTAACATTAACATTAACATTAACATTAACATTAACATTAACATTAACATTAACATTAACATTAACATTAACATTAACATTAACATTACCTTATTAACATAGCCGTAACATTAATTTTCATCCTACAAGTATGCACGGAAAAAAAAATAGAAAAATAGCTAAAACAGGAGCAAAACGCGTTCGTGAATATAGAGAGCGACTTAGAGCTCTTAAGAATGCAGCCGCATCTGGGTCTGCAACTAATGATGAAGGTTAGGTGATTGCAACATCGGCTGAGTTCCAAAATGCATTTTTACCAAACATCAGTGTATTTTGGTGAATCCACAAAGAACTAATCCCCAAAAAACACACTGATGCTTTGTTAAAATGTATTTTGGAACTCAGACACTCAAAAAAATTTTATAGCCAACCAAGTTGATACACTCAACAATCAACGTTCGCTGCTTTACGAGGCCCTCACTCAACATAGCAATTATTATGATCAGGAAGCAAAACACAATAATCAACAAGATTTGTCTCTGCTTTCGGAGACTCCTTTAACGAGTACTATGCAAATGCAATCTAACATTCAAAAAGTGACAATGTTGAGAGACATTCAAAAGCAACTAAAACACCAACTGAACTAAAACAAGGAACGAAAATAACTGTTATTTTGCAATTTTCAAATGAAAAAAATTGTTGAAAGACTTTTCCAAATATACCATTGTGTTACAAATGTCCTCAGCCTCATGAATATTAAGTTAAATATACTGATTCTTTAAAAGTTAAAATATAAGTGTTATTTTTTGCCTTGTATTTTTCGAGGAAAAATAAAGCTTCTTTTGACTTTTATTTTTTCGGTCAAAACTATCAAGCAATTTGTGTTTTTTTTAAAGGCCGCTTGACAGATTCAACTGTTGACACCATGAGTAAAATGTCTCACCGATGAGATGAAAATAATGGTATCAACATTTTTTTAGTCGGTAAAATGACTTGAACAAATATAAACTACCTGATATTTTTGACAGAAAAGATAAACGGCAGAAAGTAACTGTTATTTTCGACCGATAAAATAAAAGTCAAAAGTAACTGTTATTTTTGCCCAAAAAAACTATAAGGCTCAAAATAACTTTTATTTTTGTCGGAAAAAAAACAAAGAGATAAAAGTTAATATGTGACACTTTCGATAAAAACCATAGCGATACGGCCCCTGGATGCAAATATTGAATCAACAGATTATAGTTCCATTTCGTATTGATTGAATTTCTTTTCAGATACTTTCTCTCTCTATTTCACACTAAAATCTCTCTTATTTCTTACTGTTAAAGAAGTTTCACTTTTGCCACGTGTACGTTGCTACACGCGAGGTTTTTTTTTTTTTAATCGGCAGTTGAACGAAGATTGTTAGATCCCAATAGGGTCAGCAAAAATGAAATTTTTTTCTACCCACAGTGAAATTTGTTCATCCATACTTCACTTCGTTGTAAAAATAGCCAATTGGCTGGCACAAGCCTTAAAATTCATCCTTTGGTGAGTACTTATTATGCTCAATTCCGAAAGTAAAAAACGCTTAATTTGGGACACCTTTGGTGAAAAACAGAAAGCCTGAATTTAAAAAAAATTGATTGAGTCCCTCGCCACCAAAATAGACGATGAAATTATCCCTAATTTCGACTATTATAGTCTTATTCATAATCTTCCATTAGATTTTCAAAATCAGTTTCAAAAAAATCCCTCGAAATTGGGCAAATATTATCCGATTTTAATGAATAAGGGCTCTTTTGTGTAGTAAAGACCTATCGTTAAAAGGTGTAGTAAAGACCTATAGTTAAAAAAAATATTATTTCGATTAAAGTCAGCATTTGCTCATTGGTATGAGTATTACCGTATAACTATAATATTCCACCTGGACATAAACGTATGAACAGAAGAAAAATCAAACAAACAACTTTTTACCTAATAAGCTATTATTCCTTAAAATCGGATATTATTTGACAATTTAGAGAAATTTTTTATGAAAGGGATTCCGGAAAATACGATGAAAAATTATGAATTATTTTTTTCCAGTTTCGGAGGTCAATCGGAATTATTTTTGTAATGAAATCAAAAAACTTCACTATAAACTTAATTCTTCAGAGTTCAGAAAAAAAAAAAATATAAAATAGGACGAAAAATAACAATTTAACGGGAAATTTTGTTGATTATTTCGGTGGCGATTGACTCAACCGATTTTCTTCAAATTCAGGTTTTACTTTTGAATAAATTTTGTCCACATATTTCAAGTCGCCTTAGTAGGTTCGATGCTAGAAGTTGAAAAGATTGAAGTTGAACTCAAATCGAAGTATGACCAACAGAATCAGAACTTGAAGTACACTGGATCGAAATTTTAATTTCACCAGACTTCGACCCAAAAGTTAGAGGGACTCTTAAAATCAATTTCTGCATAATTTTTTTGAATCGGAGAAATCCCCATAGAGCGGTTTTGATTCTTCTGAACCTCTTTTCTTCATATACATTTTTTTTTTCTTCAGAATGCATACCCAAGATAAGCAAAATACTAAAAATTTTTATGGTACACATATGTACCATAAGCTAAAAAAATTTTGAAATTTTTTTCTTTACAAACTCTTTTGAGACCCTCAAAAAATCGATATATCGTCATTTTTTGAAAAGAGGTTGTTTTAAGCACCTGTACAATATGTTTTTTTCATGGTATTCATATGCATTTAAACTTATTGGAAAATTATTGAGCTCTTCTTTCCACTGATTTCCACGTATGGTGTGGTTTAACCCATGATAGAATAATAGTTCGGCTCATATTAATATGGCTGCTCAAATGTCTAATTTTACACAAACAATGCTGTGAGAGCTATAAATGTTAAACGAAAAGGCAACAACAACAATTAGAACAACTCAATTCACTTCCTCGCCAATATACGACTACCTTGTTATTCCACAATTATATAAGAACAAACAAAACAAATTGGCCATTTCAGCCCTGAAAGGACTTTGACCGAGCTTCTTATGATTTTCTTCTATGAATTGTGTTGTGTGTGTTATTAAATGTTTGCACACAATTGACCGAGAACTGGACCTACATGTTTTATGCCGACTCCGAACGGCTAAAGTTCATGTTCTCAAGAAGCTTTACATGGCATTATTTACTCTCTGAGGTTTGCCATTGTCTGCAGAGAGGTGGTGACCAATCAGAAAACTTATTTATTGAAAAAACTTTTCGCGCGGCTGGGGATCGAACCCGGGCTCCAAGCATGCTAAGCCACACACTTAACCAGCATGCCACGGTCACCACTCTCCACAATTATATAAAATGTGAGAAATCGATATTCAAAAGCTCAATTATTATTTAATTGCTATAATTACTGTTTGTTTTTGGCAAATCTTGGTGTATATTATGATATATATATATATATATATATATATATATATATATATTGGTGGGAATATATGGGTTTTTAGGTACGCAAAATCGAATTCTGGTAACCAGTTATAAGTAAAATGAACGCCACATAGCGTTAGAGTACCAAATTCATGATTTTCGAATATATATTTTTTTTTAACACTTATAAAAACGCATTTTTCATAGTACTCAGTTTTGATTAAACCACACCATACGATATACCAAAAGAAAGAAGAGCTCAATACATTTCCAATAACCTAAAATACATGTGAATACAATGAAAAGTATGTATTTTATAGGTGTTTGATAAAATATTAAATGGTTTTTAAAAGTACCTCTTAGTTTTGAGTCGGTTTCCGGCTCCCTTTTTTTTCTTAATTTTATTAGAATAAAATATGACTAAGTAGTAAAATATGACTTTAGTAGATTATGCATCAACCAGAATCGATTTGAAATATGCATTTGGTGTTTTCACTCATTTCATAGGACGTGTGATAGGTTTTCATGTGACCCACTTTGATTGAATGTATTACAATAATTTTTGGGGGGGGGTTTAAACCCCGAAATCTCCCCTTTGGTTGCGCTAATGAATGCATCAGATCCATTTATTTTTGCTATATGCAAATTTTTTAATAAATTAAATCATATGACGAATCAAGTCATGTATGCTGCTCGACCTGAGCTGTCTTTATCACAATCCCAAAAAGTAAAAAGTATACTATTGACTTTTTTCAACTATCGCTAGTATCACATTCACAACCACCTCCAATTTGTTGCAAAATACATGAGGTTCACAAAATTTTTTACACTACGTTTTAATAACTGCGAAACGATAAGCTTTTTGAAGTGAAACTTCTTTGGCTGTGAGTGAAATTTCAAGGTCTCTTATTCGTGACGATAGGCTAACATTTTAAATTCATATGAATATTTTCAAAAAATGATTGTCTCAAACTGGATTTGAATCCGGACTGCCCGGACACAACAGTTGGAAACTCTACCTCTATGCCACATAGTCACATGATAAACGACTAAGCAAAATAAATTAATATTGAACGGGTTGTGGTCCGTATCTACTATATTAAAAACACAAATTATGTCTTTGATATCTAGTATATCACAGACACAAACTATGTCTTTTAATTTTCATCCAAAAAGTATCCACGGAAAATTTATTTCTTTTAGCATCGAATGAAAATATTAAGGCATACAATTCTACACTTTTTGTGTAGAGATTCAAATATCTTAAAAAATTCTACTGCCTCTTCGCTGCATACTGAGCTTAAAGGTTAATTTGAAAGAGCATATCATAACGTTGGTACGTTGGTTGGTATCAAAAACATGACAGATGATTGAAAACATGCACAACAGTTACTACAATATAAATTTAAAAACAAAATTTATTAAAAGTGTAATAATTAAGACTAGCGAATTGTTTTTGCCATGCCAAAAACCGTCCCGAAGATAAGAAATATAGCTAAAACAAGAGCTAATAAAATAATAATAGAAAATAACCGGTGTGAAGTTAGCATCTTTTTCGCAGCATGCGGCGAATATTATATGTTCGATCTCTGTAATCTCATCTGTTATCAGAAAAAGGCTGTTAATTTAAGTGAGCTTTTTAATTCTAAAGCGAATTCAAAAAGCTTTCTAGCACAAGATTAGATTGTGGTTTGAGTAATGACTAAGTATTTGTTCCCTTTTACAGCGCCATCTATGATCTTTTGATGCTGCTGTGGCTAACTTAGTAAGGATAAATGAACATAGAAAATTCTTATTCACTTATTCAACTCAGTTTGGAGGTCTGTCGATATTAAATTCTTATTAATGTTTATATTTTTGCGGATTGCAATAGATTAAAATTGAAAAAAGTTAACATAAGGAATTTGAAATTGTATTCTTAACAAATAATAATTAATAAGAAAATATTTTTAAAAATGTCTCTAAAATATCAAGCATAGTTTTAATGCGATTGACGATTGTTACTTAAGTTTTTGTTTAAAATTTTGAAGATATAAACGAAGTATATTTTTACAAAGCATATATGCATAAAACACTAATAATAAATTTCTAAATTGTTTGTTACGTTAAAAGCTTTTTTACAAAAGCTGATAAATGATATCAATTATTATTACCTGAATTATTACCTTCTCTAAAAATCAGTAAAAATAGCTTGAGCTAGCTGCCTGTCAATTGCAAAAAGATAATTTAAAAAAAACCGTTTTAAGTTGGTTCATTGCAAAAAAATAATTATAAAAATCTCTTTTACTAACAGATTTCTTAAGATAAAAAGCTTTTAGAAAAGCTTTTTATTATTTTCTATTGTATTTTCCTTGTATACAACGAAAAATATTAAGGAAATCAAAAACTATGTGATTTATAAAAACTAATTCAACTATTGATTAAAAACTTCGAATAAAAGTTTTGTGTGATGATGTATTATAAATTTGACAAAATAGAGCTTGAAAAATTGATAAAAAAATCATACACATATACTTTGCAATAGTTTTTGCATTGTTTCAAAAAATTACCAAATATGTTAGTAACACAATTTATATAAATGGAAATAGCTTTATCTCCAAGTTTTTGAAGAGTAATAATATAGAAAAGTGTAAAAGAGTTTTATCTATGAGCTCAAGTATTTAAAAAACATTCGTTCAGCTTTTAAAAATGCGTTGGAAAATTTAAACTTTTGTTATTTTGCAAAAATTGGCCAAACTGTTAGAACCACAGTTTCTACAAATGGAAATAACTTTTTATCAAATCTAATACATAAGTATAATGGCAGTTTCAACTTTGACCTCAGAAATTTTTATTAAAAAATCATAGTTCAGTTTTTTTTAAATTGAGTTGGAAAATTTTAACTTTTGTCATTTTGCCAAAATTGGCCAAACTGTTAGAACCACAGTTTCTACAAATGGAAATAACTTTTTATCAAATCTAATACATAAGTATAATGGCAGTTTCAACTTTGACCTCAGAAATTTTTATTAAAAAATCATAGTTCAGTTTTTTTTAAATTGAGTTAGAAAATTTTAACTTTTGTCATTTTGCCAAAATTTGCCAAACTGTTAGAACCACAGTTTCTACAAATGGAAATAACTTTTTATCAAATCTAATACATAAGTATAATGGCAGTTTCAACTTTGACCTCAGAAATTTTTATTAAAAAATCGTAGTTCAGTTTTTTTTAAATTGAGTTGGAAAATTTTAACTTTTGTCATTTTGCCAAAATTGGCCAAACTGTTAGAACCACAGTTTCTACAAATGGAAATAACTTTTTATCAAATCGAATACATAAGTATAATGGCAGTTTCAACTTTGACCTCAGAAATTTTTATTAAAAAATCATAGTTCAGTTTTTTTTAAATTGAGTTGGAAAATTTTAACTTTTGTCATTTTGCCAAAATTGGCCAAACTGTTAGAACCACAGTTTCTACAAATGGAAATAACTTTTTATCAAATCGAATACATAAGTATAATGGCAGTTTCAACTTTGACCTCAGAAATTTTTATTAAAAAATCATAGTTCAGTTTTTTTTAAATTGAGTTGGAAAATTTTAACTTTTGTCATTTTGCCAAAATTGGCCAAACTGTTAGAACCACAGTTTCAACAAATGGAAATAACTTTTTATCAAATCTAATACATAAGTATAATGGCAGTTTTAACTTTGACCTCAGAAATTTTTATTAAAAAATCATAGTTCAGTTTTTTTTAAATTGAGTTGGAAAATTTTAACTTTTGTCATTTTGCCAAAATTGGCCAAACTGTTAGAACCACAGTTTCTACAAATGGAAATAACTTTTTATCAAATCGAATACATAAGTATAATGGCAGTTTCAACTTTGACCTCAGAAATTTTTATTAAAAAATCATAGTTCAGTTTTTTTTAAATTGAGTTGGAAAATTTTAACTTTTGTCATTTTGCCAAAATTGGCCAAACTGTTAGAACCACAGTTTCTACAAATGGAAATAACTTTTTATCAAATCGAATACATAAGTATAATGGCAGTTTCAACTTTGACCTCAGAAATTTTTATTAAAAAATCATAGTTCAGTTTTTTTTAAATTGAGTTGGAAAATTTTAACTTTTGTCATTTTGCCAAAATTGGCCAAACTGTTAGAACCACAGTTTCAACAAATGGAAATAACTTTTTATCAAATCTAATACATAAGTATAATGGCAGTTTTAACTTTGACCTCAGAAATTTTTATTAAAAAATCATAGTTCAGTTTTTTTTAAATTGAGTTGGAAAATTTTAACTTTTGTCATTTTGCCAAAATTGGCCAAACTGTTAGAACCACAGTTTCTACAAATGGAAATAACTTTTTATCAAATCGAATACATAAGTATAATGGCAGTTTCAACTTTGACCTCAGAAATTTTTATTAAAAAATCATAGTTCAGTTTTTTTTAAATTGAGTTGGAAAATTTTAACTTTTGTCATTTTGCCAAAATTGGCCAAACTGTTAGAACCACAGTTTCTACAAATGGAAATAACTTTTTATCAAATCTAATACATAAGTATAATGGCAGTTTCAACTTTGACCTCAGAAATTTTTATTAAAAAATCATAGTTCAGTTTTTTTTAAATTGAGTTGGAAAATTTTAACTTTTGTCATTTTGCCAAAATTGGCCAAACTGTTAGAACCACAGTTTCTACAAATGGAAATAACTTTTTATCAAATCTAATACATAAGTATAATGGCAGTTTCAACTTTGACCTCAGAAATTTTTATTAAAAAATCATAGTTCAGTTTTTTTTAAATTGAGTTGGAAAATTTTAACTTTTGTCATTTTGCCAAAATTGGCCAAACTGTTAGAACCACAGTTTCTACAAATGGAAATAACTTTTTATCAAATCTAATACATAAGTATAATGGCAGTTTCAACTTTGACCTCAGAAATTTTTATTAAAAAATCATAGTTCAGTTTTTTTTAAATTGAGTTGGAAAATTTTAACTTTTGTCATTTTGCCAAAATTGGCCAAACTGTTAGAACCACAGTTTCAACAAATGGAAATAACTTTTTATCAAATCTAATACATAAGTATAATGGCAGTTTCAACTTTGACCTCAGAAATTTTTATTAAAAAATCATAGTCAATTTTGGCAAAATGACAAAAGTTAAAATTTTCCAACTCAATTTAAAAAAAACTGAACTATGATTTTTTAATAAAAATTTCTGAGGTCAAAGTTGAAACTGCCATTATACTTATGTATTAGATTTGATAAAAAGTTATTTCCATTTGTAGAAACTGTGGTTCTAACAGTTTGGCCAATTTTGGCAAAATGACAAAAGTTAAAATTTTCCAACTCAATTTAAAAAAAACTGAACTATGATTTTTTAATAAAAATTTCTGAGGTCAAAGTTGAAACTGCCATTATACTTATGTATTAGATTTGATAAAAAGTTATTTCCATTTGTAGAAACTGTGGTTCTAACAGTTTGGCCAATTTTGGCAAAATGACAAAAGTTAAAATTTTCCAACTCATTTAAAAAAAAACTTAACCATATTAGTTTTAGTGAAGATACCTGAGGTCAACAATAATACTGCCATAACACTTATCTATTAAGTTTGAAAATTTTTTTTTTCATTTATAGAACGAACAATTTTGTCAATTTTTGAAACTGTTTCAAAATAAATTTTCATGTCGTTTTATTTATTTTTTATTTTGTTATATATTTTTCGTTGTTTGCAATGAAATTAAAAGTGCAAAATAAAAAGAGCTTTTCTTAGAGCTTTTTATTTATATAAATCTGTTAGTAACAGAGATTTTAAACTTTTTCTCTGTTAAAATTTGCACTGTTGCTAACAGAGCTCTGTTAAGTTTTTTTTCGCCGAATGCTGCATTTCGCCGTATGCTAACTTCACACCAGTTAGAAAATAATAGAATACCTGAATTTAATTAAATTCCGAACCACTTTACTGTTTTAATGTAATCTATACTATTATATAAAAGGCTTCTCACGTATCTACGTTGTAGTGTAACTCAAGAACTACTCAACCGATTTTTGTAATTCTTTCACTAACATAAAGCAACATGTTTAACTTTGAAATTGGCGTACTTTTTTTCTTTAAAACTACTCTTAAAAGTTATTAAAACTTGAGTTTAAAAAGTAGCCAAAAAAATCAAATCCAAAAAACATTGCTGCATTGAATCGTTAGATACACAACCAGCGCGCTGCAGCGTAAAGCTTTCTTGCTCTTTTCCTCTCCGATTGTGTTTGTTGTTATTGTTTCTTTTACTTAAAGTGCTTTAAATAAGGGATGTTTTACGTACAAGAGCAGACGCAGGAAGTTGTCTCATTCAGTTGGCGCTGAGACTTCAAGTGATTAAGTCTTTGTTGCTTAATTTTTATGTATGATATGTTTATGCTTCGTAAATGTTTATCTATATTGTTTTTTATGCTGCGTAAATTTTTGCTGA
The DNA here is from genome assembly GCA_958299015.1 of Tetanocera ferruginea. Lineage (NCBI taxonomy): Eukaryota > Metazoa > Arthropoda > Insecta > Diptera > Sciomyzidae > Tetanocera > Tetanocera ferruginea. Next base: position 116,230,087 of record OY282641.1, on the reverse strand, counting down.
GACAAAGAGCGCTAAAAGCGTAAGTATAAAATCGTGTTATAAAAGAATTACAGTGCGGAAGTAATTGAACATTGTACTGCTTTTAACATTTTTTGTCATTAATACTTAAAAAGGTCGATCCAAAATGTGAATCAAAAATTTATAAACCAGTAAAATGTCCTATTTTAGTACCTTCATTCATATGCGTTTCCTGACGTTATTTTTGATTATAGCCTTGATTATAAAAATTGGATAAGTAGAATACAAGATAGACTTGAAAAAAGCGAGAAAAAAATTTAAGAATATTGGGGCATAGTGCAATCAATGTGTGAAATGGCGTGCTCGCATTAGTTAACAGGTGTAAGTGTATTGATACGATACTGAAAGGTGTGGTAAAATTTATTTTCAAAATCCTTAAATTAAGTTGAATGGAACAATTTTCATCAAGATGCTGCTTGCTTTAAAACAAGATGTTAAAAGTTACAGATCTTCATTAAGTTTTAGTTCGTGTTAAAGAATTAAAATGTCGTTTTTGGAAAACGAAAATAGATTTCTGAGCTAAAAAAAGGTTAAAAACTATTTATTTAGACTTTTTAAGCAATTATATACAATTCACACACAATGAAAATATATAAGAATCGCGCCATTGGTCAATCAGTTTTATTGGATCAAATAAAAAAATTTTAAATTGAGTGTACATGAGACCGAACCCTAATTTTAAGACCATTTAATTTTTCCTCAAGCAACGAAATTAGCTTCGGTTACACATTTCGAACAAAATTTGGTCCTTATTGGATCACGGTCAGTAGACACGGCGTCTCCTTAGATTCTAAGGGACTGTGTATGCAAATGAGCTGTTTATTAAAAAAATATTTTTAAATAAGTAAAAAAAAACATTTAGATAAACATTTTATTGAAAATTAAAAATTATACGTTCTTAGGCCTTACCGAATATTATTTCGTTTTTGGAGCGAAAATTTATTGTACTTGAAAACCAAACTAAAACATAGAAATCTGCAGTAAGTCAACCAATTTTTAATTTAAAAGTTTAATGCCATGCAGCATCAGACGCTATTATTTTCATTTTTATAATTTTTATAATTTTCAGGTTCTAGATGGATTTAGAAGATTGAAAACCGTGATATATTAATGAATTTTCAATAAAAATTCAACTAGCTGTCATTACATTTCTTACATTAAATTTTCATAAAATATTTTTTCTCATTTGTTTTTGTATTAAAAATTTGTTGAATTTGTATTGAAAATTCATTAACACTTCACGTTGTATCGCTAAAACTTCGGAACTCTTTAAGAGTATACCTTAATTTTATATCGCTAGAAAGGTAATGAAACCTTAAAACAGCTTATATTATGAAAGTTAAAAAAAATTATAGCGTCTGGTGATGGCATTATACTTTGAAATTAAAAATGGGTTGACTTACTGCAATATTTCCAAAAGTTTTATATTTTTCCTTTAAAGTAGACAAAAACTTTTCCAATGATACCCTATTTACGAAAATCGTATTTAAATTGACTGAGCTACGTTGTCTCAAAGTAGACCCTATTTTGGCCGCCAAAAATGATTGCAAAAATGTATAACTTCGGATTTGGTTTCTAATCATTAAACCAATTCAAGAAAAAAATTTGTGCCAATTCGGAGATGGTAAGTGCAACTAATAAAACACTTCAATATAAAATGGTCAGTATATTTTCTATCAACAAAAAAAAAACCCCCGATTTAACCTGAAAAGGCATTGATGTCATCAGATTTTCTGCATTGTTCTGGCAAAATTATCAGTTACCATATCATAAATATGGACAAAGGATTAAAAATGTAAGAATTCTAAAAATATGATCCGCAAGCAATGCGTCTAGCTAGATTTGTTTAACATTTCGAAACGTTGCTGAAAATTGTGGTGACGTTAAAAGTAATACCAGTTTGTACATTCCAATGCATTGGAAACTTATTTATCTCAAAATTAACAGTGGTGTTTTCTTGAACGTTGACATCACTGCTAAACTGAACGATAAAAGATTTTTTGAGCAGACGAAACGGGGATTTTTTTTGGTCAATAACGTCCTTTGTTTGGGCTGCACACAAAAAATCACTTCACTTTGTGATCCTATCTGAAAGCATATATAATAAACACGCTGTCAACAAAAATTACAAATACTATTATAAAAACCAAAATAAAAGACTCAAATGTTAATGCCCTTATAGTGCTTTCACTATTGTGGGTTGTATGGGAGGTGGGCGTGTTAGTCGACGGACTACGCCCAATTTTTGAACACACATTAGCTTTAGTATAAAATAGATACATACCAAATTTTATCTCTGTTAGACAAACATAAGCATATTTATACAGTTTTAAATTTTTGGTTTGTATGGGAGGTAGGCGTGTCCGTGGGCGGATGACGTCCATTTTTCAAAAACATCTTTGGTTTGTTAAACAAAACATACCTACCAAATTTTATCTCTGTAGGTTGAACAGAAGCTTACATTAAATTTTCAATTTTTTGGTTGAATGGGAGATGGGCGTGTTTTGATATAAAGTATATACATACCAAATTTTATTGTTGGAAGTTTATTATGAGCTTAGTTTTGCAGTTTTCGATTTTTGCGTTGTATGGGAGGTATTCAGGTTAGGGTATAACAAACTTGCAAACAGGTAAAAAAATCAAGTGTTGTATTCGCTTTTAAACCTAAATCACCCCAATTGGCTATGGGTGCTTTTTTTGGTATTTTAAGTGCTTTTATTTAAGTGTAATATGTGGATTTGTTTTATTTAATGATGTCTTGATGTGCCAAGTTCATATGTTTAGTCTGTAAATATCAAAGAATTCACTCTTACAAGGAAGGTAAGCAAATATGTAAAAAAAGTGTTGTAGAACAGGGTGCGGAGAAGTCTATTTGCAACGATTACAGTATGCGTCAGTGTTTTTGTACATGGCATCCCACTATATATCCCTTATAAATTTGGGCTCTCTTAGCACGAAAATAGCAAACATTTTTTTTTATGGATACGTTTTTTTAAAAAATTGTTTTAAAAAATTGTTGTTACTTTATTTTATCGACCTTTGACTTTGTTTTTGGTTTTTTTTGACACCTGAACAACGTTTTAAAAAATTAAAGTTTTTGTGTGGCTTTTTTCAAAATTTTGCTGTATAAAACCTCGGTATGTGTGGTACTCCGAGGCCTTAAAATATATTTTTTAATGATATTTTCCAGTTTGATCCTCTTACAACCTCACCCACTGCATCTGTTGCGCAGTGTACCTTTTTATATAACTATATTTTAATATAATAAAAATTAAAAATTTTTTTTGCTTAATGCGGAAATTCTTTTTAACTTTCCTTTTTAATTTAAATCGGGGCTTTTTATGGTTAGTTATTCATTGGTCAGATACGAAAGTGCAGATACGAACGTTCACCAATGCGAAAGTGCTCTTTCAACCATCAAGACTGTATCCATTTCAACATCATATAACATTTCAACATTTCTTAAATTTATCAAAATTTACAAAATTATGAACGTTTGGTTTTTTTGTAGCTACTTAAAGTTTCATCGGACAGACATAAAACCCGAATTCTACACAGAGAAAATTTTGTTCCTCTAACATTTATTTTCATTTACAAAATGGACATTTTAAAATGAGTGAATGAATATTAAAAGTTCGTTAAATATTTTAAAATGAAAATTTCAGAATTGAAGAATAATTAGAAGCTATTTTTTTAAATTTTTATTTTAAACTATCAACCGATCGTTTTAAAATCATACGTACGTTTTAGAAGCTAATTTAAAAATGTCCGTTTTTAGAATGAAAATAAACTTTATAAACTTGCTCCTCTACAAAACTATTAATGCTTTAATGACACTAATGATGTTATAACACAATATTTGTTAATAAAAAACAAGTAAAGAAACTCTAAAGATGGTCTAGCCCGACTATGGACTACCCGAAAACCACCTTCTCCGAAAGCAAACACAATGATATTTACATATTGAAGTTTGGACAGGACAACGTCTGTCGGGTCAGCTAGTTTTTTATAAATTTATGAATAACAATTTATGGGTGGATTACACCCAGGTTAGTTATGACGTTACTCCGAATAGCGAATGTAACGGAGGGTTCAGAATGCAGTCGCAGCTGGATTACAACATCGGTTGAGTTCCAAAATACATTTTAACGAAGCATGTGTGTGTTTTTCTTTGGATTGGTGCATAATAGACTCACTGAAACTCAGCAACTAAAGCGTGCTTAATAAAAGCAATCCAGTTGCGCAAAAAGTTTTTTCAATAAAAAATTTTTCTGATCGGTCACCACCTCTCTGCAGACAATGGCAAACCTCAGAGAGTAAATAATGCCATCTAAAGCTTCTTTAGAACATGAACTTTAGCCGTTCGGAGTCGGCATAAAACATGTAGGTCCAGTTCTCGGTTAATTGTGTGCAAATATTTAAAAACACACACAACACAATTGATCATTAGAAGCTCGGTCAAAGTCATTCAAGGGATTAAATGGCCAATTTGTTTTGTTTTTTAGTTGCGCAGTTTTGGTGAATCTGTAAAGAACCAACTCCTAGAAAAACACACTGATGCTTTGTCAAAATGCACTTTGGAACTAAGCCATCATTTCAACAAAATTTGAAAGCCAACCAAGTTGATACACTCAACAATCGATGTTCGATGCTTTATGAAGCCCTCACTCAACATAGCAACTATTATGATCAGGAAGCAAGAGGCATAATCAACAAGATATGCCTCTACTTTCGAAGGCTCCTTCAACGTGTACTATGCAAATGCAATCTTGCATTCAAAAAGTGACAAAGTTGGGAAGCCATTCGAAAGCAACAAAAACACAAACTGAACTTAAACAGGGACCGAAAATAACTGTTATTTTACAATTTTCAAATGAAAAAGACATAATGAAAAATATTGTTGAAAGACTTTTTCAAATATACCAATATGTTACAAATGTCCTCAGCTTCACGAATATTAAGTGCCTTTTAAATTTTCGACTGTTTCTTTAAAAGTTAAAAGTTAACTGTTATTTTTTGCCTTGTATTTTTTCGAGGAAAAATAAAAGTTGCTTTTGACTTTTATTTTATCGTTCAAAAATAGCAGTTATTTTGTGACATTTTTATATTTTTGACTGAAAAAATTAAAGTCACAAAATAACTGCTATGTTTGACCGATAAAATAAAAGTCAAAAGTAACCTTTATTTTTCGATTTTGTAACCATTTTGATATTTTTGACCGAAAAAATTAAAGTCACAAAATAACTGCTATTTTTGACCGATAAAATAAAAGTCAAAAGTAACTGTTATTTTTGCCCAAAAAAACTTTTATTTTTGTCGGAAAAAATAAAAGATAACAGTAACTATTTGACTTTTTCGATAAAAAGCATAACCAGGGTACGGTCCCTGGACCTAAATATTGAATCAACAGATTATTATACCATTTCCAATTGATTGAATCTCTTTTCAGATACTTTCTTTCTCTATTTCACACTAAAATCTCTATTATTTCTTACTGTTTAAAAAGTTTCACTTCTGCCACGTTTGTGTTGCTACACGCGAGTTTTTTTTATAGATTTAGGATCTCTATACACGAAAATCGATCGCAAAAATAAAATTTTTTTATGGTTACAAGTCGATTCTTAGTATCCACACTCAAATACATCTCCTAACCTTACTGTTGCACGAATTTTTTTCGGCGTTAGCTTACTATTTTCTCTATTGAAAATGTTTTTTTTAAGATTAAATGGTAAAAGTAACCACTTTTTTAGGTTTTCGATTTTTTATGAGTTTTTGAAGACACTTTTGACTTCCATTTGTTTATGAAAAAATAATTTTTCAAAATATTTGTTTTAATAGCGAAAAATCTGCTTTTAATCTGCTCTTCAACATGTAAAAATTTGTTATTTATTATATTTCAAGTATGCAAAAATATTTGAAAACAAGTAAAGAAAATCTAAAGTCGGTCTAGGCCGACTATGAAATACCCTAAACCCACTTTTCAAAAACAAAAAATTTTTATTGTAAATGGGCGTCTCCAAGGGCGGATGAAGCCTATATTTGATATGCATTTAAATATTGATGAAAAATTTACACATACCAAGTTTTATTCCTGTAGCTCACAGTTAATGCCTTTATTGTGCTTTCGCTATGGGAAGTGGGCGTGTTCATGGACGGACTACTTCCAATTTTTGAACACACCTTAGTTTTGGTATAAAATACATGCATACCAAATTGAATTTCTCTATGACAAACATAACCTTATTTATTGAGTTTAAAACTTTTTGAGTTGTATGGGAAAAAGGCGTGTCCGTAGGCGGATGACGTCCATTTTTCAAAACCATCTTTGCCTTGTCATAAAAAACATATGTGCCAAATTTTAGCTCTTTAGGTTAAACACATGCTTATTTATTGCATTTTCAATTTTTGGGTTGTATGGGAGGTGGGCGTGTCCGTGAGCGGATGACGTCCATTTTTCAAAGACATCTTTGTGTTGGTATAAAACACACACATACCAAATTTTGTTGTTGTAGACTTATTATGAGCTGAGTTATGCAGTTTTAAATTTTTGCGTTGTATGGGAGGTAGGCGTGTCCGTGGGCGGACGATGTCCATTTTTCAAAAGCATCTTTTTTTTGTTATAAAAAACATACGTGCCAAATTTTAGCTCTGTAGGTTAAACAGAGGCTTATTTATTGCGTTTTCAATTTTTGGGTTGTATGGGAGGTGGGCGTGTCCGTGAGCGGATGACGTCCATTTTTCAAAGACATCTTTGTGTTGGTATAAAACACACACATACCAAATTTTGTTGTTGTAGGCTAATTATGAGCTGAGCTATGCAGTTTTTAATTTTCGCGTTGTATGGGAAGTAAGCGTGTCCGTGGGCGGACGATGTCCATTTTTCAAAAGCATCTTTTTTTTGTTATAAAAAACATACGTGCCAAATTTTAGCTCTGTAGGTTAAACAGAGGCTTATTTATTGCGTTTTCAATTTTTGGGTTGTATGGGAGGTGGGCGTGTCCGTGAGCGGATGACGTCCATTTTTCAAAGACATCTTTGTGTTGGTATAAAACACACACATACCAAATTTTGTTGTTGTAGACTTATTATGAGCTGAGTTATGCAGTTGTAAATTTTTGCGTTGTATGGGAGGTAGGCGTGTCCGTGGGCGGATTCCAAAAATATTCAATAGTGCAGATCCTTGGGTACATGTGACCATGTGTACCAAGTTTCATCCAATAATCTCAACTCCTTCTTCTTATCCTGTGTATACGGACAACACACAGACGGACGGACGGACGGACATAGATAGCTCGACTCACGTGGTGACTCTGATCAAGAATATATATACTTTTCTATACCGGACTCGCTTCGTTCTATGCGTTACAAACGTTTGCACAAAGTTAATATACCCTGACCTTTCAGGTTTAGGGTATAAAAAGCGAAAATATTTAAAAAATTTTTTGAAAAAATCTTTTTTGTGAATTTTTTTTGTTGATTTTCGTATTGCACTATGGAACAAATTCTGGTTAGCAAAAGTTAGGTCGATTCTGAGAGTGAGGGATGAAAAAATAGGCTAAATTAGAAGACCCGTATCGCGGCGTTTGTTTATGTTAGTTCGAATTTAATTTTGATCGACCTTCGAACTTTGCAGTCAAATGCCGATTTTTAAGCATATTGTTTATATGGTTTTTGTGGTTATAACTCGTCGACTAATTGATATTTTTTCAATCTGTCAAAGCCAAATTGTTGCTAGAGACCTGTGCAACAATTGCAATTTTTGAAAAAAATTATTACCGTCTATGTAAACCCGTCTATGAAAGTGGTAAATGTTGACACTAGGTAAAATGCACAGTAAAATTACTAGGGCAAGCACAAATTTTAAAAATGACGATCACTTAAGTGGGCGTAGTTCTAAAAAAGGGTGTGGCAATATTGGAAAAACTCTGTATCGCAAAGAAAATTGACACTAGAGTACTGAAATTAAGTACAGAGGTAGGCACAATTATTGAAAATTACTATCAAAAAGTTACTGACACAAGTGGCAATATAACAGAATTACTGTGTCTCGAATAACATTGATACTAAGATATAGAGATTTATTACAACGGCAGGAAAAATTACTACAAATTTTAGTAAAAAAAATGGGCGTTATGCAAGAAGGGGAGTGGCAATATTAAAAAAACACTGTATCTCGATTACTATTGACACTACAATACTAAAATTTAGTACAAAGGTAGGAACAAATATCACAAATTACTTCCAGTAATGTAGACGGTATTTTATAAAGGGGCGTGTCACTATACGAAAAACACTGTATCTTAGTAAATATTGACACTAGAGTACTATAGTTAATAAAATTCACAGCAAAAATGCAAGGGTATGTACAATTATAAAAAATAACGGTCAATTAAGTGGGCGTTAGTCGACAAAGAGGTGTGGCAATATTAGAAAAACTCTGTATTTCGAATAATCTTGACACTAGAGTACTAAAGTTAACTACAGGAGTAAAAAAAAAACAAAAAAAAAAAAAACAACAAATTGGCCATTTCAGCCCTTGAAAGGACTTTTACCGAGCTTCTTATGATCAATTGTGTTGTGTGTGTTATTAAATGTTTGCACACAATTGACCGAAAACTAGACCTACATGTTTTATGCCGACTCCGAACGGCTAAAGTTCATGTTCTCAAGAAGCTTTACATGGCATTATTTACTCTCTGAGGCTTGCCATTGTCTGCAGAGAGGTGGTGACCGATCAGAAAAATTTTTTATTGAAAAAACTTTTCGCCGCGGCTGGGGATCGAACCCGGGCTCCGAGCATGCTAAGCCACACACTTAACCTGCATGCCACGGTCACCACCAAGGCACAGGAGTAGGCACAGTTATAATACAATTAATTTCAATAGAGTGGCGTTGTTTGATAAATGGGTGTGGCAATATATGAAATACACTGTATCTCGAATAATATTGACACTAGAGTACTTATATTTAGTATAGAGGTAGGCACACTTATAACAAGTTATTGTCCATAAAATGGGCGTCATTCGACAAAGGGGTGTGGCAATATAAGAAAACACTTAATCGAATACTGACACTACTAACTGAAAAAGTACAAACGTAGGCACAATTATTACAAATTACTACCGAGGAATTGGGCGTTATTCGACTAAGGGGTGTGGCAGTGTGTAAACAATCTGTAAAACATTGACTTAAGGGTGATAAAATTCATTGTTAGAATGGGTAGAACTATTGAAAACACTATGACAAAGAATGTGATATTCTCGACAAAGAGGCGTGTCACTATTATAAACACACTATATTTCAGTCAATATTGACATTGGGGTACTGATAAAAATACAAGAGTAGGTACTGATAAAGATACTGACAAAGAACAGAATAACAAACAACAAAAAAGCATTTTCCATATTATGAGCATAAATAACACTGGCTTACAGCCAATATGTACTTTGATTGCCACTATTCTTTTCTCATGTAAAATCGGTCGCTGATTCCGAAAAAAAATTTTTTTTTTTTCTGTCACTCCGTTTTCGAGATATTGCCCACTGTAGGGTTTTCAACGAAAAAAAAAGTTGGTTCCACTTAATTGCATATATCTCCTGAACCAACAACAGTAATCAAACAAATGATATATCAAATAAAAGCTAATAAAATTTCTTACAAACAATGCCAACATCATTTTTTGCTGTTAGTTTTGGCGGAATAAATTCAAATATCGGGGATTTTTTTTATTTTTCAGAAAAATTTCCAAAAAAAGACAAAATAGTCTTAAAAAATAAGCTATTGTTGAAGAAAATCTATTGAGTAATGAAAAAGTTGTGTTCAATGGAACGAAAGAACCCAAATTGTGTGATTATCAATTTATGCATTTGGACTTATTTTATTGCCATAAAAAAAAATGAGAATTAAAGGTTGTTGTTATAAAATCATATATTCTTAATTTTTATTGTTCTTTTAATAATTTACATTATTCGTCGCCCATCATTCTTTTGTCCCAAAATCCCCTTGGTACCGATTCTCAATTACTTTCATCTGTTGGTGGAATCTTTCCCCATGTTCGTCGCTCTCGTCACCGAGATTCTTCGCTTTCTTTGTCTAACGCCTTGACAGTGTTTTTCATAAGTCCAAGTTTGATGTGCAACGGTGGGAGAATTATGTTTTCCTTTTTGACGAGTGGAACGTTTTTGACGTTGCTCTCTCCAACTTTCGGCTCAATTCTTTCTGGCCAGTCCTTATTGTAATAGTGGTGTTCACGTGCTCAACTATCCCACTTGCATATAAAACAGCAGTACTTTGTGTAGCCACTCTGTAAACCACAAAGCATACCAACGACTTTGAGATCAGAACATATTTTCCAGTCGTGTTGTTCATATTTAGTACATGTCAATAGCTTCGCCATTGTTTCGTACGTTTCCTTTGTGTTGACTGCATGTGCGATCGGAATCGATGGAAGTAATACCGCCTTCAAGCTCACTTTGCTGCCATCAATAAAAAAACGCCACTCTTTGGAAATGTACGGCTGACCGAAGGTATTAAATAAGCCAGGAACGTCTACGCAATAGCAGATATTGTCATTCTTAGTAAAGTGTATAGCAAACGGTTTTTCACGATTTCTGTAGTATGTCACCTTAACATCGGGTCTCAAAAAGTTGAATTGTTGCAAACGAGAAGCATGCAATTCCGATTTTTCCTTTGACAGTTCCAAATCTCTTATCCAATCATTCAGCTGCGCTTGCGATAAAAGGTGAGTTGTGTTTTCAGTTGTAATAGTACTACCACCTGTGGCTCCTTCCGACTCCATTGAATCTACGGATTTTCGATTGTTTTCGCGTGTTGAATCGGGACAAGTAGGATATGGAATATCGTCAGAATGAGATACTGGCAATGAAACATTCGGGACAGTGGCGTATATTACTCGTTTGTGTTTTCCAACACCAGTAACTTTGGCCAGACAAAAATAGCAATCATTTAGGTGGCAAAACGGTTGTCTCCAGATCATCGGAACATCGAATTTCATGTATCGTTTTTTACCCGAGCTCCATTCAGACAATATTAATTTGCACGATTGACACAAAATACTTGGCGTCCATGATTCACCAATGTTCTCAGCCGCAATAACAAAATAATGTAGATATGACAATTGGAGTAAATTCGTAAAATTGACTCGTTTCTTTTCGAAAGTAAATTCACCGCACACGTAGCAGAAAATATCTGGGTAGTTTTTACACTGGAATTCTCGCAGTCTTTTACTCATTTTATTTTGAAGTATATCTTATTTTTCCTTTCGTTACAAATTCTGCGTCCCTTTGTTTGCCACGTTTTTTAGTATAATGCAAGAATGTTTTTGCTTTTATGCATCTCGAAAGTGCTGCAGGTACAATAAAGGTAGGTAGGTCCACGACTCAGAGCGCGACCGCCGAAACTGTCAAAAAAACACAAAATAAGTATTCACATGGCATAATAAAAACAGGTAGTCCCTCTTTCTTATAGCCATAAGTGTCGAAATCAGACGTTTTGCTGTGACGGTTTCGATGGTTGCACTCTCAGTCGTGAGCCTTCCTGTTTTTATTGTAGCGTGTTTGTTCTTATCTTTTCTTTCGCAAAACTCTTGACTTGATTCCTTTGAACAATAAAAATGAAAAATAAAAAATTATAGTGCAATAACCCAATTAATTTATATGACAATAAAATTTGTAAAAAAAACATAACTTGGGTGCTTTCGTTCCATTAAACACAACTTTTTCATTTCTCAATAGATTTTCTTCAACAATAGCTTATTTTTTTTGGAAAAATAAAGGCTCTTAGTAAAAAATATCAAAAGTAACAAAATAATTTGATTTCTTAACGAAATTTGCAACTATTTGTCTTTTTTTTGGTAATTTTTCTGAAAAATAAAAAAAATCCTCGATATTTGAATTAATTCCGCCAAAACTAACAGCTCGACCAAAAAATGATGTTGGCATTGTTTGTAAGAAATTTTATAAGCTTTTATTTGATATATCATTTGTTTGATTACTGTTGTTGGTTCAGGAGATATATGCAATTAAGTGGAACCAACTTTTTTTTTCGTTGAAAACCCTACAGTGGGCAACATCTCGAAAACGGAGTGACAGAAAAAAAAAATTTGTTTTCGGAATTAGCGACCGATTTAACATGAGAAAAGAATAGTGGCATTCAAAGTACATATTGGCTGTAAACCAGTGTTATTATATTGGAAATCTTATGATATCAATAATTGTGAATTTTTTTATTTTTATCATAAATATATTAATTTTTTATGATTATAAAAGCTTCTAGTCAGCGCTAATCATTGACATAAAATCATGATATTTTTCCCATCCCTACTCTATTTAAGACTTTTTTATTTGTGAATATCCTGCTTAGGTGACACTGTATTAATTTGTAATCTAAAGTTTTCTTAAATCTTAATTAAAATGCTATATGTGTGTTGCAGCTGCACAAAAAATCTGATTATATTAGCGCCGACTTCGAATCTTTTATTATCATAAAAAATTAATATATATATGATAAAAATAAAAAAAATTCAGAACAATTAATATCATAAGATTTCCAATTCAATAATCAATATAAATAAATTATCAAATTTGACAAAGAAATAAATAGTAAAATTAATTTAAAATTATTTTTTACTTTGTAGTGATTTTGAAGTAGGTTTTTTTTTTTTGTCAAAAGTTTTTCATTAATATCTTCAGTAATTAATACGAAATATTTTTAATTCAATTTTCTTCAACAAAATGCCTTATTCGGTACAATATAAAGCAAAACAATTAAAAATTATTTCATTTCTGTTTTGAGAACGAATGTTTTGTTTAACATTTTTCATTATATTTTGTACAATAGTCTTTGCTTTAGATTTTGATGCTGGAGTCCAAATTTTTTTTAACTGTTCTCAGTTTAGAGCAGCATTGCCCTGTCTCTCTGAACTTCTCTTTGGATTCAGCCCATTAGCGCTCTATGGATTGAAGCTCTGGGAACGTTGGTGGATTCTCCTCTTTACGAACAAATTTGAGTCTATTTTGATTTAAAAGCTCTGCAGTTCACTTCGTGTAAAGAGCTGTTGTAAAGCTGGGTCAAAATATTATTGAACCTTCATGACGATTGTAAAATTAAAATAATTTTGTTTTCAAGCACTCCTTCTGGTAAATTTCGCCACTTATTGTGGCTTTTGTAAAAAATAATTGATGTCTTAATACTGCAATTTCAAAAAACTTGCCCGACCAGAACATTCTGGTAAAATTTTTCCAGCGTAATTTTACTGACTGTGTTTTCGACAATTCGTCCTTTCAGTTTCGTATAGAATTGTGAACCTTGCAAGGCTGTAGAGTCCATTTTTATATATATATCTCGTCGTCCATTATAATGCATTCAAATTTTTCTTTCTTAAGGTGCTCGTACTACTTACGTAGACTACTTTTGCACGAGGCAATTTATTTTTCTGACATTTTCGAGGATTGTGTTTCTCGAATGTCTTAATGTTGTCTCTTTTCTTGACTCGTTGCAAAATTTTTAAGCTTGTTTTCACTTGTTTGGCCAAATCCCGAATGGATAAGCATGTTTTTGTTTTTGTTTATTAAGCTTAGAAGTTTTTTAAATTTCCTGTCTTTTGTACCATTTTTCCGGCCCGATTTGGATAGTTTTTATGGGATTAACAGCGACATTGTAACGTTGCGAAAACTTTTTATAAGAAAATCCTTGTTCTGTGCTTCAATTGTGCAAAATTTTTTCGCGGACGTCTTTTTCAATGCATGGCTTCACGAAAACTAATCGAGTAAATTATTTAGTTTTACCCACATGCGTAGTTGACAGTTAAAGAAATATGAAGGTACCTCCAAATATATTAGCAAATAAATGCACTGCAAGAAACAATAGTTGAAAAGTGTGCAGTTTCTTTTCGATACATTCCTTACTAGTCATAGTTAATTGTTATATTTAGTCTTAAATCAAAACCCATCTTACTTAAATTTGACTAAAAATGTAACTTTTTTAATGCAGATACATGCGTTATTTTGCTTTTTGTGTCTTCGACCAGCATGCATTGACCGAAAAGTCTGTTATAATGTTTTAATGTGCTCGACTGTGTTATCTTACATTCCATTCCTCGCTGTTCTGTTATAACAGCTAAGTCCCCTTTTGTCAATGGATTATTTTTTGTTGTTGTTATGTTCAACAGCGCTTATAAGCTATGCATGAAAACAGTAATAAACTGACTAAGCATAAAATTGTGGATAAGTATAATATGCTTAGGAAAAAATCGCCAAAGGGCTTGATATGGTTATATGTTCATAAATTAATTCATTATGTTTAATAACTGAATAATATTTGAATTGCTGTTTATACGCTTGTTTAACCTTCTTTTTTAAAATGATGCTCTGCCATTAAGTTATTTTATGTTTTTTTTTTTTTTGCCATAAAACTCAACAAACCACAAATAAGTGACTATATAATTAAAATACGGCATCACTTATGCGAAAAGCAAGAGTTCTGAAAGCCATTTTAAGCTGCTTCACCTCAGCTCAACTCACATGAGACAAACTGCCAAAATGCAGTTACCTGCAGGTAACTGCAACGCAGTTATTTTTTTTTTTTTGTTTTTTTTTTGCATACAGTTCCCATAAGAACATGATTATGCTTTGCATAGACGGCACTAAGTCATGCATAATAAATTGAAATGTGCAGCTAGGAATATGCTCAAAAGCGTACGCCACAAAGTATGCTATAATATAATGAATTGCATAGTTTATAGTATATCGATGGTATGCAAAGCAATGAGTTAACTGGTAGCCAAAGCTAACATACTGGTCTGCACTCATTTTTGTTAAAAAAGAAACAAAAAAAAAAAAAAACAGAGAAAAGAAAAAAGAAGTTTACTGAAAGGACACGCTGAAAATCATATGGCTGGCAGACAAGCAAGCAAGCAGGCAGGCAGGCGATTCATTGACCCAGTTTAGCAGCAGCTTCCATGCACCATGACAAGTAAGCATACACTTTTGCACACAAACTCACACATACATGCATACATGCGCTAACAATGCCACAGACAGGCACAGCGTGAAGGTAAATTAGAACGCTTCAGGATAAATCGTTGCTTTATACTTAGCAGTGTGTTTGAGTGTGTCTGTGATTGTTGGGGGGGGGGGAGGGAAAGTGCAGAACAGGCAGTAAAAATAGCTATAAAAGTAACTGTATGTAAATGTTTGTATATATGCATACATATATAGATAAATTGCATAAATATACGCACTATATGTATGTGTGTGTATGCTGTGCATGGCTGCGTTTGTGTGCGTCTTTGTGTGAGTGATAATTTATGTTGCCACAGCCAGGATATGCAAATCTAAATGTGAAAATGTGAGAATATGTTTGCCAGCGACAACAATAAAAGCCAAAAAACAACAACACTAACGACATAAACAATAACAAAAACAAAGTATGCCTGAGTTTAAGAACAACAATAGCAACAACAATAAACCGCTGCCAGCTGCGGATGTTGTAAACCAGAATTTAACATTCAACATTAATGATAAGCATGCTTCTAGTAGTTGTTGTCGTTATTGGTGTTGTTGTTGTTGTTGTTGTATTGTCTTTGTTGCTACTGCTGCTGTACGTCAGCTCTGCGCATCCACCCTCTTGTTGTTTCATTAACTGCCAGCCTGCCAGCCTGCCAGCTTGTCTTGTTTTGCCTTTACAGCCAACACAAGGATGCACACAACCAACAACAGCCTCCGAGCAGCTGCCGTTGAACACTCAAAATGCAAAATTCAAAAATTGTTCATGATTTTAATGAATAAGTTTTCTCGTTCAACAGCTGATAAGATTTTAAATTGGTTTTCAGTTGGGCTGGCGCAGTCTGGTGCATGCGTAATGAAATTGTTTTAAATTGCGGCCTAAAAGTATGCAATGCATGCAATGTTCGATACATTTTTAATGCTATGTATGTGCAATTTTAATGGGCAGAATGTAGGCAAGCGGAAACTCAATATGTCAGTCTACTTCCGTGTAGCGCGCTTCTTATATTTATGCAAAACCAACGACAACAATAACAACAACAACAACAACAACATCATACGTTAAATGTGCAATTTCATAATTGTTTAAATGCGACTGTCGCGTCGTTCTAGTTTTTTTTTTTTTTGTCACATTGCTTTTGTGCACACAAATTTAGTTTTGTTGTTGTTGATGCTACACGAGTATTTTCTTTTGACCGCACATTTTATGCACTAAAATAACAATTTGCATAAAATTTTATTTACAACAACAATAACATCAACAACGACGCGCTTCAATGGCTTCATTTCCGTTGAATTGTCAAAACATTAAGCGACTACGTGACAAGCCATGTGCAACAAGGGAGGTACAGAGAAGTTGAATACATGTGTTTGTTTGTTTGTGTGTGTGTGTGTATGTGAATAGTTGGTTTGTATATGTTTGCGCATTTAGCAAATTTATTTATTGCTGGCCAAGTGCATGGTTTTTGTAGTTATGTGAACTTGCTGTGCTGTGCATCATTTGTTATGCCAAATAATAATGAATGGAATAATATTCGTTCAACAGTCAATTAATATCACTCATACGCCATGAAGACCTAAGCAAAGAGTAGGTACTATTATAACAAGAAATATTTTGCCATAAAATATTTTCATTTCTTTTGGTTCTTTTTATTGATTTACTCTTAAGAGTTGTGTCGAGAATTTCAAGATCTTTAAAAATATTTTACGTTTACCTCAGCCTCTTTCATGTGATAACAGTCTGGCAACTCCGTCGAACTATCAGCATCGAAAATTTCTGTTCGTGTTTTAATTGTTTTTCAATTTGTGATTTGTGTTCTTAAATAAACGGTTTAAATACGTTATTTCGATTTTTTAATTCGTTTATAGAATTGAGTGTTCTGTGCCTTCAATAATTGTGCACAGTTTCCGCGAATTGCGATAATTTACGCGTTCAAAATATATATATAAGTGCATAAGTTTAAAGTGCTTGACACTTGTGCTTATTTTTATAAGCAGTGAAAAAAAAAAAAAAAAATCAACAAAACAAAAACATACAAACATTGTTGTGCTTTATTTCTATTCTTTAAATTCTGTTCTTGTTGTTCTTTTTATTTTTTGACATTTCGCTATTTATTTCTTTTTCTTAGCTTCTCTTAAGTTAAGTAAAATAGCGTTGCATACCTGTAGGCACTTCCTTAAGCTATTCCCACAGGGTGTCTCAGAGTTTTTATCTCTTTGTTTTTAAACTTTCGCCACTATTTATTTTCATATCTTTTTACTTTATTGTTTTCTTTTTCTTTCTTTAAATTAAATACATTGTTAAACTAAAAAAAAAAAAAAAAAAAAAAAAAAAAAAACAATGGTTTGTGCTAAGCCTGGCTGCTCCACTAAAGGTGAAAATGAACGATGTTTGTCATGTTGGTTATGTGACAATATCGTTCACATCAAGTGTGCAGGAGTGTCAGGTCGAGTGGCAGATGCCATTGAAGAAGGTAAAGGGTTGCGTTGGTCTTGTGAGAAGTGTAGGTTGGCCGACATTAACTTGTATAAGCTTTTTAAGCAAACGAAGCAAGGTTTCTCGGAAATAAGTAGAGAACTTTCTTCACTTTCTGATAAATTTTTAAAATATCAAACTCATTTCAACGAATTTAAATATATTGATGAGTCAATTCCTTCACCAAAGCGAAAAAAGAAACATATGACCCTTCGAAGCAAACAGAAAACTGACTCGACACCAACACAACCTTCTATAGAACAAGACAACGTTGACGACATGGACACGGATGCTCCTCCTCCTATTCTTTCTTCTTCGGCAAATTTGTCTATGTCTGCTCCTTTTCCATTATCAGCTCCACCTCTCGCTTTGCCTGAAATAACGTATGCACAAGCTGCTTCTCTGGCTCCTACTGTTGCTGATGTCCAACAAATTGCAATTACTTCTGACATTTCTGATCCTAAACCGTTGATTGCTATTCCTCCAACTAAATCAATCTTTGTTTCGCGCTTAGCATCTGATACAACAGATAATGATATAGATTTTTTCATTAAATCAAAGTTGAAATGTTCATCGACTCTTTCTATTTCTATTCATAAATTCAAATATGTAAACGCACGTCTGACTACTTCCTTTAGATTGACAGTTCCAGAAAATTTATTTAATACTATTGTTGATGTAAGTTTCTGGCCACGAAATACAATCGTACGCGAATTCGAATTCAAAAATAATCCGCGATTAGTAAATGTTGTACACTTGCCTCGCCCGCGAAATAGTCCGCAATCTCATCCAAAAAACGATTAACAAATCGTAAGTCTAAATTAGAACTTGTGTATCAAAACGTAAGGGGTCTTAATTCCAAACTTTCTGCAATGTTCATTAACAGTTTTGATTTCGAATATAACATTTTAATTTTCACGGAGACTTGGCTTCGCTCTAATATTCTAAATTCTGAAATAATGTGTAAAAATTATCAAATTTTCCGTAAAGACCGTTATAATAAGATCGGTGGTGGTGTTCTGATAGCTGTTCATATCTCGTTTGCATCTGATGAATTAACAATTCTCGACACTAGTGAACTGGAGTTTATTTGTGTTTCAGTTAAATTAAATAACTGCATTGCTTATCTTACCTGTTCTTACATTCCTCCAAATTGTGACATATCAATTTACTTAAGACATATAAACGCCATCGAGCAAGTTCATAATATGTTAAAAAATAATGATGTTCTTATTGTGTTGGGCGATTTTAACCTACCCTTTGTGTCTTGGAATTCGACAGATGACTCTTCATTTCTTACACCTGTTTCCACTAGTAATTGGATAAATGATTTTTTAGATAAGTTATCTGACCTGTGTCTTCAACAAGTCAATAATACTTTTAATAAAAACCATAGAACGCTGGACCTTGTGTTTGTAGATAGATGCACTACTGTATATCTCAATCGATCAAACCCTGTATCATTTCCGGAAGATGAACATCATCCAACTCTTGAAATAACAGTTTTACTTGCTCATGAAAATGAAAATAAACTTACACCTGATAAGCGAAATACAAAAATATATAATTTCAAAAGTACAGACTATGTTAAACTCAACACCTTACTCTCGCAGACTGACTGGTCACCGATTCTATCTATTAAACCACCGTATTCATATTATGACGTCGAAACCTCGGTACAGTTTTTTAATGATACTTTGCAAAGGTGCTTCTTATTGTGCGTCCCAACAAAGCAAATTAATTCTAAACCCTTAAGTCCACCCTGGCTAACAAGTGAACTTAAGTCACTAAAAAATTTAAAAAATCGATTATTTAAAAAATATAAAAAATCTGGTTCTAATACTGACTTTGCTTGTTATTCATCTTGTCGTTGCAGATACCAGCTATTAAATAAACAGTGTTATACTGCTTATATAGCCAACATCAAATCTCAATTTAATGATAATCCGAAACTCTTCTATACTTTTGTTAATTCAAAACGTAAGGCTTCCAACTTTCCACCCCTTATGAGATTCAATCAAGAGGAATCGTCTTGTGACAATGTTATTTCTAACATGTTTGCAAGCTTCTTCAAATCAACTTACTCCAACATACCATTTAATATGTGTTCTGAGCATCCTTATTTACCTCCAGTTAGCTCTTTTGAAACTCCAGTAATAGACTCAATTATTGTTATGCATAACCTTCGTCAAGTTAAATGCTCTTTTTCGACTGGCCCTGATGAAATTCCGAGTTGCATTCTAAAGGAATGTGCTAGCAACCTGTGTGCTCCTCTATCAAACATATTTAATATATCCCTGCAAAGTGGTCATTTTCCCATTATATGGAAAGATTCATATATTATACCCCTTCATAAATCTGGCTCCAAAATTGATGTCACTAACTACCGAGGCATCGCCAAATTAAGCGCAATCCCTAAATTATTTGAGAAAATCATAACTGAACAACTAACCCACTTCGTTTCATCTTCCATTTCTGTCACTCAGCATGGTTTTTTAAAGGGTAAATCAACTTCAACAAACCTTTTGGAGTTTACAACTCGTGTAATAAAAGGTTTTACTTTGGGAAAACAGACTGACGTTATTTATACGGACTTTAGCAAAGCTTTTGACAGTGTCAATCATAATCTTCTATTGAATAAACTTAAGCTAATTGGGTTTCCTGTAAAATTGCTAAATTGGATAGAATCTTATTTATCGCGACGTTTTCAAAAAGTTTTATATAAAAATTCTCTTTCACAAAATATAATGGTTACATCTGGTGTTCCGCAAGGAAGTCATCTTGGACCGGTTTTATTCTTACTATTTATTAATGACCTTCCCTCGGCAATTAAACATTGTGACGTCTTAATGTATGCTGACGATGTGAAACTTTTTCTTACCTACAAGTCACTCGACGAACAACACCTTTTACAATCTGATTTAAACAGACTAGTGGATTGGTGTAACTTCAACCTATTAAACCTTAACTTAAAAAAATGCAAATCAATGACCTTCTCACGTAGAACTGCTCATAGTACAAATTACACTATAAATAACATCCACTTAGAAATTGTTCATAGTTTTGTTGATCTTGGTGTAATTATGGATCCAAAACTTCGCTTCAATCTCCACGTTAATTTGGCTGTAAATAAGGCTAGAGGTGTCCTTGGTTTCATTAAAAGATGGGCGAAAGAATTCAATGATGCCTTCACTACTAAATTACTGTATATATCTCTCGTAAGGCCTATTCTTGAATATGCTTCCGTAGTATGGAACCCTCAATATAACGTCCACATTGATGCAATAGAATCGGTTCAAAAACAGTTTTTACTTTTTGCTTTACGTCATCATCGTTGGAACCCAGATATTATTCTTCCTTCGTATGAAACCCGCCTTAAGCAAATTTTACTACCTTCCCTGAGAAGCGGAAGGACGGTGCTTAATGTCACCTTCCTATATAAATTAGTTTGTGGTGAAATTGACTCCCAATATATTCTCTCATCTCTTAACTTTAACATCCCAAGAAGAGGATCTAGACATTTTGTGCTTTTTAAGTTGAGCCAGTGCACTTCAAATTTTGCCCTTCATGACCCTTTACGATGTATGTGTAGTGATTTCAATAATAGCTACAGCTTAATTAATTTTTGTGAGTCGGTGGATGCCTTGAAACGGAAAATGATTTTACATTTAAATAATTGATACATTTTAGAATTTTGTTTCAAACATTATCTCGGTTAATAATATTGTTATATTCTGTTAAAATGTTGGCTGAAGTTATTCCATATATTCGAGATCGTTTCAGTTGTTTTCCTTTATAATATTGCGTTTGATGAAGTAAATACCATCGAATACGATATGTATGCTTTAACTTGTTTGTTTTTATTCAAAAAATTTTAAAATTTTTCTTATTCAGTTGACTTATTAGTTACTTAGTTTGGTGCGCAAGAGTTTATCTCTTTTCCATGCAAGTTTATGCCTGCGTTGGCCCAAATACATATCCAACTAATAACATTAGCACGGTGTTCCAAAATTACATAGTGACCCGTATATATATACACATATATGTTTGTACATATTTACACGTATATATCTCTGTTATAATTGGAATTGGTTTGGTGTTTAAGAGTTTACTCTCTTTTCCACGTAGGATCTTGGGTTGGATAGTTGCCGCAAACTTACTAATATTCATATTATTTATAGTTACTTTGGTCTCTTTGTTTTAGAGTTTTATGTAAAGTTTACTACTTATTTGATGTTGTTTACTTTTTTAAATTCAAATATTCTTAATAAATTCGTGTTTTTGTATAAAATTTTTAAGTTCCGCTGAAAAGCCAGTTATGTGCTTAGTGGAAATTCATACTTCGCCAACTGGGTGTGTTTTTTAGTACGTAGGTGCATTCTATCTTTCCGGTTAATCCGGAATGTTGTAGAATGTAAGTCGTGCATGCGTATAGTACGGGCTATACGTATTTATGAGATTTCTCACTCCTTTGGCGAATCCAAAAAAAAAAAAAAAAAAAACTATACGTAAAGCATGTTTAAAGGAAAATCTTATTAGTTTAAAGAAATTTCCATTTCAAAGATTATAAGACTTTGAATGTCAAGTTCAAACTGTTCGAAATATTCATACAAATTCAAGGTCTAGATGTGTTAGACCAGATAACATTACACTAATGTTAAATATTTGCTTTCAAAAAACCTTTTTCACGCCTTGTATGGTTAAATACCTAAAAATTTTGGAACCTAGATGGACACGTGATAAAGAAATAAACAACAAGTGCAACAACAAAATCTTTTCAGAATCAATGCAGTACATTTTTTTAAATTTTACAACTAGCAAAAGAGTGTAAAAACACTGCTTTAAGCCAGGGACCGAAAATAACTGTTATTTTACAATTTTCGAATGAAAAAGACACAATGAAAAAATTGTCGAAGGACATTTTCAAATATTCCATTATGATACAAATGGCCTCAGCTTCACGAATATTTAGAGCCTTTTAAATTTTCGACTGATTTTATAAAAGTTAAAAACTAACTGTTATTTTTTGCCTTTTATTTTTTCAGACAAAAATAACGGTTATCTTTAACTTTTATTTTATCGGTAAAAAATAACAGTTATTTTGTGACTTTTATTTTATCGGTCACAAATATCAGGCAATCTGTGTTTTTTTAAAGGCCGCTTGTCCGATTAAAAAACTTTTGATACCATATGTAAAACGTGATCACCGATGAGACCAAAATAATGGTATCGATAGTTTTTTAATCAGTAAAATGGCCTTTTATAAAACACAAATTGACTGATATTTTTGACCGAAAAAATAAAAGGCAGAAAATAACTGTTATTTTTGACCTATAAAATAAAAGTCAAAAGTAACTGTTATGTTTGCCCGAAAAAATATAAGGCACAAAATAACTTTTATTTTTGTCGAAAAACATAAAAGTTAAAAAATAACAGTTAATATTTGACTTTTTTGATAAAAACCATAACCGGTACGGTCCCTGCTTTAAACAATTGAAAAACTTCTCGGTAATTCCGTTTTGGTTTTGCTGCAGTTGAGCTTATTAGCTTTTCAAAGTTAATGGACTCCATAACTACTACAGAGACTACTGGTGAGTCAGACTAGCGTCCGACGAAACCATGGTCTAGGCTGCTCGGCTTGTTCTGCAAAGAACATTGTTGTTTTAGCTACCTCTTTGTCTTCACAAATTATTTGGCATCAAGCTCTAAATATAATTCTTAAAAATATGTTTTTTAAGAATAAGAAACTTAAATAAACAATTAAAATGCCACAATTTCCTAAGTCATGAAATAATTTAATTTCTCAAGTAAATAAATAATTCTTCGAAGATGAAGAAAATTTTATTTTAAATAGAGAAAATTGCTTTTACCAAAAATTGAGAAATTTTTTCACAGTACGATAGGTGTTTTTTCTGAGTGTAAGTTCAGCATATTCCAGGTGACAGAAAAAGCCTAGTTGAGTACATCTTGCAGTGAACGCAGTGAAAACGAAAAAGTGTGTGCCAACAAACTAACAGTCCGATCGTCTTGGAAACCACTTGACTATTGACAACATGTCCTTCGAGGATGTTAAAAATTTCGTTTACCTAGATCCATATAAAACTCCTCCAACGATATCAGCATTGAGATTAGATTGACGTTAAGCAGCTCTTATGAAAGGACGTTGGGAGCGTTCGAAAAAGAGATCCTTCATAAGATCTATGGTCCAATCTGCGCAAATGGCAGTGGCGTAGATAGCTTTTGGGTATGGGAGGGGTCCAAAAAATTTATTGACCTGTAATACGCTAAGTTAAGTACAGATATATTTGTACAGCTGTGGTCAAAATAATAGCAGTGCTCTAAAATTCAGACATGCTTGAATAAATAATACTAGTCTAAAAATGTAGGATCCGGAAAACCCAATATAATTTCTGTATGAGCTTTCAACGCTGATTACAAATCTGTACTAAATTTTTACCGTTGTGTTAGGATTTTCAAGATACTGGGTGTTTAACACTTTTTACACTTGTCTAGTTTTATTAATCCAGAATCTAAACAACACACCATAGGATAAAAAATTTAATTTTGTATTTTAGAAAAAATATGAAATGTTCCAACGGTATATCAACTACTATCGTGTTATGTGTTGTAGCAGAGCTATAATTAAGAGATCATCAAACGAAATATCGCCAAATTTTGTATCTTTTGTTTTAGCGAAGCTATAATCGTCCAAAGTTAAAATTTAAAAATAAACTATTTATTTAGTGTTTTTTACATAAAAAACAGTCACTTTGGACGATTATATCTCCGCTAAAACAAGAGATATTCATCCAATTATCTCAACTCCTTCTTCTTATCCTGTGTTTACTGACAACACACAGACGGACGGACGGACGGACATGAATAGCTCGACTCAAAAGGTGACGCTGATCAAGAATATATATACTTTTCTATACCGGACTCGCTTCGTTCTATGCGTTACAAACGTTTGCACAAAGTTAATATACCCTGACCTTTCAGGTTTAGGGTATAAACATTAATAAAAAAGGTGTTGTTTTTAATAGCTTCACACTGTAATAGTACCTTAAGTGATTTATACGTGGCAATTCAAGCAAAAAAATTCAAGGTTTTCAACCTTTAAGTTCGGTTTTAGTCCCCATTTAAATTCGCTGTATTGCAATATACGCGGTTAAAGCAGTTTTCGTTCAAGAATTACGGACTCAAACTTTGTTGATTAGTTCGATAGGTCTGTTTTCTTCGTTAGGTCTGCTTGGTTAGTTTCGTTTGTTTGGACTCAAATCCTTTCACCATGGTTTATGGTGAGTTATTTAATAACTAATGAATTCGCATCGTTTCATTAAGGTGTTACATCGGTTATACTCCCAGTTTAGTTAGCCGTATGTAATATATGCGACTAAGGAAGTTTTAGTTTAAAAATGGAAACATAAATGATAAATGAATAACTATTATTTTTTAATTGAATTCTTTATGAATAGCATTTATTTGAATAAAAACATGGACGCATTATTCTTATTAACGAAAAATATAATAAATCAATTTTTATACCCTAAACCTGAAAGGTGAGGGTATATTAACTTTGTGCAAACGTTTGTAACGCATAGAACGAAGGGAGTCCGGTACAGAAAAGTATATATATTCTTGATCAGCGTCACCTCGTGAGTCGAGCTATTCATGTCCGTCCGTCCGTCTGTCTGTCCGTCTGTGTGTTGTCGTCCGTAAACATAGGATAAGAAGGAGTTGAAATAATTGGATGAAACTTGGTACACATGGTCACATGCACCCAAGGATCTGAACTATTGAATTTTTTTTGAATCCGCCCACGGACACGCCCACCTCCCATACAATGCGAAAATTGAAAACTGCATAAATCAGCTCATAATTAACCTACAACAATAAAATTTGGTGTGTATGTGTTTTATATCAACACAAAGATGTTTTTGAAAAATGGGTATCATCCGCTCACGGACACACCCAACTCCCATACAACCCAAAAATTGAAAACGCAATAAATAAGCCTCTGTTTACCCTTAAGAGCTAAAACTTGGCACATATGTTTTTTATAACAAAACCAAGATGTTTTTGAAAAATGGACATCATCCGCTCACGGACACGCCTACCTCCCATACAACGCAAAAATTGAAAACGCAATAAATAAGCCTCTGTTTACCCTTAAGAGCTAAAACTTGGCACATATGTTTTTTATAACAAAACCAAGATGTTTTTGAAAAATGGACATCATCCGCTTACGAACACGCCCACCTCCCATACAACCCAAAAATTGAAAACGCAATAAATAAGCCTCTGTTTAACCTACAGAGCTAAAATTTAGCACATATGTTTTTTATAAAAAACCAAAGATGGTTTTAAAAAATGGACGTCATCCGCCTACGGACACGCCTACCTCCCATACAACTCAAAAAGTTTAAAACTCAATAAATAAGGTTATGTTTGTCATAGAGAAATTAAATTTGGTATGTATGTATTTTATACCAAAACTAAGGTGTGTTCAAAAATTAGGAGTAGACCGTCCATTACTACGCACACCTCCCATAGCGAAAGCACAATAAAGGCATTAACTGTGAGCTACAGGAATAAAACTTGGTATGTGTAAATTTTTCATCAACATTTAAATGCATATAAAACATAGGCTTCATCCGCCCACGGACACACCTATTTTCAATAATATTATTTTTTTTTTTTTGAAAAGTAGGTTTAGGGTATTTCATAGTCGCCTAGACCGACTTTAGACTTTCTTTACTTGTTTTTAAAATTGAATGTGAATTCAAAATTTTATTTATGGATCAATTTTGTATTCATTGAATGCATTCTTGTGTCGTTATTCACTTCTATTTAGAATTCTGAATATGAATGCAGATCCTACAGCTCTGCTTAAATTAATATTTAATGAAAGATTAATACAAAATTGAAGATATTACCAAAAATGAACGTACTTCGTATCCTCTGGTCCAAAAGTTGCTTTCAATCCGTAGAATGTAGAGTTCCCCAAGGAAGTGCTCTTGGACTCTTACTATTTAAAATATATATAAATGACTTCAAAAACATTGATTTTAATGGGAAATTATTTATGTTTGCGGATGACATTTTACTTTTTTATAAATATAATCATATTGAAGTCCTGAAACCACAAATCGAGCGTGATACATAACTTATTTCAAAATTTACTCAAATAAATAAATAGATCTTAAACAAAGAAAAAACAAAATTCGTACAGTTCAATTTACTAATTATAGGGGATCTGTTTCAATGAGATTTAAATTCTAGGGTAATACAATTGTAGAATCAGACTGTGTGAAGTATTTAGGAGTGAATTTTTATAGTAATTTGCTATGGAACTGCCATATCAACAGATTGAAAAGTAATATTGCCTCGGGTATTTGTATATTGTATAAATTTAGATACAAACTTAACACTAACATTTAACGTACTTACCAATAGTGTATAATGAAAATATCTGCATTACTCAAGTCTCTACAGGTACTTCAAATCAATGCCCTTAAAATTGTCTTCAACCTTCTTTCAAGGCACAGTACAAGTAAGTGTTGACTTAGTTTTCGTGGGTTTTTTTCAAGACTTGTCGTAGTGTATGGTCTGTAGTGGATATTCCAGGACGAAAGCCGCACTGACAAGGTCTAATCAGTGTTTTGATATGCGGCTTCAATCTTTCACACAATACACAAAGGTTCGAAAGAACCTTGTATGCGATGGAAATAAGAGTGATACCCGGTAGTTGACGTAGATTGTCGGTTCTGCTGTCTTTAATAAATCAGGTGTACAAAAAAGTTGTCAAGGTTTTTAAGGATGGCAACACTAGTATTAAATCGATATGAACAATATTGCAACCAACTTTATATTGAAGCCTCATCATTCGGCTTTATTCAGTATGTGTAGTTTTGCTTAAGTAGTTTTTATGTTTTCCAAATATGTGCAACTTTTGTGCTAACAAAACGCAATTTGCGGGAAAATTTTTTTTTTTTTGCTTTCATTTGAAGAAATATGCATCTGAAGATCATCGAAAAGACGTTTTAGAAGTTATGATTTTTAAACCAATGACAAAGAGCGCGATGGACGTTCAGAAAAGTGTGAGGATGGTGAATTAGAGGCTATTTTAGATGAAGACTCATGCCAATTGCAAGAATAACTCACAAATGCATTGCGAGTGATTCAACAAGCCATATCTGTTAGCTTAAAAGCTATGGAAATGATACAAAAGGTAGGATATTGGTAGGACATATCCTACCTATAGTAGGACATGTGAACAGCTCCTCCAACGACAAAAAACAGAAAGAGGTTTTTGCATCGTAGTGTGACTGGTGATGAGAAATAGGTTCATTACGATAACCTCAAATAAAAACAAGTAAAGAAATTTTTAAGTCGGTCTAGCTCGTCTATGAAATACCCTAAACATACTTTCTCAAAATACAATAACAGAATTGAAAATGAGCGTGTCCGTGGGCAAATAAAGCCATATCTTATATGCATCTCCATTTTGATGAAAAATTTACATATACCAAGTTTTTATCCTAAAGCTCACATGTTAATGCCTTTAAAAAATTTTCGCTATTGTGGGTTGTATGGGAGGTGGGCGTGTAGGTGGACGGATTCTAAATGCCCAATTCTTGAACACATCTTAGTTTTGGTACAAAAACGATGCATACCAAATTTTATCTCTGTGGGTTAAGCATGAGCTTATTCATGGAGTTTTAAATTTGTTGGGCAATATCGGAGGTGGGCTGGATGACGCCCATTTTTCAAGAATATCTTTGGTCTGTTATAAAAAACATACGTACCAAATTTTATTTCTGTAGGTTAAACATAAGCTTATTTATTGAGTTTTTAATTTTTGGGTTGCATGGGAGGTGGGCATATCCGTAAGCGGATGATACCCATTTTTCTAAGACATTTTTGGTTTGATGTAAAATATATACGTACCAAATTTTATCTCTCTAAGACAAACATAAGCTTATTTATGCAATTTTAAATTTTTTTTTTGTATGGGAGGTAGGCGTGCCCGTAGGCGGATGACGTGCATTTTTCAAGAACGTCTTTGAAATGTTATAAAAAACAAATGTACCAAATTTTATTCCCATGGATCAAACATAAGCTTATTTATTGAGTTTTCAATTTTTGGGTTGCATTGGAAGTGGGCGTGTCCGTAAACGGATGACACCCATTTTTCTAAGACATTTTTGTTTTGATATAAGATACATGCGTACCAAATTTTTATTGTTGTGTGTTTTTTATGAGCTCACATATGCAGTTTTCAATTTTTGCGTTGTATGGGAGGTAGGCGTGTCCGTGGGTGGATTCCAAAAATATTCAATAGTGCAGATCCTTGGGCTCATGTTACTATGTGTACCGCGTTTCAACAAGTTATCTCAACTCCTTCTTCCTATGCTGTGTTTACGGGCAACACACATATGGACGTACGGACATACGAACACATACACACATACACACAGACGGACGGACGAACGGACAGACGGTCATGGATAGCTCAACTCACATGGTGACGGTGATCGAGAATATTTATACTTGCTTCGTTCTATGCGTTACAAACGTTTGCACACAGTTAATATACCCTGACCTTACAGGTTTAGGGTATAAAAATCATACGGGCAGCCCGGCCGGCCATGCGCCAAAATCGACTCCAAAGCTCCATATTTATAGTGACAAGGTTATGCTCAGTCCTTGGAAGAACCAATTGGGCGTGTTGTACTATGAGCTGCTACGACCGGGTAAAACTCTCACAGGGTAACTCTATCAAACTCAATTGATGCGTTTGCGCCGAGCATTGAAGCAAATAATTGTTTTAAATAATTGAGCTGTCAGGCCGTCAGTACCTGCAACTTCGCTGTATAGCAACTCTAACCTTATCGTATCTGTAACCAATCACCATTTTCATCGCTTAAGCAGATGCCCCGCGCTTGAAACCTTTAAACGTTTACCTTGTGGATAGAATGTTCAACAAGGCTTACGCTACAACTGACTTCAGCGTCTTTTTGTACGCGGTAGTTTCTGCTGTCATTGCGTTACGATATTCCTAAACGTGTCATTGGAGTATATGGAGTGTGATATGTAGACTGCCAGGAACAGCCAAGAATCATTGTGGATATCAAGATGTTTGAATCTGTTGCTACTAACCAATAGTGTAGCTAAACATGCCTTTTCTTTCTTCCTTTGTGTTAAAATCGACGACGACGATTTTCTTGAGCAGGGCAGTGATCATACAACTCTTCTAGGCTCGCATAGAAAGCGTCCTTGACAACATCATTCCTTTCTTTCCCTTGATGGTGTAGCCGTGCGTGTTTAGGAATGAATCATCTCAATAGACCTGGGTTCAAATCAAAGCTAATTTATATAAAGTTGCGTACATTTTTTGACGCATCCTTGTTTATGTAAAGAAAAATATTTTGACGTTTGCAAAGTAGGGTTTTGTGCTGCTCGAAAAAAAAATATTTTTCATTTTTTTGTGTAGTTTTCTGTTATGTTGCGTACACACTAAGTCAAGATGTGTTGAAATTTTGATTTTTGTCAAAACTAGAAGTAAAAGTGGTTTTGACGATCACCGTTGTCCAATACAATTCAAGTTTTGACTCAGAAAATATTTATTTGGCCTGTCTTTCTTGATTTTCTTTCATTAGATCTTTATTAGGGTATAATACTGAAACCCTTCAATCAAAATTAAAATTATGGGTAGATCAAACTCAATGGTTTAATTTTATGAGAACCTTCAAATTTACATATAAAAAAATAGTAGCAATAAAAGTAGCAAACAAAAATTTTAGTATTCATTTTAACAAATAATACTACAAAAAACTACCAAATAGTATTATATTCAGGCAACCGTGTCAGTTCTTTGCTCAAATGACTACGCTCTTTTGATCTCATTTCAAAATCAGAGTACCGAAATGAGAAAACTTCAAAAATGTACGCAACCTCATATAAATAAGCATTGGCTTCAAATCACCATCTGACATGGGAAGTATTTTCAAGGTCTGAAATGGCTAATTTGTTTATTTTTTTTTTTTTAATTCGATTTGTATAGAACAAATAACAAATGCAGCACTCCAAACTTTGCATTCAATTCACTCGAAAGCGAAGTATACAACCTGCCTGAATATGCATTAAAAACTACATCTTCCGTTTTAACATAAAATTCACTGTTCACTGTCATTGTTATACCGAATTCATCTTAATTTGGAATCTCTTTTTAATCTTAGGTATGAAGCAGTCAAAATAAAAGAAAACCTAGAAAAGTAGACAAATGTAGAAAGTTGAAAACAAAAAGAAACAGTCTTTATTTAATGCCGTAAATCTTCTAATTCGCTGAATTCACTTATTTTTCTTTTCGTAGCTTAAAATATTTTTTCCTCTTTGTTGCTTTTGCCAACAATTTTTTATTATATTTTTATTTTGCAATTCTATAGGGAAATGAAAAAAGGAAACACATTTTCGCTCATTTCGTGTTGTTTTTTGTTTTATTGTTTTTCTTTTTTTTTTTTTTGTGCTTTTCTTCTTTTAATCTAT
Organism: Tetanocera ferruginea; assembly: GCA_958299015.1. Taxonomy (NCBI): domain Eukaryota; kingdom Metazoa; phylum Arthropoda; class Insecta; order Diptera; family Sciomyzidae; genus Tetanocera; species Tetanocera ferruginea. Next base: position 116,199,022 of record OY282641.1, on the reverse strand, counting down.
GTGATTGTCAGGCAAATGTCGACATAATTATGTTCAGCAGTGTGGAGGACATTTTTTGTTTTGTTTGTTTTTTATTTTTTTGTTGTATTTGTGATTGCAGTTGTTGTTGCTGTTATTGTTTTTGTTATTTTTTAATGTTTTACAGCTGTCACAATCAGGTCGCATAAAATTTTGCAGCAAAGCGCAGCGCATTGCATTGCATCGCATCTTCAGCTTCAACTCAGCTCTAACAGCAGCCTGAAGTTGGTAATAAAATAAAATTTAAATTTACTTTTGTGCTACGAATGCCATGGTAGCGCCTTCTGCACTCTACTGTCTTGTGTTCGCAACGAAATGCGGGATTTCACGGTGCTAGAATTTCATTTAAGTGAATGTAGAAAGAAAGTTATACACAGTGTTTTGTAGTTCTTGTATTTAAAAACTGTGTCCACCCGTTTTAGTAACTTGCTGTTATTGTTAGTTTTGTAAAATGTTTTGTTTTCTTCCTCTGTTGCTTCTTCTTCTTCTGCTTCTTCTGTTATGCATCGAAGTTACCCAGCGTCCTTGCCCCAGTTTGGTGTTGCAAACATTTTTGTGCTGGCTGCTTGCTTGGAAGTAAGGCTGAAAGTGTAGCAAGTTTTTTTTCTCACCTTGTCGTAGCTGCCGCACCTGATGTTTCATTCATGTTGCTTGTTTGCCTTTTTGGTTTATTTTTTCTTTTATTTTCTTATTTTTTATTGCTGTCACCAGCAAGCGTTAGTGTGAAATTGTTTGAAAAAATGCTGCATTTTTCTTCTCTATTTTGTTTTGTTTTTCCTTTTTTTTTTTTTGTCAAGAGTATTAGTATTTTTAGTTGTGAGCATTGACTGAAGTGTACCAACACGCCTTCTTCACATAGAACCGGAAGACTTAATGGAAACATTTAAATTGGCATACATTTTATGATTCTGGCTTGGGAGTTAATCCCTTGGAAAAATGATGCAAATGATTTAATTTTTTCAGAACCACAAAATGTTATTTTGGTGTTTCCCATTTGAGTAGAAAAAACATTTAAAACCGCTTTAAGCTTTAGCATTTTTTACTTGAAATTTTTATATATTAATTTTTTTCTTTAAGAATGCTAAAACCTATTTATGATTTGATGGTCTCTTAGATTCTTAAAAAGCAATCCTTGCATTATTTGCAAAAAGTAAGAGTATTTTGGTCAGGAATTTAAAACATTCTTTTTCAGGAAGAAAACAGATATAATTTTAAAATCTATTTTGAGCTCTCAAAAAGGGTTTTTTTCCCCCTTAAAGCTGTTCCGTTATACTTACTTACGAGTTGCATCATGCTGGCAAATAATTTACATATTCGATGTTCTTGCATATTTGTGTACTTCAATCCTGAATCCTGTACTTTGTTTTTTTTTTTTTGAGCAACCAACTAAGCAAGCAATGACATTAAAAGAGGATATGCAAGTACCATTGGTAAATTTTATGAACTCCTTCCGTATGCCATTGGCAGAGATTGATTGAAATGCATCGCATAAAATTGTTAAAATGCACTTGTAGAACATCTTCTAAAATTTTATTAGACAACTAGCGGATGTAACCCAGTGTTACTCGGGGTTGTGCCTCGAACACAGAAAAAGGACGATTTACAAAACTGCTCTTATTTTAACATTTTTTAAATGATGAATTAAATTTTAAAATTTTTTAGATTACTTTTTGTTTTTTGCCCCCTCCTTCCGTCGAAAGTGTTTAGTCAAATTTCCGTAAAACTGCACTTGCCAGACATGATTAAAAAAAAAATTACATCTTCAACGTCTGGATCTGACGTCTGGTTTCTGAGGAAAATGGTCACACACACACACACAGAAAACAAACACATATCTTTCTCCGGTGAAAAATTTCTCTATTTTCGATAATAGCAATTTTCTCTTTTTCAAATAAAATTTTCTTCCATTAGAATAAATTTTCACATTTTCGAAGAAATATTTCTTAACTTCTAGGAAATGGAAATATTTCAATGTCTCTTATAGTGATAAATATTTTTTGCTCGCACAAAAAATTCTCATTTATAGAGAAAAATTCATTGAAAATGAAAAATGTTTCCTATATTTTGATAACAAATTTACTAGGAGAAGTATTTACTTCAATAAAAACAAATGTTTTCTCAAAAATAAAAAGTCTTTTCCTCTAAAAACGATATATTTTTATATATTTCTCTTTTTCATAGAAGCTTTTTATCATTTTTAGAGAATTTTTAAGATCGCATTTAGAGAAAGGCATTCCCTGGAGCAAAGTCTAGATAGATTTTAGACTATAAACCATTTTCTCTTAATATGATGCCTTTTTTTTATATACCGAGAAACTTTTTTCTGAGTGCAGTTTGAAAAGTCATTTCGAGAAAAATGCGTTGAAAGTTTTTTTTAAAGCATGCATTTAATATCCAATTTTATCTCAAATAAATTCCAATTTTAAAAATTCTATAAGCATCGATTCGATTTTTGGATTGTCTTCGTTCAACTTCGGTTATGGTCGATACTGTCTGATTCATTTTTTTTTCATCTTTATATAGCTTCTGCTGGTTTTTTTTTTCGTTCGTCTTTGGTTATTGACTTCGTTTGCCTTCGGCTCATTCCTTGATTTTTCTCGAAGAACTTTTAAAAGCATAGGATCTATTTCAATAACAGATACAAATGCTTACCAAGTTTCATCACAGTCAGTTCATTCCGTTTTGACGTGAATGAGCCGAACATAGTTGAGTGAATAAAACGCACTCTCACGGAAGTTTCTTGAAATTTAAATAGCCTCAATTCTGTTGTAGAGTTAATTTATTTCACGTACCAAATTTTAGTAAAATCGATCAAGTCATTTAGGAGTCATTTAGTCTTAACAATGTACTACTTAAAGCGCCCTCTTGTGGAAGACTTTGGAAATTTTTATATTTTATATTTTATCTTGGGTGTAGTTGAACGTTCATACCAAATTTCATTGAAATCGGTTCAGGTGTTTAGGAGTAATTATGTCTTTAAAACTTACTACTTAAAGTGCCCTCTTACGGAAGTCTTTGGAATTTTTTATAGCCTATGTTATCTTGGGCGCAGTCTTTCATCCCAAATTTAATTGCAATCGTTCCAGGAGTTCAGGAGTTATTATATAGTGCCACGACCACATACTTCCGCCCACTTTTTTACCTATACTTTATCTTGGGTGCAGTTGAACCTTCATACCAAATTTCAATGAAATCGGTCCAGGAGTTTAGGAGTTATTGAGTCTTAAAAACGCACAACTTAAAGCGCCCTCTTGCGGAAATCTTTGGAATTTTGTATGGCCTATGTTTTATTTTGGGAGCAGTTGAACCTTCATACCAAATTTCATTGAAATCGGTTCAGGCGTTTAGAAGTTATTACAGAGTGCCACGCCCACATACTTCCGCCCATCTTTTACCTATGCTTTATATTGGTTGCAGTTGAACCTCCATACCAAATTTCATTGAAATAGGTCCAGGCGTTTAGGAGTTATTGAGTCTTAAAAATGCACTACTTAAAGCGCCCTCTTGCGAAGTCTTTGGATTTTTTTATGGCTTATGTTTTATTTTGGGAGCAGTTAAGCATTCATACCAAATTTCATTGAAACCGGTCCAGGCGTTTAGAAGTTATTATATAGTGCCACGCCCATAAACTTCCGCCCACTTTTTTACACCCCTATGTTCTTTCTCACTATGAAAGGTACTCGGTGTCCAAATTTCAGCTCAATCGGATAAACGGTGCGCGAGCCTATTCGAAACAGACAACGGTTTAAGCAATCAACTATGTCTGGCTCATTCACGTAAAAACGGATTTCAATGAAACTTTGTAAGCATTCATATCTGTTACTGAAATAGATCCTATGCTTTTAGAAGTCTTTTCGACAAAAATCAAGGAATGAGCCGAAGGCAAACGAAGTCAAGAACCAAATACTAACGAAAAAGAAAAGTTTAACGAATACGGGCAGAAGCTGTATAGAGATGAACAGAAATCAACCGAACATTATCGACCAAGACCGAAGTTGAACGAAGACAATCCAAAAATCGAATCGGTCCCAAAAGGATTTTTACAATTGGAATTTTTGTTGAGATAAGAAAAACTTAGCAAAACTTTAAACGCATTTTTCTCGAAATGACTTTTTACAAACTGGGTGACCATTTTCCTCAGAAGCCAAGTGTCAGATCGAGACGTTGAATATGTCACTTTTTTTTGTAAACATGTCCGGCAGGTACAGTGTTACGGAAATTTGATTAAACACTTTCGACGGAGAGAGGGAGCAAAACCCTAAAAAACGATAATTTAAAAAATTAAAAAATTTAATTTATAATTTAAAAAATGTTAAAATGAGAGTAGTTTTAAAAATTGTCGTTTCTCGATACCAAACAGCATCGACCAAAACCGAAGTTGAACAAAGGCAATCCACAAAAATCGAATCAATCCTAAAAGGATTTTTTAAAATTAGAATTTTGTTTTTAAGATAAAAATCCATATTTAATGCATGCTAAGAAAAACTTTAAACGCACTGTTCTCGAAATGACTTTTTCAAACTGCGTGACCATTGTTCTCAGAACTCAGATGTCAGATCTAGACGTTGAAGATGTAATTCTTTTTAAAATGACCGGAAATTAGAAGGGGAAAAACCCCAAAAAACGAAAATTTAAAAAATTTAATTGATAATTTAAAAAATGTTAAAATGAGAGCAGCTTTAAAAATCGTACTTTTTCTGTGCTCAAGGCACAACCCCGAGTTACACCGGGTAACATCCGCTAGTATTTAATAAAATAAAAAATTGCATCTAATGTTGTCCCGCATTTTTGAGCCAAGTCCCGCATTTTTGATGGCTTCGTCCCGATTTTGTACTTTCCAGAGTTGGCAACCCTACTCCCTACCCAACAAACAATACATATTTTGGCGGCACCTGCGTTAGTGTTAGTGTGGCACCACTCCAAACTTACATTCCACAATGGTCGACCCTCATTCACGATGAGCCTGGGGATTTGACGTTTGAATCGAAAGTTTCGTTCACGTTCAGTGCGTTTCGAAAGTGGCGATATTCAGTGCGTTCAGTCACTCGTGAGATTATGGAGTTTTCCTTTTGTCACGACATAGAAAACACGAGCAGCCCCAGAAAACATAGTGGAACCAATATTTGCCACGTTTAACAAAATAGAAACACAAATAACCAGCAAGCCACTGGCTTGGAAAGGAGTATTTCCAACATACTCCTTTCAGCAGGGTCATCCCACACGTAGTGCAATCAATATACCGAAAATAAAGGTTTTTCATATCAACCCATATTGATATTATCACATAAGTGAAAATTGATTTCAATCTAAAACTACACCCAGCAGTGCCGTGGCCTTCCAAGGAACACCTAGACAAATCTGTGAATTAGATTTTTGCACGCTACACACTGAGAAAACAAAAATAAGTAAAACATACATTTTAAAAACGATCAGAAAAATGTATATTTGAAAAACATTCTACGTCAGGCAAAAATAAAAATGCATACTTTTAAATACAAAAGTAAAATGAAACGTTTTAAAAACTAAAACGAACGTTTTACTATGGTATACATAGTTAGGTAAAATTAATATTTTCAAAAACGTTTCGCACCATACAAAAATAAAAACGAACATTTTAAAATACAACAGTAATACAAAACGTTTTAGAAACAAAAATGAACGTTTAAACAAATTATCTTGACGGAAACAGCTTTACAAGAATTTTATAAAGAATTCATGTTTTGTCAAGATTTTCTGACACTTTTTAAGATGAGCAGTTTTAAATATGTTTTGCTACAGTAAACTTATCGTGTGCTAGACTGGTATGCAGAGGACGTAGGTTCGCATACTGACTGTACAAGTATCAAAAGCATTAATTTAAGAATTTAAATTCTAATTCTAATTGCTTCTGTTGTTTTCAATTCCTTGAATAGGGTTTTCTGACCAATTGCTTCATTAACTCATTGATCAGAAAAAACCCTCGAAATAAGTTTGCACTTACAATCTTAAAAACAATCTATCAAAATATATAAAACATAAATGTGTTTTAAATAAAAAAAATTCTTGCCGTTTTCGTCAGGTATTGAACCCTGGACGGTTGAGTATTAAACTCGACCGCTAGCCAGCTCGGCTAAACTTGACTTTCGTAAAATGTGATTAAATTTCATTAACTACGTGTAGGCAATCGAGGCAATTAAAACCTATCTTTAAAATGTTCATTTTAAAATATCAAACGAACGTTTTCAAAGCTCATTTTAAAATGTTTGTTATAGAAAATCAAAACAACGTTTTAGCAGCTCATTGTTAAATGTTTATTGAAGAAAACAAGCAAAGAAAGTCTAAAGTCGGTCTAGGTCGACTATGAAATGCCCTAAACCTATTTTTCCAAAAAAAAAAATATTATTGAAAATGGGTGCGTCCGTGGGCGGATGAAGCCTATATTTTATATGCATTTAAATATTGATGAAAAATTTACACATACCTAGTTTTATTCCTGTAGCTCACAGTTAATGCTTCTATTGTGCTTTCGCTATAGGAGGTGGGCGTGTTCATGGACGGATTACTCCCAATTTCTGAACAGACCTTAGTTTTGGTATAAAATACATACATACCAAATTTAATTTCTCTATGACAAACATAACCTTATTTATTGAGTTTTAAACTTTTTGGGTTGTATGGGAGGTAGGCGTGTCCGTAAGCGGATGACGTCCATTTTTCAAAACCATCTTTGTCTTTTTCATAAAAAACATACGTGCCAAATTTTAGCTCTGTAGCATGGATGATATTTTGAGTGGAATAGTACTTTTTTGAGTACTATTGACTCTACAAAAGTACCCGAGTACCTTCTTGTCGAAAAAAGTACTCTGGTATATTAAAGAATTTTACATGAAATTTTGTCAAGAGATAAAAAAATCATTTTTGAAAATTAAGTCATAAACTTCTTGCCGAAATTCTCGCCCAGTCACGTATTATTTGCCGTTGGTTTTAGAAATGTTCCCAGAATAAGAACTTTTAAAAAAAAAGTCGAACATTTTCATTTCAATTAGCAATATATTTGGTCAGGCGGCAAAGATTTGAAATTTTTTGGATCAGATAGTAAGATCTTCTTCAGTACTACTATTTCCAACCATTTGTTTATTTGTAAATGATACCAGCTAATATTTTTACGAAAAACATGGTTTTTGGATGTTTTTCAAAATGGTTTTGCTCACTGGCGGCTATCGTTACAGCAAAAAAAAAAAATGTTGTGCATTCGCCTTAGAATCGATCAAGGTTAATTTAAAGTTGGTGGCAATGGCCATTTTTTTTTCCCCCATAGAGGTTGAGGCACCCAAACATACATATGTAACGGGTTCTTAAAGAAAACCTGATTTGTTCCTGATTGTTCCTTTATGTGATATATATAAAAAAATTCAAAAAAGTATTGGTTTTAATTTATATATTTATTCACATATCATTACTTAATAAAAAGTACCCTAAACAATAAAAAAGTACTATTTGTCTCTGTTAAAAATTTGTACTCTTCAAAATGATTCGATATCATCACTGCTCTGTAGGTTAAACAGAGGCTTATTTATTGCGTTTTCAATTTTTGGGTTGTATGGGAGGTGGGCGTGTTCGTGAGCGGATGACGTCCATTTTTTTAAGACATCTGTGTGTTGGTATAAAACACATACATATCAAATTTTATTGTTTTAGGTTAACTATGAGCTGAGTTATGCAGTTTTCAATTTTTGCGTTGTATGGGAGGTAGGCGTGGCCGTGGGCGGATTTCCAAAATATTCAATAGTGCAGATCCTTGGGTGCATGTGACCATGTGTACTAAGTTTCATCCAATTATCTCAACTCCTTCTTCTTATCCTGTGTTTACGGACAACACGCAGACGAACGGACGGACGAACATGAATAGCTCGACTCACGAGGTGACGCTGATCAAGAATATATATACTTTTCTATACTGGACTCGGTCTAATATGGTGACCGTGGCATGCAGGTTAAGTATGTGGCCTGGCATGCTCGGAGCCCGGGTTCGATCCCCAGCCGCGGCGAAAAGTTTTTTCAATAAAAAATTTTTCTGATCGGTCACCACCTCTCTGCAGACAATGGCAAACCTCAGAGAGTCAATTATGCCATGTAAAGCTTATTTAGAACATGAACTTTAGCAGTTCGGAGTCGGCATAAAACATGTAGGTCCAGTTCTCGGTCAATTGTGTGCAAACATTTAATAACACACACAACACAATTGATCATAAGAAGCTCGGTCAAAGTCCTTTCAAGGGCTGAAATGGCCAATTTGTTTCGTTTTTTTTTTTTGTTTTTATACCGGACTCGCTTCGTTCTATGCGTTACAAACGTTTGCACAAAGTTAATATACCCTCACCTTTCAGGTTTCGGGTATAAAAATTGGAAAATTTTGGTCTGCACTTTGTTGCAATTTCTATGTTATATGTTTTTATATTTTATTTTTATATTATATGTTTCGTGGAGATCGCGAAGGTTCATAATGTCATTTAATGAAAGGTCCTTCTTTTCAGCACATTCAATACATTGTAATTTCTTGTTCGGTGAACCAATGATTTGCCGACAACGAGTGGTTTAGTTTTATGCAAACCAGGAGCGTTGGTACAGGCAAGAATTGTTATGCGCTCTTTACTTTGCGACCAGGTACAGTTGCTGCAGTGGTGCTAACAAGTGTTTTATTTGGCAGGACTTTATAAAAAAGTCCAGATTCATCAGCGTTATAGATCTGATCTGGAATTAAATCGAGCTCCTTGACTTTCTCTCTGAACTCCTTCAGAAATGGTTCGACAAGCATTGGCTTATTTGACAATTTCTCACCACAAACTTAAAGCATGCGAGTGCCGTGAGGTTTTTAAAATTTGCAAACCAGCCGTTACTCGCGTTGAATATGCTAGAATTGTCTTCAAGTCTGCAATGCAACTGGCGAGCCTTTGCCTTTGCAATTTCTATAGATGTAAGCAAATTTCGCTCCCACATGCTTGAGAAACCATCTGTACGATGCGTAACAAACTCACACACATGATTTGCTTCGAAAGTTGCGTTAACTGAGGTAAATTTTTTTTAAGTTACGTTAACAGAGTCTGCAATGTTAACAATTTGGGTGAGATTATCGAGGAGTTGCGTGTAACGAGGGTTGCGTTGAGCGAGGTCGTACTATAGTTGGAGGCTGGAAGAATAGAGAAGCGACAGTGAACATTGACGATCGCTGTCAGGTAACAACTCCAAAATATGTGTTATTGAATCAAAGAGAGAGAGTCCAGTTTGTTAAATATGGGCTACCAAACTAAATTTAGGCTTCTATAGACATAATAGAAATACAGTAAATGCAAACCGACCCTGAACTTCATCCACCACATCGAACAGAACTTCGGATCGGCTACGTTCAGACTCGGTCGCACTGATATGCTACAACTGTTCTAATATAAAGGGTGCGCCCCTATGTAGAAAATATAATGGCATTAGGTAGTACCCAGGTACTTGACAATTCAGTGGACCTGCTTCCTCGCTCACCTAAGTCTCACACACTGCCATTATTTGAGGCCCATGTAGAGCACAATATGCATATTCCGAAAAGAAATTCACTCTCGATGCACATACATTGCGAAATCCATGCGAAATGATCCGAAATTTTCTCACAGTGTGTATTCCAAACAAATAAAGGTATTGGACTGACTTTAAGTTGACTTTGAAAATTTTTAAAGTAAATGGAACAAGCATTTAAACTCTTTAATCTCTATTGTTTTTACTTTAATCTTGGCACTTATAACATTTTAGTTCTTTATTTCTACACAATACTTTTTTCTCTCTGTGTACACTAAGCTTAAGTTACAAACAACAGTGTAGAAAGACAAAAGTTACGCATATGAAAGCAGCTTATGATGCAGATGAGTCGAATTGATACCAAGTAGATTTCAATCACCAGTGAAGAGGAAGTGAAAATCACTCTTCGACATGTTTTAGCACTTCAATACTATAGATTGTCTGTCCTCAACGCCTTTAAAACAAATCCGACACTACAGCGAAATGAACCCTTCTTCAGAACAGATCAAGCAAGCTTTGTAGCCTAGAATAATCCCTCATTCAGCTAACTTGCTCTTCAATATTAATGCAAGGATTTTTTTTCAATTATATGCAAGCATTGTCAATACATTGTAGAACCACACAAATACACTCACATAAACACACACACACACACACAATATATTAATTTATTTCTTACAAGTGTTCTTTGAAGTAGTTTTCAGTACCACAAACACCGATAGAGCACACATTCAACTTGTTTAACCACCAAAAGAGGACGCTTAAACACGTTTATGTTGCTAGCTGTTAGTGTATCCTTGTTAGTGTTGAAGTCTTTTCAAGCGTTGTCATTGCTGCCTGCCTGACAATGTCGTTAACAGCAACAACAGTTGCAGCATCATGCATTAATAAGCAGTCGATGAATGACAAACTCATAGCAGCAGCATCTAACGTTGAAATAACGAGCACTTAATTGTTATCCAACAACAACTACAACAACAACAGTTTATTTATGGTTAGCTTGCAGATATTAAGAAGTCAATCTTTGGCGCAACTTAAAGTGTTCTCGTCCTTTGCTACTATCCATCATCATCATTGACCAATGACTTGGTACTGTAGTCGCCATCATCTTGTGGAAGAGTCCTGCCTTAATGTAGTGTTGCTCTACAGTTTTTAATTAGTTTTAATAATTTATGACAGAGGGTATCACTTCAATGCTGCTGGTTTTGAATTGCAAACTAATTATTGAGCAAACATTTGTTTAGGATCCAACCAAGTACCACGATACATTTGAAGGTCAGCGCACATACTGCCCGCAAGAGATGAGATGAATACCATAGCTACAAGTAAAGCATTAAATAGAGTGATTAAATGGTTCGAAATCAAGCACACATGATTTAATATAAGGTTGATTAAACTAAATACATCAGCCTTAATGATTAAATTAATTCGATAAGAACTCGGTGGGATCAGATTACAAACATTAGACATTCTACATACTAACAATAGACATTCTACATACTAACATGAGATACATAATGAAGAAGAATACAATAAATAGAGGCAGTAGACAAAAGTTCACCTTTAGTCTGCGTTCTGAAGCAATGGCTATCGGCAATAATGTGTGATGGTATAGCAGTTCTTTGTAGTCGACAAATAAGTGTGGTTTTTTCGAAAGTGGTTTTTTTTCAAACTTCTTGAGCCTAAAAGTGGTGAATGTCCTTGATACAAAAATTATGTAACGCTTATTTATAAACAATCGAAGAGTATTACAGTGCAAAATTTAAGCAAATGCTTTTTACTTAAGATATCTTATATGATCTTAAGTAATTGCTTACTTTTTATTCATATAAGAAGTTATTATATATTCTCTTCTCACGCGGAACGAAAGGAATTTATTTTTACTAAAGACAAAAATACTATAGAACATGGTGTTAAATTTCTACGTATTTAACTTAATTTTAACAATTTTTGGTTTATGAAGTTATTGAGGCAAAAGAGTGAGAAACATATTGATAGTGAGCGTTAAACTTCAAAAAGTAAACCACTTAACGGGGGACATGACATTGGCCGTTTTGTGAATTCGACTTTTTTTATAATTTTGTATTTTAGTAAATATTCTTTAGATTATAAGAAAAAAATTGCATAGAAAAATTCTTACGGGTTCAAAAGTAACAGCCGGATAAGTGAGAGCGCATTTTTATTTTTCTTTGCATATTTCTTTGTTCACAAACTTTGAACGCGTTTATCTCGAAACCATGTTTTTCGTACTGGTTGCGGCTCTAGCGGGTTCATTTTTTGACGAAATTTTTTTTTTTGTATATTTTTAAACTTGATTCGCTATCGTATGACACGAGCTATTTTTTCGATTTGTTATGAATTTTTAAAGTCAATATATTTTTCGTAAAAACACACTTTCAAATTTGGAACATCACCAAAAATTGAAAAAAAAAAAATAAAAAAAAAACTCCTGTCATACGATAACTAATTTTGTTAAGATTTAAAAAAGTCATTTTTTTCAGATCGGACAATTTTTGCGACTCCCAGCGCTGCAACCACGAGGCCCCGTTTTTTTCTCTGCCACCAGTTTGGAGCTCTACAAAACCATGTTGGAGTGAAAAATATATTTTTTTGAATTTTTTTCTTGTAATTTGTTCCATTCTCTACTATAATAAAAAAATGTATAATTTGAAAATGTTTGTTTTCTGCCGCGAATGTTATGTCCTTAAGACGGACAACGCACAGATAAGCGCGAAAAAAGCCAATGTTCTGTGTTTTTTTAAAGGAAACCCATTGCAGTAATGAAACCGATTCTTTTTATAAATGATAGTATACATTTTTAAAAATAAAATAAATAATATGATCACTGGCCGACCTACAACGTGAAAATAGTTCTCGTTGATTGCAACACGAAGTTCCAACGGAAGTCTCCACGAAACCACTTAGTTAGTAGCATCAGATTCAAACACTTCGATATCCATAAGGCTACCTGGCTGTCTCTGGATCACAAAACGCGAAACCAAATTGATCATGCTGTGATCGATGGAGGGCACGTTCCAACTGTATGTGCACACATTTCGGGGGGGGGCTAAGCATCTCATGGTTCTGCGTCACCGTCAGAGCTGTCGAGAGTTTTGCAGAGCAGAGAAAAGAGTTTTGTTTTCTGAAAGAAATTGTTTTTTGTGTAGCTGTCAATGCCTCAGAGCTTAAAAAATGTTGAAAAGTTGTCTACTTCAAGCATCAAGCATGCGATGACTTCATGCCTAGAAGTATGATGTGTTTTGCTCAGTAACCATTGGTGTATTTAACTGATGCTTAATGCGCGATGCCTGGAATATGTTTTACCCTATTGTATAATGCGGAGAATATACGCACAGGTACATATGCAATGAAAGCTAGATGTCGGTAAGCTGCTATCACAACGGACCGTCGAGGCCTACTCCACTCAACTTTCGGTTAGGCTCAACCAACCTAACTCTTGCCTCGATGTCGCTGGCGGTCTTTAGGCGCATATATCCCACTCCATGCGCACTGTTGCTGAGGAAGTCCATTGGTTTTCACCGCCCGCGACCTCATTACCAATAATATGACCAGGAGTGTCGCGACGCGACAGAAGCAAAATTGAGGTGTACCAGGGCAATAAAGATACTCGAAAATTCTACCAAGAGGTTAAGCGTCTTACCCATGCTTTCAAGCCCGGAGCATCCACTTGTAGAGATGAGAATGGTGATCTGGTTACAGATACGCAGTTCGCATTGAGATTATGGTGGCAGCATTTTTCTAATCTACTTGCGGGCGATGATCCTCACAATTCCGACCTTGGAGAATGCAGTACGACACCACCAATTGACAATGATGGAGTGGAAACTCCACCACCCAGCCATGATAAGGTTAAAGTTGCTATCCTGCGACTCAAAAACAACAAAGCAGCAGGTGCTGACGGCCTGGTTGCTGAATTGTTTAAAACCAGCGGCGATGGCGAAGGTACATAATTACATAAATACATACTTTTAACAGAAGTCGTTCTCCTCGATACTAGAGGGTAGCTCCAAGGAGCTGGATCATTTTAAGCCATAAAAAACCTGTTTTTATAAATTTTGACTTTCGGATGCTATAGTTCCGTTATTTGCTGAACGACCCTCTTACTTCAACGATAACGGTATTAACTCTCAACATATTCCCGTTTTGCTTTTTATTTTGAAATGATGCACAAACATTTTTTTGATTACAAGCGGCGGTATATATTATTTTTACAACAACAATAATTATACCCTAAACCTGAAAGGTCAGGGTATATTAACATTGTGCAAACGTTTGTAACGCATAGAACAAAGCGAGTCCGGTATAGAAAAGTACATATATTCTTGATCAGCTTCACCTCGTGAGTCAAGCTATTCATGTCCGTCCGTCCGTCCGTCCGTCCGTCTCTCCGTCTGTGTGTTGTCCGTATACCTACACAGGATAAGAAGAAGGAATCGAGATAATTGGATGAAACTTACACATACACATGGTCACATGCACATGGTCACATGCACCCAAGGATCTGCACTATTGAATATTTTTGGAATCCGCCCACGGACACGCCTATCTCCTATGCAACGCAAAAATTTTAAACTGCATAACTCAGCTCATAATAATCCTACAACAATAAAATTTGATGTGTATGTATTTTATATCAACACAAAGATGTCTTCGAAAAATGGACGTCATCAACTCACGGACACGCCCACCTCCCATACAACCCAAAAATTGAAAACGCCATAAATAAACCTGTGTTTACCCTAAAGAGCTAAAACTTTACACATATGTTTTTTATATCAACACAAAAATGTCTTCGAAAAATGGACTTTATCCGCCCACGGACACACCCACCTCCCATACAACCCAAAAATTGAAAACACAATAAATAAGCCTGTATTTACCCTAAAGTGCTAAATTTTGGCACATATGTTTTTTATATCTTCGAAAAATGGACAAAAAGTTTAAAACTCAATAAATAAGGTTATGTTTGTCGTAGATAAAGTAAATTTGGTATGTATGTATTTTATACCAAAACTAAGGTCTGTTCAAAAATTGGTAGTAATCCGTCCATGAACTCGCCCACATCCCATAGCGAAAGCACAACAAAGGCATTAACTGTGAGCTATAGGAATAAAACTTGGTATGTGTAAATTTTTCATCAACATTTAAGGCTTCATCCACCCACGGACACGCCCATTTACAATAAAAATTTTTTTGTTTTTGAAAAGTGGGTTTAGGGTATTTCATAGTCGGCCTAGACCGACTTTAGACTTTCTGTACTTGTTTTTTAATTAAGTTGGATATTTTTCCTATTCAATAGAAAAGCATGTTTATCGATTAAGATTAAGATGGTTAAGATTAGCAAGATGTTCTAGTGGAACCAATTCGCTACCGAGATTTCTCTTCCATTTATGGAGAAGAGCTGGATATTTAGTAAGAATATGTTTGGAGTTTTCTTGATTCTGAAGTAATTGTCTACATCAGTTGAGAGATTTATTTTTTGAAGATGTTTCATTAGTTTGTAATGTTCAGTTATAATTCCGGTCATCGCCCTTAAGTCTATTTTACCAATGTTAATAAGCAACTCCAATTTCTTAGGTGATTGTTTTGGGAATATTAGTTTAGTGCAAATCTATCCTAAAGAGTTCTAACAAGAATCTTGATATGCGCGGAATGAGGTTGTTCTGACTTGTTGCTTGAAGAAATTCTTACCAACAGCACAGAACGGTTCCGGTCTTGCTGTCTGCTTGGCTAGAGAGTCTGCTTTCTCATTCAGATACCATCGTACCGTCAAAGCCACAGTTGGCAGGAATGCACTGTAGGGTAACTTTGTTATTCTGTGCAGTCAGTTCGTTGCAGACGATAATAGTGTCTGACATTAGCTTGTATTTAATTTAGGTGATTTCAAAGCTTTAAGCGCAGAATAGGATATGCTATCCTAACATACTCCAGTCTGATACATCTGTTAATGCTAAGAATTCTCGCTCGGTTTGTGGTATACTGACCTACACTGTAGAAGTGGCTCTCATCGGAGTATCCTTCATTGATTCTTTGCTCCATTTAAGAACCGCCCATTTACCACATAAGGTCAGATGGAGTTAGTTTCTCGTGTTCCCAATTAAATTAGGGGGATAACTACGATGCAGTTTTTGTTAAAGCAGCTTTTGGAAAGCATGTCATCTAAAGGCATACAGAGTTCTCGCTCTAGAGTCATAATGAAGGAGAGATGTGCCTTAAGAGGATGGTTGGGGACAATGTTAACCAGATTGAAAAGTCTGTGCAGGCTGAGCTTCGCCTTCATCTGGATGTGTATGTGTAAAGGTTTAATTGAGGGCCACTGTTGGGGTGGACCTGATACAGCCTGTCATACATATCCCTGAGAAATCGGCAGTAGAATAGCCAGTCATTATTACGTTCGTCTCTATTGAACAGATTCCTTGTCCCTTTTCTAAGGAAACAAATTTTGTGCGCTTTCAATAAATTTACAACTGACAGCCACCAGAATGTGGCTATTTATCTGCTCTTACCAATAACTGAAATTAAAATTAGTCACCGTACTGTTTAGTTCTGAGAGTGAATTATACTAACTTCTAAAATATCTCTCAGGTAAATATATGTCTTGGCTTTTCAGACATAAAGTTATGTTATTTATTATTAAATTATTTTCTGGCAAGAGAGCTTTTTCCTCTCTTACCAATTTATTATGACAATTGCTGCAACTACACTTCAAAAATTGTTCTTACTTACCATAATAAATATACAATTATACTATAACAAAACAAGTGTTATTATCTTAATGTTGAGTATCTTTTTTACGTAGACATAATTTTGAATACATATCTCCAACCATTTCTAACTTAAAGAACCTTTTCCCTCTACTTTCAGCTATTCAACCCAAAACGTCCACTTGGCATATCGTCAGCAACCTCAATAAATAACAAACAAGCACTAAAGCAAACCAACAACTAAATAAACCAAAATAGATTTTGATGAAGTCAATACAACAAAATCCAACATAATATTAAATAGCTAAAGTTATTCCTTCCAAACAGCAAAATACACAAAACAATAATAAAAAAAGAAAGAAACCAAAAACAGCAACTGCAGCAACATCTAAACAAATTGGCTTTAAGAAAATTTCCAACAATAGCACAATAAATACCAGAAATACCAATCAACCAACCAACTAACCAGCCAAGCAACTGAACCAAACAGCAACAGAGCAAGCCCAAAACAACCCACAATAAACAATAACAACCATAGGAATAACTAAGAGCAATACTAACACCAATACCAACAACAACAATAACAACAGTTTTGTGTATGACATTCTATAGGAAAATCACTTTGCACAAGATCCGGTGATGTGGGACAATCCCCGCAGCGGGAAATGCAACAACCCCAACGTTATATACCGTCTGTATCTGATCTATATGGAACGGATGAGATAGAACTACTACTGGACGAAATACGTGATCTGGAGCCGGTCTGCTGTCAGCTGGACGATGAGCAGGATTTCGAAATAGCTGGCAGCAGAGCCGGTGAGCTATCGTTATCCTTGGAATCGCCGCTGGGCACGTGTACGTCGTGGGACTCACACGCCAATTATAAACAGCGCAGCGGACAAACGCCACTGCCATGGGGCGTCGCCCTACACTGTGATCCGCAACATTTGAAAACGCCTACAGGGATTGTACGCATTCTTTTGGTGGTGAGTGTAAGAGTGAGATTAATGTTCACGCTATGCGCTACAGCTAAATGTAATAGTAATACTGGTAATAAAACGTATTGTTTTTATTTTTAACCGTAGTTATCATCGGCAGCTTGTCTTGCCTGCGAATGTTCCGCCGGTACTGTACAAGTTGGCCTCTTTTTACTGCCACTCATTGGACGCCTCCGTTTGATGGTCTTTTGTGCGCTCTTCTCCCTCCTCATAACCTGTCTAATGTTGTTTCTCGATATTTCGCACATAGCACTGATGTTTCCATTCAATTGGACGAAAGTGGTAAGTTTAAAACAGGTTGTCTCATGTTGGTATGCTGATAGCTGATAGTAATTTTTTGTTTTTGTAGAACACATGGATGTACCTGAGTATTGGTTTAATATTTATTTTGAGCTCCACCCTGCTGCTGCACATGGTGCTATTCGCTGAGGAGTATACCTGGGTGCCAAAACACTCCAAGGACACTCTATTTACATCAGCGGTATATCGGGTTTTATTTTCAAGTTGCTATAAATGTGCTAATTTTTCTTTCTCTCCAACTCTATTCGTAGATTATAGGTTATTTTTGCTCATTGGAGGCGTTCCTACTCTCAGGTATTGCTTCATGGCCCTGGTCTCAGTATCGTCAGGTACCCGACGATGCCAGCGACTTGTATATCGAAGATCGCGAAATGACGCCAATGAGTCCAATCGATAGTACTGATGTGCCGAATAATAACCATCATCATCCACACCATCAACAACAAAACAACCATAGCATACAAACGCACAGTGAAGCAAATCATCAACATAATCAATACAATCGAATATCATCATCGTCGTCGTATAATAATCAAAAGCCTTATATACCTGGTAAGTCTATCTAATTCAAATGTAAACTGAAGTAACTCAAGTTGACCAAACGTATTATTAACTTTTATGTGACAATTGAACATTATACAACTCCCGGGTTGTATGAAAAATATTACATATAGATTATAATTTTCAACAGAAAAAATTACAGACTCTGTTCAACGTATTTTGATAAATTTACAAATAAACACGTTTGACATTGCTAGTGTATAAATAAAATGTAATCCATACTGTCATAATAAACTTTTGGAAGAATATATCTGTTTCGACAAGGAATAACAACTAAAGTCATTTTCAAAATTTCAGGAGAGCATTTTTAAGGTTGAAATTATAACCAAATATCAGGGTACCCTGACTTTTGCTGTTTGGATTTGATGGCCTCAAACATTTAATTTTTAAGGTACAACCATCAAAATTTGCGTACTAGTGTATTTCGTTGCGAAAAAACGCAATGAAAGTAATAACCTCAATTTGTCCTAACTCAACTTTAGCGGTTATTCCTTGTCGACACAGATGTTTTGTACTGTATTTTGCTCAGTACACGCTCACTTATATGAAGCCTATTCCAATAAAACAAAATTGCCTAAAAACTTTGATATTTGAACTGACCGATTCTGATATTTTTGATAATTTTAATCATTTAGAGCATTTTTAGAGTAAACAAGTAAAGAAAGTCTAAAGTCGGTCTAGGCCGACTATGAAATACCCTAAGCCTACTCTTCCAAAAAAAAATAATATTATTGAAAATGGGTGTGTCCGTGGGTGGATAAAGCCTATATTTTATATGCATTTAAATGTTGATGAACAATTTACACATATCTACCAAGTTTTATTCCAGTAGCTCACAGTTAATGCCTTTATTGTGCTTTCGCTATGGGAGGTGTGCGTATTAATGGACGGAGTACTTCAATTTTTTAACACACCTTAGTTTTGGTATAAAATACATACATACCAAATTTAATTTCTCTATGACAAACATAACCTTATTTATTGAGTTTTAAACTTTTTGGGTTGTATGGGAGGTAGGCGTGTCCGTGTGCGGAGGACGTCCATTTTTCAAAACCATCTTTGTCTTGTCATAAAAAACATACGTGCCAAATTTTAGCTCTGTAGGTTAAACAGAGGCTTATTTTTTGTGTTTTCAGTTTTTGGGTTGCATGGGAGGTGGGCGTGTCCGTGAGCGGATGACGTCCATTTTTCGAAGACATCTTTTTGTTGAAACAAAACACATATACACCAAATTTTACTGTTGTAGGTTAACTATGAGCTGAGTTATGCAGTTTTCAATTTTCGCGTTGTATGCGAGGTAGGCGTGTCCGTAGGCGGATGACGTCCATTTTTCAAAATCATCTTTGTTTTGTTATAAAAAACAGACGTACCAAATTTATCCCTGTAGGTTAAACAAAGGCTTAGTTATTGCGTTTTCAATTTTTGGGTTGTATGGGAGGTGGGCGTGTCCTTAAGCGGATGACACCCATTTTTCGAAAACATCTTTGTGTTGATACAAAACGCATACATACCAAAGTTTATTGTTGTAGGTTTATTATGAGGTGAGTTATGCAGTTTTCAATTTTTGCGTTGTATTGGGGGTAGGCGTGTCTGTAGGCGGATTCCAAAAATATTCAATAGTGCAGATCCTTGGGTCCATGTGACCATGTGTACCAAGTTTTATCCAATTATCTCAACTCCTTCTTCTTATCCTGTGTATACGGACAACACACAGACGGACAGACGGACGGACGGACGGACGGACATAGATAGCTCGACTCACGTGGTGACGCTGATCAAGAATATATATACTTTTCTATACCGGACTCGCTTCGTTCTATGCGTTACAAACGTTTGCACAAAGTTAATATACCCTGACCTTTCAGGTTTAGGGTATAAAAATATCAATTTTATATAGGGTGCGGCATCTTTTATGACGGTACGTAAACATTGAAAAACTTTGGCCTTTACCAGCGGATTAAGTTGACTAGACAGTTTTTGTAACGCCACACAGTATGAATTCTCCATTCACAGATTTTTATTTAAAATAAAAGAAAAAAATTAATTTAGAAAGTACCATTTTTGATGACAAAAAATGAATCTGACAAAAAATATATGTTTCAATTTTTTTCTTGTTCAAAAGTTATACACTTTTTTTCACAAAAACACCTTTTTTGACCGCTGTGCATCAGTTCAGTACAATCATGAATCTTTTTTCAACGAAACAACGAACCGAAAAGGTGACGATGTATATTGAAAAAAGTCGTTATATTATGTTAACTCAACGTAAGGTGTCAAATTTTGCTGAGCATGGGAAAGTGGGAGATCGTCCACATGCCATTCATTAACCCCCTGGAACTTTCCATTGAAATCAGCTCAATAGAGCTCAAAACCATCTCAAAACATGCTATTCAAACAAACAAAAAACAAATTGGCCATTTCAGCCTTTGAAAAGACTTTGACCGAGCTTCTTATGATCAATTGTGTTGTGTGTGTTATTAAATGTTTGCACACAATTAACCGAGAACTGGACCTACATGTTTTATGCCGACTCCGAACGGTTGAAGTTCTTGTTCTCAAGAAGCTTTACATGGCATTATTTACTCTTTGAGGTTTGCCATTGTTTGCAGAGAGGTGGTGACCGATCAGAAAAATTTTTTTATTGAAAAAACTTTTCGCCGCGACTGGGGATCGAACTCGGGCTCCGAGCGTGCTAAGCCACACACTTAACCTGCACGCCACGGTCACCACAACATGCTATTCACGTTCACAGTTTATTCCAGAAATTGGGCTAGACATTTTTTTTGATAAACACTAAATTTGTGCTAAATTCGTATAACTTTTGGCTTGTTCGTAAAAAAAATTAATTTTGTTGTTGTTGTTTATCCATATCAAAAAAATGAGAAAACGAACGACTTAATTCTCAGTTGGTTTTTGTTCCTGTTAGCATAAAAGTGCAGAGAATATATTAAAAAATTATATTTTCCTGTTCGAGTTGGATGAAATATACATATCTAATTTGGACAATGAATATATCATTTTTATTTTGCTTCATGTCATTTTTATTTTTGACGTAGAATTACGTCTTAAGCACGGTTTGTATGAGGTCGTTTTCACAGATTTTTTCAAGGCCATGAAACTTTTTAACGAATATTTTAGGGCATACCTACAGCCTTTAATACACATCGTTCAAAGATAATATATATACTTAAATATCAGATATATCCTGCACTCAATGATTATCTAATTTTGGATTTTGTCACTATTATATTAATGTCGCAAAATAGTAAAATATAAGAAGAAAAATTCATGTGTTTATATAAGAAAATCAATCATCCGCTGCTTATGCTGTGGCTGCTGCTTTCTTTGTTTTTGCTTGTGTTGGTTTTGTTTTGTACCAACTTGGTTCTCTACTCCACGGCATTGACAGCATTGGTTCTCTACTCCACTTTAAGAGGGTGATCCGATTAGATTTAACTATTATGAAAAAAATTACTTGCATAATATTTCGTTTTGTGCTATTACCCAAAAGATGGCCCTATCTTTTCGGCTGACAAGATGTATGCATCTAACGAACATTGGTTATTGCGTCTAGTAAAAAGTAGCAAAACTAAATATGTGAAATGAACAATCTATTTTTAATTTAGAAAATGAACCAGGATTTGTTGTGGATAAATTGTTGTTTTTGTTTTCAATGCAAATTAATTTGGATTATCAACCATATACATCTCATAAAGGCTATTTGCTCAGCTTGAGGCATAGCTACCACCCGATTTCTTGAAAAATCGGAGCATTAACTTTATATAAAATTGAGTGTAGCTCGCAAACTATACATCAGACAGAGACAACAGTCATACGAATGAAAAGGACATTCGCTTAGCCTTCTTTTCAACTAAGTCAATGAACTCAACCTGTCATACTTAACAAAATGATTGAAAGAATTTGACATTTTGCTAGCTCTATATATCATGCTTACTTTGAACGTTTTCTGTGTTCTGGTCTCGATAAGAAGTCCATCACTTAAGTGTTATTAATTTATTTATTAATTTTCGGAAGATAAATAAAAATATATGCAAAATAGACAAAACAATTGGACTAAAGAGACAAAGCAGAAAAGGTTACAATTTAAACGGAATTTTACATCTACGCTTTTGTTCTTTGTTGCTTCAGAGTTTTAATATATTTTTGTTTTGTTTTTTGACTTATTTGAAAAAATGGTTTTTGTACATATTTTGATAAACAATTCCAAAATTCCTTAGATTGAGCATATTCATTTTATTTTTACTTTCAATCCATTAGTGGCATGCATTGGACACAAGTGAGCATTTTAATTTTTTGTTAAATTATCCTAAAATCACATACATTATACACGAATGGACGCGTTATTTTTTTGATAAACAATCACATTAGGGCTTGATATCAAGAACATAATGTCTTAGCTCAAAATCACTCCCAAAATTAATTTGATTGAGATTGGTTTTAGCTCAAATATCTCTCCGTGTGAGTGTTGCTCAGAAGCCATATGTCTCGTATCGTCACTGTGCTCAATATTTTCGAGTCAGTGGCACCACTTTGCGGAGCATTTGAAGAATGATTTGCATGTTTTTTTGTAAATAGTGTAACTGCCACAAATAATATTGCTAACATACCATCCACATCGCACTGTCATGCGAAAGGCCATGCTACATGGAAAAAATTTGAAAATTTGAATTGTTACTTTCGAAACATGTAGAACTGTTAGGACATATTCACTGCTCTTAGCAATAATTCACTTACTTCCTTTCCAACTTCTGTGAAGAACCTCTGATGCGTCGAGACTTTCTTGCAAACAGCCCTCCTAACGCTACCTTCATGTAAAAATAAGACAAAACATGGGATACCAGCAGTGAAAAATCTATAAATATCTTAGTAGAAACTCACTTCCCAGACTGTTCCAAAAATCAAATATAGGGAATGTTCCAACCCAAGAAGAGCATCTACGCGCTGTGAACAACTCCTTAGATTTTATTCAAAATCGAAAATGGGCAATAGAAAGCTTCAAACCGTTC
The DNA here is from genome assembly GCA_958299015.1 of Tetanocera ferruginea. Classification (NCBI taxonomy): domain Eukaryota; kingdom Metazoa; phylum Arthropoda; class Insecta; order Diptera; family Sciomyzidae; genus Tetanocera; species Tetanocera ferruginea. Next base: position 116,175,853 of record OY282641.1, on the reverse strand, counting down.
AATTCACCAGGACCCGACGGCATAGCCCCAATCAAAATTCAAAAACCTTACAAAATCTTAAAGCAATGGCTTCTGATGATATACCAAAGCTGTTTTGACCTGAATCACATCCCAAAACACTTGGAATACATAAAGGCAGTTTTTATACCCAAAGCAGAAAAAAGCTCACAGCTATAAATCAAATGCTAATAGACACTATTATAAGAGAAATTCTCGGAACAGCATCTACGCCTCTGGCCTCTAGCCTCTACTCTGGAATGTAGCGGGGAATGAACTACTGGTTCAACTAGATAGAGAAAGAGGTAAAGGGTGATAGCTTACGCTGATGACGTTGCTATTGTCACTAAAAGAAAATATATTTCTACTCTTAGACCGCACGCGTTTGATAGTGAACGCGATTCAGACAGGCAGGCACACGCAAATAAATTTTACGTTTACCGCAACTGAAAAATTCACCAACTATACTTCGTTTGCGAACTGTGTTTGCCGCAAACGAATATTCAGTTGTCATAAACTTCAAAATATTCTTGCTTGAAATTTTTGACTTAGCAGTTCATTAAACAGAATTAGAATTTCAATAATTAAATTAAAATTTTTGATACTTACACAGTCAAGATTCGAACCCACGCCTTCCGCGTGACAGTCTAGAACGCTTCCATGGAGCTTTTGTGGGATATTGTGTAGAATGAATATTTTTAGAAAGACAAATTTTTCGGTTGCTGCAACTTAAAAATAAGTCACGTTAATGGCAAACGAAATTTATTTCTCGCAACTAAATAAGGCGTTTCTCGCAACTGACTATTATTATGACAACTGTTCAAACGGTTCCAAACAATGATTTTACGCACGACAAACGAAGTTCGTTTGCAGCAAACTGTCGATAAACGTTTCTTTTCTTTGCGTGCAGGCAGGCAGGCTGAAGTCTGTGTGAAAAAACGAGATGCAAATAGCTATCTATCTCGCTTGTTCACATTGCCTGTCTGCCTGCCTGTCTGACTCGGCGTTCACTATAAACGCAACCTTAGAGGTGTAATGCAAAATTGTTTAAACACTCTCGCAAATTAAGTTTCCAGCTGTGGACTCAGCGTTAACCGAGACAAAACTGAGTTAGTGATATTTAGTAGACAACACAACTTACCCACAATCAGTCATCCAATACTGGGAAATACAAGACTTAATTTCTCGGAATTCGAAACCCAACCTGCTGAGAAAGCTAACAACACCAATATATACACATGTATATTCAATCAATATTGCTATGTGTAACAAGCACACCCCAATATACTTCGGTAAGTTCAAAGATTAACTGAGCTGTACATTAGCGGAGCACTAAGAATCACTACTGCAGACGCACACGACACAGTGCTCCACTTTTTACCAACTAATACCCTAACAAAACAGGTGGCTGGAAACACAGCGACACGTCTGGAAGCCACCTTTCAATGGACGAAAAGTATAATAGGACACTCTAGCATTAGGAAGCTCTTTCCTCCAATACCCAAAACCGTATACTACATAACGAAAAAAACTTTTCTTCTACAAAAAGTTTGATGTATCCATTCCCTCCAGAAATGAATAGGATAATAGAAACTCTCCACCTAGGAATGCCATTGCAATCTACACTGATGGATAAAAATGGGATGGTAAAGTGGGGTGAGGACTCTACTCTGAATCACTAAACATCAACCTTGCCCTTAGGCTTTCGAACCACAGTAGTGTCTTCCAAGAGAAAGTTACTGTAATACATGAAGCCGTTACTTGGCTTCATATGAATGATATATCAGCATATTTGCATTTTATCTGATAGTCAAGTCGCTTTGAAAGCCTTGGAATCTGTTAAAAAAACAGATCTCTAAATGAGATAGAGCAGCTCAATATCGTTCTATGTCAGGCGCGGATACAAGGGGGGGGTAAAGGGGGTAATTACCCCCCCCAAGAACTTTTAAATACTTTATTTTTTAATACTTTATTTGGAGAAAATAATTGAGCCCACAGTTTAAGGGTACTTTTATGTATACTTAAGCGATTCTGAAGGCGGTTTTTGAAAAAATACTCCAAAAAAATGGTCAGAGACATTGTTAAACTCTAGTTTTTTTATTGATTTCAACAATTATTAAAGTATATAAAGTATATAAGTTTTTTGTTTTGTGACGACATTTGCGTGTAGGTGCCGTTTTTATGCAGTGATGCGAGAAGAGTAGGACCATTTTGCTTGTAGAATAACACGATTTGTAGTCATCTGCAAAAAACAAAATATAATTATATGTAAAGCAACCACTTACGTCGAGGTAGTAACTTCGCCTTTTTTTAAAAATGAGCCTGAAAATAAAGTTACATTTCGTTCTAGAACTCAAATTTACTCCCATTTTTTAAACAATCAACTTTAAAGACGCGTTATTTTCTTACAAACAAAAATTAAAAAAAAAAAACTTGAAGTCACTACCTCAGCGTAAGTGTTTGCTTTATAATAATTATATTTTTACAACACATTAACGATTAGTTTAAAAATGCCCTTTATATGAAATCATTGAGCAAGTAACATTGATTTTGATTTGTAATGAGCGCAATTAAGATTTTGGCAATGAAGACCATAGTTGCCACTTAAAATATTTTATTCTTCTAAATTTTTAGTGAAAACCTGCCAAACTTTTTTTGCAACCTGTGGGCCAACAAATTTTATCATAAAAAAACAATACGTGCATTGTTATTTTCAGATTTCACTTTATAAATTTTCAAAAAAAAAAAGTTCAAACAATGTAAAATCCAGTAGTCTGTTTTTACTTCAATTATTTCATCAACAGTTAAAATATTTTTCAGAAATATTTCAGCTATAGTCTTTATGAAAATATTATAAACATCTGTAATACTTTTTATCATATTTGATATTTATATAACAGTGTTTTTTTGAAGTGAATTAATGTTAGGTTATAGTTGCTGAAATTGTATCAACTGCGCAAAAAATTTGTTGCATACATTTATTTTTGTTTGAGTTAATTCTTAATTTTTTTGTAATTCTGAAATGTTTCAAGCCTACCTTAACTTCATCATAATATAAATAGGCGCAGTGAAAACAACTAAGAACCATTTTCTCCCGTGTTTTTCAACCGATTTTGATAATTGTTTTTTTAAATGAATTAGAGTGCGGAGAACTCTATGACTGCACCGACTATTTTATACAACTATAAATAAGCAAACAAAAATTGGTCGATTTTCGACCCCAGGCGGTACTAGTAATTATAATTGCAACAAACCAACAAAATTACCACAACCGACTTTAATGAAATGGAACTGCCACGTTTAGTCCACTTTTAGTAAGGAACTAATTCAATTATTTCATGAACTTTAAATTTGGCAGTGTAAAAAGGTGAGCGAAACTAAGGTTATTGATATGAACGCCGTTTTACTCTTTGTAATAATGACATTTTTCCACTAATTTCTAAAACGTTTGTTATCTTTGCCACGCTTCCTATCAGTGTAGCAACAGCTTAGCGAAGTTTTTCTACACTGCGACGATTAAAAACATGGTTACGTTCAACTATGCAAGAAGAACGATTGAATGGACTCGCATATTATTGCATATACTTAGAGACATTAACATAAATATTAACGAAGTTATTGATAATTTTGCGATAATTTTGTCATATAATTTGTCTCTATCTAATGACTATCTAATAACACAGAGTAACAAAATTAAGCTTTATAAAAAGTGCAGAGATCTCGATAAACAATTCCGAATAAATTTTGGCTGCCCAATGAAGTCAAAAATGGACTTCGTTTTTCTCCATCAGCTTGAGTTTTTGAGTTATAGGCAAAAACATGAAAATCAGTTCTTTTTCTGATAATTTTCTTATATCTATTATATTGATCTACCGATGTGTATAACTATGACTGATTTCAATGAAGACATACTAGACTTTAATTTTTACAAATTCAATAACAATATATTCGACAGTTTCGAAGATATCGACGAAAAACGTTCAAAGTCGAAAAACTTTCACAATTTTACGTAGGCTGCTCTTTTGAAACCCTTCATCTTTGATATTTTTCAACGAATTTACAATAACTTTTTTTAATTTGTAGAAAATCTCTGAATTTTAATAAACATTTTATTTTTTTTTTTTATTATCTTGCATATTTTCAAACAAATTGAAAAAACAAAAATTTTTGTACATTCAATTTTATTAAAATTCACTTAAAAAAGTTCCTACGTAAGTAGAAAATAATTTTATACAAAAGTAGTGTGCATTTGAATAAAATTTAACGTACAAAACTGTTTGTTTTTTCAATTTCTTTGAAAATATGCAAGATAATAAAAAAAACTAAAATGCTTATTAAAATTCAGAAATTTTCTACCAAATAAAAAAAGTTTTTGTAAATTCGTTGAAAAATATCAAAGATACAAGGGTTTCAAAAGAGCAGACTACGCAAAATTGTGAAATGTTTTCGACTTTGAACGTCGATATCTTCGAAACTGTCGAATATATTGTTATTGAATGTGCAAAAGTGGAAAGGTCTAGTATATCTTCGTTGAAATCAGTCATAGTAATACAATTCGGTAGATCAATATAATAGATTTAAAAAAATTCATTTCAAATTCAAGATCATTTTGTATTGAAACAATGAGTTTCAAATTCCTTTAATTTTTTTTTAATTGAAAAGAACTATGTTTTTTCATTGCACATACTTGAAAATATAATTGTGCAATTTTTTTATAATGGAATGAATGTGAAAAATTGGAATAAATCAACCTTAAATCTAAAATAAGTTAAAGTTAGAGTTTTTATTTACTTTTCGCTAAGATATTATTCCAGAAAAAGGGTGAAATAAATAAATACGGAAAAAATGCCTTTTAAACAATTCAATAATTTCAATTCAAAAAAGTACAATTTGTCTATATGTAAAAAGACAAAATTTTCTCAAATCGAAAATGTGTGTCTTTGATAATTTACCCCCCCCAAGATTTTTTCCAGATCCGCCCCTGTTCTATGTTGGATCCCTGGACATTAGAGCGTATAAAATCACAGGGTGAAAAAAGCGCACATTCGAATCTAATGTATTTGCAAGGCAATTTTGAAAATAAAGTTGTTTTTTCTACCGACCGTGGTCGCCCATGATGATACTAATGTTTTTGTCTTAAGGAGACAAATTTTTCTGCTTCAAAGTCATTGACTTCAAATGCCTCGTTCTAATTTATAACAATCATATTTCAGTTCCTATCACCCTAATGTACCACCCTGATTTTAGAAAATTAAAGCTCGCAAAAAATCATAAATCTCTTGGTAAGAAAATTTTTCGATTACTCCGCTATTATAAAAACAAATTTTATTTTTATTTTTGCTTATTCAATTTTTCTTCATAGCTTAGGTATTAAAAGCCGGATTTTAAAGTATGTTTTTGTCAAAGGACAAAATCAAGAAGACAAAGTTTTTTGCTCCGAATGTCATTGACCTCAAATTTGCTTTTCTTCAGTTGCCAGAAGACATTCAACAAGCCTTCTGTCCATTCATTAAAAATAATGCGTACTTCTTGCATCCCGATAACGTTTTGTTATCGATGATAACAGACCTAGACTCGCTAATACGTTCATATAGCTATGATAAGATCTTAGCAGCCTTAAAAGAAGCGACAGAATCCATACGGCACATATTCGGTCCACAAGTAGATCATTTTATAAACCTTGAGAGTGAATCGTATTTCAATACGATCAATTGATGATCGCTTTCACAAAAGATATTCACTTTGTGAATTCGTCCACATCCCTTACAACGACAATAGCCACAAAAGATATGTGAGCTACAGGAATAAAACTTGGTATGTGTAAACTTTTCATCAAAATTGAAATGCATACAAAATGAGGACCTCCCACGGACAAGACCATTTTCAGTACTATTATTGTATTTTGAAAAAGTGGGTTTAGAAAATTTCATAGTCGGGCTAGACCGACTTTAGACTTTGTTTACATGTTTTTTTTTTTTAATTTCATGTTATCAGTTTGGCCTAAAATTGAAGAAAAATGTTTTGCCCTGGTTGCAGTTCTCAAAATTTTAACTATGTAAATAAATTAGCCTTTCTTTGCATCGATGGTAAGACAAATGTAATGTGGATGAAAAATAACTGTTATGTGAATAGATGTTCTGAAAAAATTAAGATATTAACATTGTATCCGCTATGTTTGGTCAACTTAAACAATATTTATATAAAATTTTCTTGCATAAAATGCCAAATTAATATATTTCATTCAATTTCAGCCAAACGACCCAATGAATTAAATAACCAACGACCAACACTGGGTCATACACAAACAACAACAACAAGAAAAACAAATCAACGCTACCGTGAAGGCTATCATTATCAACCAGTTGCGTCTACGTCCCGCCAGAGTCCCACATTCGTCATGGACGATGTAATTATTGGGGCCGGTCCATCCACATCCCGATCCAATGAAAATTCTAGTGCGTGATAGTTTTTATTCCTCAATAAAAATAATAATAATAATAATTAAAACATAAAATAAAATTACTATTAATAATTATAATTAATAAAAATAAAAATGAAAGAAAAAACAAACAAAAACTTAATAACAATAAAAATAAAATGAAAAGAAAATAATATTTAAAAACATTTGTAAAATTAAATGAATTACATTCAATAAAATGCAAAAATATTTATGAATAAAAGAAAATAAAAACAAAAAAATTGGTAATTGTAACGATTAAGCGATAATGATGAGAAAAGCAGCAAACAATAATTAATATAATGTTAGGGCAGAAAGAGAGCGGTAGTATGAGAGAAAAGAAAAAAAAGAGAGAGACAGAGCTACACAATATATAAACTTATATTTGAATGAATATATATGCAATAAATTTGAAATTTTGAAGATTAGAAAAATAAATTGGGAAAAAAAATTGAATTGACATTTTGAAGTTACTTTAAAATGTTGTGAAGAATGTTTTTATAAGCATGCATTTTAAGCGTGTAGAACATATTAAATAAAACAGTGCAATATAACGATATTTTTTGTTGTGCTTAAGTTTTTCGTATTTGTTTTTTTTTTTTAGAAAATAAATAAACAATTAATTATCATTGAAAATTCAAAGTCAAAATTAAACAAGAAACATGCGATTTTTTAAAATTTATGTAGGATAAACATTTCAAATTAAATAAATATGCGTTTGTGTTTTTCAAAATTATTTTGTAATATTATTATTAGTATATAGAATATCATAAAAAAAATTATATATGGTTTTTTTTTTTGAAATTATTATAATTTTCAAACTTTTAATTTTGATAACGAAATTTATTTGTAAGAATTTTTGAAATTCCTTAATTAGTAAAAACTAACAAATATTCGGTTTTACGAAAATAAAAATATAAAAAAAAAACATAAACAAACGTCACTAGTGTCAATGAAAATTGCATAAATTGTTAAATAATTGTAATTGGTTTAGGTACGCAATAAATTATTCGTTACAAAAGCAAAATGCTAACGGCGATTAACACAAAAAAATGAACACTACAATTCAATGACAATGGAAAAAAATTTGGATATAAAACTATTTATGAACTTCTAGCTGAGTCAAGAAATTGTTATTTTTGTCGGCATAAAAAAATACGAATATAAATGTTTAGCAAAAAATGATAAAACAAAAGCATATTGAAACTTTGAAAGAAAAAAAAACCAAAACTACAACACAAAAATACATCGATAAGAAAAGCAAACCGCAACACACACAAGTAACCGCATACAAAAAAGTAACCGTAAAAAACAATAACACTATAAAACATAGTTAATAGAGCGAGAGAGAGCGTGGAGAATTATAAACACAAAATCAGCAAATCATTGTAAACACAACAAAATTTGAATGAAGTATAGTTTAAACCAAGATTTGAAACGAAGTTCGAGTATAACCCTAAAAAGTACACATTAATATATACATATATACTATATATTATATAAAAAATAATAAATTGTATGTATTTGAAAACATCCTAAAAAGCCAGATTAGATAAATATTTGATATTAGCAAACAAATCAGAGCAACTAAAAATATTTAAAAAACATGAACTAAGAAAATTATTATATAAACCAACAATAAATAATATTAATTTAAAAAAGAGGTAAAATTTTGTGACAATTGTTAAACAACAAAATAAGTAAAAAAAACATATATAAAAAAAAATTAAAAGTTGGCAATATAATAGTTAAAAAACAACAACAAGAAGAATAAAAAGGCAATTTCAATAAATATAATAATATGATTATAATAATAATAAAAAATTTTGACAGATTGAAGAAAAATGAAGAAAATCGTCTTGTTATAAACGTAGTTTTGCTTATTTTTTAATAAAAGAATATTAACAAAAAAACAAAAAAAAAAAAACAAAAAAAAATGTATACTCATCAGAAGTATTTGGGTGTTTTCTTTAGAAAATTTTTGAGTTTTGAATTGGGAGATGACAAATGTATGATTACAGAACCTTAAATTATCTCAAAACACGAATATTTGCGTCAAAAAGGCGCCATTATGGCTCTCAGACAAATTTTGAGAAAATTTCACAATCACAGAATTTCATCTGCTTTACTCATATATATGACTCTAGTATCTAAGTTCTCCAAATATTATCCAAGTGATGGAGATAATTATATATTATCTCCATCACTTCTAGTTCTCACACAATTTGAAGTTGAAGTTGAAGAAAAATTGTCTTCAATAATTGAAATAATAAAATTTATTTGAAGAGATACTTACTTTTAATCAAGGTCAATGCACGTGTCAATGCCATTCCAGTGTCCATACTGCAAAATGGCATCGAAAATATGCCCGAATGAGTGAGATATACGAATTCAAAATGAGTTATCCGATACGAAATAGTCGTGGTGAACATACAAATTCGCGCAATAATTTTTCACACATAATTCTATTGTATGACCTTTCGAAAGAAATAATATAATTGTAAAAATTCCGAAACGTTTGAGTTTTATTCAAACTCCAAGTACCACACGTCTAAATGGAGCATCCTTTAGATCAGTAAACCTCTCTTCTTAATTTAAGGGATTTATGCCGTAATATACCAAAATTTAAATATTGGAGAGAATCCTTTAAAAAACTTTCATCCCATTACGAAGAAAATGTTTTTGTTAAAAGAATAGAATCATTCTGCAGAATTACCTTTATTATGCAAAGATACATTTGTTTTTATTGTTCTTAAAAACAAATTTTAATTCTTTCTAAAACTCTATTTTTTCAAGATTTCACTAATGGCGAGTTCGGATTCAGCGTCCCATTTTTACCTAGCGTTCTCCAATCACTGAATTCGATAGGATTTTGAATTAAGAAATTTTTGACATCATATTCGAAATCAGCGATACCTAAAATTGTTAGATCATGATTGAAACATTGTAAAAAACATATTATAAGGTGGCAGCCCTAGTCAAAAAAGTACGTAACTTTTGACAACAGATTTGGATTCAGTGGCCCATTTTTAACTAGTATTTGCCCCATCAACGAATTCATAAAAAAAGAATAAAATTTGGTGGCTTGATTTTTAAATCTTTTTTTAAAAGATTTATTACAAGTTAAATCCCTTTATGACCATGACGACTGATGGCTTTGGAGAGTTTTTGCGTGAATAGTAAATAATTTTTTTGCTGCAGGCAATATCATTTACTAAAATACTAAAGTGGCCCTGACAACCCTTGGTCGGGTTGCGGCCAACTTTATTAGTTCTCGCCAGGCGCCTCTGCTTTGTGCAATTTGTTTCACCAAACGCGGTTAGGGCTTCTTCAGCCTGGTCAATCCATCGGAGGCATGTACTTCCTCTTCGTCGTCATCCTTCCGTTTTCGACGAACCTTTTCATCCATCCGATATTGACTAGCCATAGTAGTTTCTGAATTGTTATACGCTGAACTAGGCAATGTTGTCGCAGCGCTCTTTAGATCCTCAGAGTTCCCATAGAATCAACGGCACCGTACTGGCAAGACCACAGTTTTTGTCAAACGTGGTGGATCAACAGTAGATAAAGATAATTTTTTGAGTCATCTTATATATAAAATCAAATGTTTGTCCCTCTGTCTGTCTGTCTGTTCCGTATAGGCTCGCGCACCGTTTATCCGATTGAGCTGAAATTTGGACACCGAGTACCTTTTATAGAGAGAATGAACATAGGGGGTGTAAAAAAGTGGGCGAAAGTATGTGGGAGTGGCATTCTATAATAACTTCTAAACACCTGGACTGATTTCAATGAAATCTATATAATTAATAGGCTAAGGTTTTTTTTGTGACTTCAACTCCTCCCAGACCAATGGACCGATCCTATCGATTTAGATGTCATTAAATCAGGTTTAGGCTGTATATGTGCAAACCACTTTTAAAAGTTGTGATTTCACTTCAGGGGGTTCCCAACCTTTTAAAACAGAAATAAAATTTTTGTACAAAAATCCGTTATTTTATCGATTTGAAATTTTGTTTGAGAAGAGCTTATGAATTGATCGAATTTGAATTTTTTTCAAAACTAAAAATTTTTTACCAAAATTATCTTTTATGCATTCCTAAAATGTCAATTGTCCGAAAAATGCAGTTCCAAAATCAAAAAATTCCACTTTCCGAGCAAACAAGTCAGTCAAATTTTAACAGTTTTCAAATTTTTTTTGTTTTTCTAAATTTTTGTTTAATTTTCTTTGAAATATGTTGGCAATTACGGTAATTATCTTGCCAAATGTATTTTGAATGAATTTTCTTAATATTTTCTTTAGTTGTTTAACGTGTATTTTTATCAAACGCCAAGACAGAGAAAAAAACTCTCTGAAATTTAAAGTTCTGTATTTGGAAGCGAATATCACTGCCACTTTTTAAAAAATTTCATTTATTTCTTTTTTGTATTTAATTGCAATTAATTGACTTTAAAATAATAACACAGTTTTTACCGTTACTTTTTTATTTATATTTTAATCATTGCCTTTAAAAAGAGTCCAATAAAATGAATGTTTCCTCAAAAAATGTATTAAAAATTGTTTTTGTTGTAAAAATAAAAAAATTTCAAATTTGCATTTTTGATTTTCTTACATTGTATGTAGTTTATTTAAGACGAATTGGTTTTTGTTTGACAGAAAAATTAATAAATACTATGTGTCATCGAAAAAACAAGGCTACCCCCTATGGTTTTTTGCTCGAAATTTTTTTTTTTTTAAATGTTGTTCTTATAATTTTTAAATCTTCAATAAGCTTCAAAAACAATATATTTGAAAAAAATTTCATTATAGCTACAACCAATTAAAAGTTATAGCCACGAATCTGTTTTAATCATCCTGCTTATCTATATAATTAATAGGCTAAGGTTTTTTTTGTGACTTCAACTCCTCCCAGACCAATGGACCGATCCTATCGATTTAGATGTCATTAAATCAGGTTTAGGCTGTATATGTGCAAACCACTTTTAAAAATTGTGATTTCACTTCAGGGGGTTCCCAACCTTTTAAAACAGAAATAAAATTTTTGTACAAAAATCCGTTATTTTATCGATTTGAAATTTTGTTTGAGAAGAGCTTATGAATTGATCGAATTTGAATTTTTTTCAAAACTAAAAATTTTTTACCAAAATTATCTTTTATGCATTCCTAAAATGTCAATTGTCCGAAAAATGCAGTTCCAAAATCAAAAAATTCCACTTTCCGAGCAAACAAGTCAGTCAAATTTTAACAGTTTTCAAATTTTTTTTGTTTTTCTAAATTTTTGTTTAATTTTCTTTGAAATATGTTGGCAATTACGGTAATTATCTTGCCAAATGTATTTTGAATGAATTTTCTTAATATTTTCTTTAGTTGTTTAACGTGTATTTTTATCAAACGCCAAGACAGAGAAAAAAACTCTCTGAAATTTAAAGTTCTGTATTTGGAAGCGAATATCACTGCCACTTTTTAAAAAATTTCATTTATTTCTTTTTTGTATTTAATTGCAATTAATTGACTTTAAAATAATAACACAGTTTTTACCGTTACTTTTTTATTTATATTTTAATCATTGCCTTTAAAAAGAGTCCAATAAAATGAATGTTTCCTCAAAAAATGTATTAAAAATTGTTTTTGTTGTAAAAATAAAAAAATTTCAAATTTGCATTTTTGATTTTCTTACATTGTATGTAGTTTATTTAAGACGAATTGGTTTTTGTTTGACAGAAAAATTAATAAATACTATGTGTCATCGAAAAAACAAGGCTACCCCCTATGGTTTTTTGCTCGAAATTTTTTTTTTTTTAAATGTTGTTCTTATAATTTTTAAATCTTCAATAAGCTTCAAAAACAATATATTTGAAAAAAATTTCATTATAGCTACAACCAATTAAAAGTTATAGCCACGAATCTGTTTTAATCATCCTGCTTATCTATATAATTAATAGGCTAAGGTTTTTTTTGTGACTTCAACTCCTCCCAGACCAATGGACCGATCCTATCGATTTAGATGTCATTAAATCAGGTTTAGGCTGTATATGTGCAAACCACTTTTAAAAATTGTGATTTCACTTCAGGGGGTTCCCAACCTTTTAAAACAGAAATAAAATTTTTGTACAAAAATCCGTTATTTTATCGATTTGAAATTTTGTTTGAGAAGAGCTTATGAATTGATCGAATTTGAATTTTTTTCAAAACTAAAAATTTTTTACCAAAATTATCTTTTATGCATTCCTAAAATGTCAATTGTCCGAAAAATGCAGTTCCAAAATCAAAAAATTCCACTTTCCGAGCAAACAAGTCAGTCAAATTTTAACAGTTTTCAAATTTTTTTTGTTTTTCTAAATTTTTGTTTAATTTTCTTTGAAATATGTTGGCAATTACGGTAATTATCTTGCCAAATGTATTTTGAATGAATTTTCTTAATATTTTCTTTAGTTGTTTAACGTGTATTTTTATCAAACGCCAAGACAGAGAAAAAAACTCTCTGAAATTTAAAGTTCTGTATTTGGAAGCGAATATCACTGCCACTTTTTAAAAAATTTCATTTATTTCTTTTTTGTATTTAATTGCAATTAATTGACTTTAAAATAATAACACAGTTTTTACCGTTACTTTTTTATTTATATTTTAATCATTGCCTTTAAAAAGAGTCCAATAAAATGAATGTTTCCTCAAAAAATGTATTAAAAATTGTTTTTGTTGTAAAAATAAAAAAAATTTCAAATTTGCATTTTTGATTTTCTTACATTGTATGTAGTTTATTTAAGACGAATTGGTTTTTGTTTGACAGAAAAATTAATAAATACTATGTGTCATCGAAAAAACAAGGCTACCCCCTATGGTTTTTTGCTCGAAATTTTTTTTTTTTAAATGTTGTTCTTATAATTTTTAAATCTTCAATAAGCTTCAAAAACAATATATTTGAAAAAAATTTCATTATAGCTACAACCAATTAAAAGTTATAGCCACGAATCTGTTTTAATCATCCTGCTTATCTATATAATTAATAGGCTAAGGTTTTTTTTGTGACTTCAACTCCTCCCAGACCAATGGACCGATCCTATCGATTTAGATGTCATTAAATCAGGTTTAGGCTGTATATGTGCAAACCACTTTTAAAAATTGTGATTTCACTTCAGGGGGTTCCCAACCTTTTAAAACAGAAATAAAATTTTTGTACAAAAATCCGTTATTTTATCGATTTGAAATTATGTTTGAGAAGAGCTTATGAATTGATCGAATTTGAATTTTTTTCAAAACTAAAAATATTTTACCAAAATTATCTTTTATGCATTCCTAAAATGTCAATTGTCCGAAAAATGCAGTTCCAAAATCAAAAAATTCCACTTTCCGAGCAAACAAGTCAGTCAAATTTTAACAGTTTTCAAATTTTTTTTGTTTTTCTAAATTTTTGTTTAATTTTCTTTGAAATATGTTGGCAATTACGGTAATTATCTTGCCAAATGTATTTTGAATGAATTTTCTTAATATTTTCTTTAGTTGTTTAACGTGTATTTTTATCAAACGCCAAGACAGAGAAAAAAACTCTCTGAAATTTAAAGTTCTGTATTTGGAAGCGAATATCACTGCCACTTTTTAAAAAATTTCATTTATTTCTTTTTTGTATTTAATTGCAATTAATTGACTTTAAAATAATAACACAGTTTTTACCGTTACTTTTTTATTTATATTTTAATCATTGCCTTTAATAAGAGTCCAATAAAATGAATGTTTCCTCAAAAAATGTATTAAAAATTGTTTTTGTTGTAAAAATAAAAAAATTTCAAATTTGCATTTTTGATTTTCTTACATTGTATGTAGTTTATTTAAGACGAATTGGTTTTTGTTTGACAGAAAAATTAATAAATACTATGTGTCATCGAAAAAACAAGGCTACCCCCTATGGTTTTTTGCTCGAAATTTTTTTTTTTTTAAATGTTGTTCTTATAATTTTTAAATCTTCAATAAGCTTCAAAAACAATATATTTGAAAAAAATTTCATTATAGCTACAACCAATTAAAAGTTATAGCCACGAATCTGTTTTAATCATCCTGCTTATCTATATAATTAATAGGCTAAGGTTTTTTTTGTGACTTCAACTCCTCCCAGACCAATGGACCGATCCTATCGATTTAGATGTCATTAAATCAGGTTTAGGCTGTATATGTGCAAACCACTTTTAAAAATTGTGATTTCACTTCAGGGGGTTCCCAACCTTTTAAAACAGAAATAAAATTTTTGTACAAAAATCCGTTATTTTATCGATTTGAAATTATGTTTGAGAAGAGCTTATGAATTGATCGAATTTGAATTTTTTTTAAAACTAAAAATTTTTTACCAAAATTATCTTTTATGCATTCCTAAAATGTCAATTGTCCGAAAAATGCAGTTCCAAAATCAAAAAATTCCACTTTCCGAGCAAACAAGTCAGTCAAATTTTAACAGTTTTCAAATTTTTTTTGTTTTTCTAAATTTTTGTTTAATTTTCTTTGAAATATGTTGGCAATTACGGTAATTATCTTGCCAAATGTATTTTGAATGAATTTTCTTAATATTTTCTTTAGTTGTTTAACGTGTATTTTTATCAAACGCCAAGACAGAGAAAAAAACTCTCTGAAATTTAAAGTTCTGTATTTGGAAGCGAATATCACTGCCACTTTTTAAAAAATTTCATTTATTTCTTTTTTGTATTTAATTGCAATTAATTGACTTTAAAATAATAACACAGTTTTTACCGTTACTTTTTTATTTATATTTTAATCATTGCCTTTAAAAAGAGTCCAATAAAATGAATGTTTCCTCAAAAAATGTATTAAAAATTGTTTTTGTTGTAAAAATAAAAAAATTTCAAATTTGCATTTTTGATTTTCTTACATTGTATGTAGTTTATTTAAGACGAATTGGTTTTTGTTTGACAGAAAAATTAATAAATACTATGTGTCATCGAAAAAACAAGGCTACCCCCTATGGTTTTTTGCTCGAAATTTTTTTTTTTTTAAATGTTGTTCTTATAATTTTTAAATCTTCAATAAGCTTCAAAAACAATATATTTGAAAAAAATTTCATTATAGCTACAACCAATTAAAAGTTATAGCCACGAATCTGTTTTAATCATCCTGCTTATCTATATAATTAATAGGCTAAGGTTTTTTTTGTGACTTCAACTCCTCCCAGACCAATGGACCGATCCTATCGATTTAGATGTCATTAAATCAGGTTTAGGCTGTATATGTGCAAACCACTTTTAAAAATTGTGATTTCACTTCAGGGGGTTCCCAACCTTTTAAAACAGAAATAAAATTTTTGTACAAAAATCCGTTATTTTATCGATTTGAAATTTTGTTTGAGAAGAGCTTATGAATTGATCGAATTTGAATTTTTTTCAAAACTAAAAATTTTTTACCAAAATTATCTTTTATGCATTCCTAAAATGTCAATTGTCCGAAAAATGCAGTTCCAAAATCAAAAAATTCCACTTTCCGAGCAAACAAGTCAGTCAAATTTTAACAGTTTTCAAATTTTTTTTGTTTTTCTAAATTTTTGTTTAATTTTCTTTGAAATATGTTGGCAATTACGGTAATTATCTTGCCAAATGTATTTTGAATGAATTTTCTTAATATTTTCTTTAGTTGTTTAACGTGTATTTTTATCAAACGCCAAGACAGAGAAAAAAACTCTCTGAAATTTAAAGTTCTGTATTTGGAAGCGAATATCACTGCCACTTTTTAAAAAATTTCATTTATTTCTTTTTTGTATTTAATTGCAATTAATTGACTTTAAAATAATAACACAGTTTTTACCGTTACTTTTTTATTTATATTTTAATCATTGCCTTTAAAAAGAGTCCAATAAAATGAATGTTTCCTCAAAAAATGTATTAAAAATTGTTTTTGTTGTAAAAATAAAAAAAATTTCAAATTTGCATTTTTGATTTTCTTACATTGTATGTAGTTTATTTAAGACGAATTGGTTTTTGTTTGACAGAAAAATTAATAAATACTATGTGTCATCGAAAAAACAAGGCTACCCCCTATGGTTTTTTGCTCGAAATTTTTTTTTTTTAAATGTTGTTCTTATAATTTTTAAATCTTCAATAAGCTTCAAAAACAATATATTTGAAAAAAATTTCATTATAGCTACAACCAATTAAAAGTTATAGCCACGAATCTGTTTTAATCATCCTGCTTATCTATATAATTAATAGGCTAAGGTTTTTTTTGTGACTTCAACTCCTCCCAGACCAATGGACCGATCCTATCGATTTAGATGTCATTAAATCAGGTTTAGGCTGTATATGTGCAAACCACTTTTAAAAATTGTGATTTCACTTCAGGGGGTTCCCAACCTTTTAAAACAGAAATAAAATTTTTGTACAAAAATCCGTTATTTTATCGATTTGAAATTATGTTTGAGAAGAGCTTATGAATTGATCGAATTTGAATTTTTTTCAAAACTAAAAATATTTTACCAAAATTATCTTTTATGCATTCCTAAAATGTCAATTGTCCGAAAAATGCAGTTCCAAAATCAAAAAATTCCACTTTCCGAGCAAACAAGTCAGTCAAATTTTAACAGTTTTCAAATTTTTTTTGTTTTTCTAAATTTTTGTTTAATTTTCTTTGAAATATGTTGGCAATTACGGTAATTATCTTGCCAAATGTATTTTGAATGAATTTTCTTAATATTTTCTTTAGTTGTTTAACGTGTATTTTTATCAAACGCCAAGACAGAGAAAAAAACTCTCTGAAATTTAAAGTTCTGTATTTGGAAGCGAATATCACTGCCACTTTTTAAAAAATTTCATTTATTTCTTTTTTGTATTTAATTGCAATTAATTGACTTTAAAATAATAACACAGTTTTTACCGTTACTTTTTTATTTATATTTTAATCATTGCCTTTAATAAGAGTCCAATAAAATGAATGTTTCCTCAAAAAATGTATTAAAAATTGTTTTTGTTGTAAAAATAAAAAAATTTCAAATTTGCATTTTTGATTTTCTTACATTGTATGTAGTTTATTTAAGACGAATTGGTTTTTGTTTGACAGAAAAATTAATAAATACTATGTGTCATCGAAAAAACAAGGCTACCCCCTATGGTTTTTTGCTCGAAATTTTTTTTTTTTTAAATGTTGTTCTTATAATTTTTAAATCTTCAATAAGCTTCAAAAACAATATATTTGAAAAAAATTTCATTATAGCTACAACCAATTAAAAGTTATAGCCACGAATCTGTTTTAATCATCCTGCTTATCTATATAATTAATAGGCTAAGGTTTTTTTTGTGACTTCAACTCCTCCCAGACCAATGGACCGATCCTATCGATTTAGATGTCATTAAATCAGGTTTAGGCTGTATATGTGCAAACCACTTTTAAAAATTGTGATTTCACTTCAGGGGGTTCCCAACCTTTTAAAACAGAAATAAAATTTTTGTACAAAAATCCGTTATTTTATCGATTTGAAATTATGTTTGAGAAGAGCTTATGAATTGATCGAATTTGAATTTTTTTTAAAACTAAAAATTTTTTACCAAAATTATCTTTTATGCATTCCTAAAATGTCAATTGTCCGAAAAATGCAGTTCCAAAATCAAAAAATTCCACTTTCCGAGCAAACAAGTCAGTCAAATTTTAACAGTTTTCAAATTTTTTTTGTTTTTCTAAATTTTTGTTTAATTTTCTTTGAAATATGTTGGCAATTACGGTAATTATCTTGCCAAATGTATTTTGAATGAATTTTCTTAATATTTTCTTTAGTTGTTTAACGTGTATTTTTATCAAACGCCAAGACAGAGAAAAAAACTCTCTGAAATTTAAAGTTCTGTATTTGGAAGCGAATATCACTGCCACTTTTTAAAAAATTTCATTTATTTCTTTTTTGTATTTAATTGCAATTAATTGACTTTAAAATAATAACACAGTTTTTACCGTTACTTTTTTATTTATATTTTAATCATTGCCTTTAAAAAGAGTCCAATAAAATGAATGTTTCCTCAAAAAATGTATTAAAAATTGTTTTTGTTGTAAAAATAAAAAAATTTCAAATTTGCATTTTTGATTTTCTTACATTGTATGTAGTTTATTTAAGACGAATTGGTTTTTGTTTGACAGAAAAATTAATAAATACTATGTGTCATCGAAAAAACAAGGCTACCCCCTATGGTTTTTTGCTCGAAATTTTTTTTTTTTTAAATGTTGTTCTTATAATTTTTAAATCTTCAATAAGCTTCAAAAACAATATATTTGAAAAAAATTTCATTATAGCTACAACCAATTAAAAGTTATAGCCACGAATCTGTTTTAATCATCCTGCTTATCTATATAATTAATAGGCTAAGGTTTTTTTTGTGACTTCAACTCCTCCCAGACCAATGGACCGATCCTATCGATTTAGATGTCATTAAATCAGGTTTAGGCTGTATATGTGCAAACCACTTTTAAAAATTGTGATTTCACTTCAGGGGGTTCCCAACCTTTTAAAACAGAAATAAAATTTTTGTACAAAAATCCGTTATTTTATCGATTTGAAATTATGTTTGAGAAGAGCTTATGAATTGATCGAATTTGAATTTTTTTTAAAACTAAAAATTTTTTACCAAAATTATCTTTTATGCATTCCTAAAATGTCAATTGTCCGAAAAATGCAGTTCCAAAATCAAAAAATTCCACTTTCCGAGCAAACAAGTCAGTCAAATTTTAACAGTTTTCAAAAAAAAATTTTTTTTTGGGTTTGTTGGTTTTTTTTCATCTAAATGTGTCATAAATCGATGTTGTAGGTGTTCTGTAAGTACCTTTTATTAATTTCTGAAATATATCTTAGTATTGTTTCTTAAATCTATTTTTTAATGCGTTTTTTTTTTTAAATTAGTTATTTTTTATAGCTGGAAGAGTCAAGCTGCGATGTTTTCGAATAGCAATAATGTTTTTCTCAGTTTTTATATAAGTGTAAGTCCGTCTTCGTATTTTGACAGTAACATTTAAAAATTTTGTGTCAGATCAAACGTTTCAAGTCAAACCATTCAGATAATGATATTTTATATCATTATTAAAACTCAATATATCGTTATTCGTTATAACTTATTGAATAGAATATCATATATTAAACGTCTATAATGTTTCTAACAATTTATTTTTATTGAATTGCTCGAATTCGGGCAACAGGTTTACTAGTGTGGTATGAAGGTTCGACTGCGCCCAAAATAAAACACAGGCCATACAAAATTCCAAAGACTTCCGCAAGAGGGCGCTTTAAGTAGTGCATTTTTAAGACTCAGTAACTCCTAAACTTCTGGACCGATTTCAGTGAAATTGAGTATCAAGGTTCAACTGCACCCAAGATAAAAATTTCCAAAGACTTACGCAAGAGGGCACTTTAAGTAGTGCATTGTTAAGACTCAATAACTCCTAAATGACTTGACCAATTTTAGTAAAATTTGGTACATGAAATTACTTGACCCTGCAACAGAATTGAGGGTATTTAAATTTCAGAAAACTTCCATGAAAGAGCGCTTTATCAATCAACTATGTTTGGCTCATTCACGTCAAAACGGATGAACCGATGTTGATGAAACTTGGTAGGCATTTGTAACTGTTACTGAAATAGATCCTATGCTTTTAATAGTTCTTTCGACAAAAATCCAGCAATGAGCCGAAGGCAAACGAGGTCAAGACGCAAAGAAGAACGTAAAAAAGAAGTTACACGAATATGAGCAGAAGCTATATAAAGATGAAGAAAAACCAACCGAACAGTATTGACCAAAACCGAAGTTGAACGAAGACAATCCAAAAATCGAATAGATGCTTATAGGATTTTTTAAAATTGGAATTTATTTGAGATAAAATTGCATATGTAAGAAAAACTTTAAACGCATTTTTCGCGAAATGAGTTTTAAACTGCACTCAGAAAAAAGTTTCTCGGAATATGATAAAGAAGGCATCATATTTAGAGAAAAATGGTCTATAGTCTAAAAGTATATAGATTTTACTCCAGAGAATGCCTTTCTCTAAATGTGATCCTAAAAATTCTCTAAAAATGATAAAAAGCTTCTATGAAAAATATAAATATATAAAAATATATCGTTTTTAGAGAAAAAGATTTTTTATTTTTGAGAAAACATTTGTTTTTATTGAAGAAAACACTTCTCATAGTGAATTTTTTATCAAAATATTGGAAACATTTTTCATGTGCAATAAATTTTTCTCTATGAAGAGAATTTTTTTGTGCGAGAAAAATAGTTAACATTATAAGAGACATTGAAATATTTCCATTTCCTAGAAGTGATGAAATATTTCTTCGAAAATGTGAAAATTTATTCTAATGGAAGAAAATTTTATTTGAAAAAGAGAAAATTGCTATTATCGAAAATAAAGAAATTTTTCACCATTTTGCTCAGAAACCAGACGTCAGATCGAGACGTTGATGATGTCATTTTCTTTTGAATCATGTCTGGCAGGTACAGTTTTATGAAAATTGGACTATACACTTTCGACGGAAGGAGGGGGTGTACCCAAAAAAATGATAATTTAAAAAATTTTAAAATTAAATTGATATTTTAAAAAATGTTAAAATGAGAGCAGTTTTGAAAATCTTTTTTTTTCTGTGCTCAAGGCACAACCCCGAGTGCCACCAGGTTACATCCGCTAGTATAAAATAAATGGAGAAAAGTTTTTAATCTTTTTCAATGTAAATGACGATCGTTTTGCAATTTTAACTTTAATTCTTCTTTTTTACTCTATCTATCCCCCCCATCCACCCCGCACATTTTAACAGTTTAATCTATAGAAATTAACATTTTCCGAACTTCGGTAATTAAATATTAAAGTATTCTTTTTTCGCGAAAAGGTCATAGCTTGGCATTTACAGAAAAATATGAATAACACATCTATATAACTAATAGGCTAAGGCTGTTTTTGTGACTTCAACTCCTCCCAGACCAATACACCGATTTTATGGATTCAGATCCCTGCAAACATTTTTTGAGGCTCTCCAAAAAATGACTCTAAAAATAGTGTTTTTTATGCATGTTTAATGATGACTCATTGAAAGGACTCGTGAAAGAGTCTTTAAAATAACTACTAAATGATTGTTCAAAAATAAGACTCATAAAAGAGTTATTATTGCATCTGCTTTATGAGTACTCATAAAAGATACTCATTAAAAAATCTTAAATATGACGGTTATATGATTGTTCATAAAAAAGACTCATAAAAGGATCATATATTGATTTTAATATGCGTAATCCCCAGCCCCGGCGAAAAGTTTTTTTCAATAAAAAATTTTTCTGATCGGTCACCACCTCTCTGCAGACAATGGCAAACCTCAGAGAGTAAATAATGCCATGTAAAGCTTCTTGAGAACAAGAACTTTAGCCGTTCGGAGTCGGCAGAAAACATGTAGGTCCAGTTCTCGGTCAATTGTGTGCAAACATTTAATAACACACACAACACAATTGATCATAAGAAGCTCGGTCAAAGTCCTTTCAAGGGCTGAAATGGCCAATTTTCTTTTTTTTTTTGTTGTTAATCATAAAGAAGACTCTTGAAAAAGTCTAATATACGAGTATCTTATGAGAGAATAGAATAGAATCGGATTATTGCTCGTAACAAATAAGAAATAAATTGTATAAAACTTTGTAAATGTCCGTTATGAACACATGCTAACCTGGCGTCGGTTTTCGGAGAATTGTTTGTTTGTGACGATATACATGCATTGAAATTGAACTCGTTGCAAAAAGACTTCTTATACAAGACTTAAAAGAGTACTAAATATGAGTCTTAAAAAAGTACTTAATATGAGTCTTAAAAGAGTATTAAGTATGATCCTTAAAACCGTCATTACTATGAGTCAAAAAAGACAAATAAAACACTCATTATTATGAATCATATTTTGGGGCCCACAACATACGAAAATGTACTCATAAAATAGTCTTTTTTGAGCTCATTATGACGATAAAACCTCATTTATATGAGTCTTGAAAGAGTCTTTTAAGAGTCATAAGATCTGTTCCCGTACTCTAAAGTTTTAGTCCAATTTACCAGTTTTTACCACTTTTAATCCGAGAAGCGTTCCCGTACTCGAAAAAATGGTAAAAGAGAGTGCAATGGAGAGAGTTAAACATTTCCCCTCCTTGTCAAAAGTTGCAAGTTTTATGGTCTGTTCGAGTACTTATCCAGTGAAAAATATCCAGCAGCAACTTACAAGAGAGTAACGCACAATTCTCTCTCAAATAGAAAAATATCGAACAAAGTACGCGAACGCAAAATTTGCAAAAACTTGCAAGCCACGATAACAGCTGATTAACGTCTTGCTTACATTTCAAATGGAATGGAAAGCAAACGGAAATTGGACGTGAAGAGTTCTCCTGGAACATTTCGCAAGGTTGAAAGCGGTAAGATTTAACAAGTGTATCATATAATTATGGTGACTTTTACTAAATTTTACAAAATTTTAACTAAATTTGTTTGACTTGTTTGAAAGTTCAAATTACAACTGTCTTAAATCAGCTGTTTTCTAGCTTGCAAATTCTCGACAGTAACAATTGGTCTGTTCGAGTACTGATAATTTGTGATAATTTTCACAAATTATCAGCTTTTGGCGTTCGCGTACGCAAAAAACTTGCAAAATGAGAAAAATTGAGAGCGCAAAGTGACAGTTGACTCGGAGGGGAAGTTGCAAATTCCTGCTGGAAAAATTTGTACTGTCGAGAATTTGCAGTTGCAATTTGAACTTTCAAACAAGCCAAATAAATTTTGTAAAAATTTTGTACAATTTAGTAGAAGTCACCATGATTATATGGTACACTTGTCAATTCTAACCGCTTTTAACCTTGTGAAATGTTCCAGGAGAACACTTTACGTCCTATTTGCGTTTGCTTGCCATTCCACTTGAAATGTAAGCAAGACGTTATTCAGCTGTTATCGTGGTTTGCAAGTTTTGCGTTCGCGTACTTTTTATGATATTTTTCTATTTGATAGAGAATTGTGCGTTTTTCTCTTGCAAGTTGCTGCTGGATATTTTTCACTGGATAAGTACTCGAACAGACCAAATTTATCCAGCAGAAATTTGCAACTTCCCCTCCAAGTCAACTGTCATTTTGCGCTCTCAACTTCTCTCATTTTGCAAGTTTTTTACGTACGCGAACGCCAAAAGCTGATAATTTGTGAAAATTATCACAAATTATCAGTACTCGAACAGACCATTAGTCCGAGAAATTTCTGCGTGTAAAAATGGTAAAAGTGTCAAACAGCTTAAAATCAGCTGTTTACAAGTTAGCAAAGAAATTGCGTTACATCAAAACTTCTTTGAAACTATTAAAATGGAAACCAGAAAAATTGGCAAATGTGCAAAAACTAATATAAATGCTTAACATCAGAATTACTTTCAATATTATTAAAAATCTCAAGCATTTCGTTTGCACTGCTGATGTTCCATATCAAGTCAAAGCTGGACAAACATTCTTATTTGACAGTTTTTACAATTTTAGTCCAAAAAGCGTTCCCGTACTTTTTTGTGTTTTTCTCTACTTTCGAGAGAAAAGATTTTTTCTTACTCTCAGATTTTTGACAGTTTTACCATTTTTAGTCCAAAAAGTACGGGAACAGACCTATAATGTTTGTTGGGATGTCATTAAATCCACTATTTAATCGATTTGAAATTTGGTTTGAAGAGAGCTTATGAATTGATCAAATTTGAATTTTTCTTAAGTATAGATGTCGTAGACATGTTGTTGTATCTTTCCATCTACGACTCACTGCTTGCTTGGCTCAGGTTTCGAGGTTTTTGTACAATTCCTTTAGTGGGATAGATACGTGTTCTATGATCTCTTATCCCAACCCAGAGTCTTCTTTTCCTCCTGCCTACTAAAAGCTATTACGGCGGCCTTCATAATGGCAAAAACCTACACCTGGAAGAAGCTGCAATGGGCCGATAGTTTGTTTGGCCTTATATACCTGCCTTATATTTGGCTCTGTACAATGCTCTGCCGGTCCCACTCCCCTTCAAATCTCTCTCATGGATCCATCTGTGAATATGTTGACCGCCCGTTGAACTTGTTTGATGCGTATTTTGGGTTCGAGAGTTCAATCCTTTCCAATTCCACAATGTCCAATACTCAGTTTGCGGAAGTTTTCAGCTGCCATAAGACGTTGTGTCGTTTTACCAGTTATAAGTATTGCATTTATGTCTAGACTCAGAGGGTCTTAACATACAATGGTTTCAAGACCTTTCGTTGGAGTTGACTTCAACGCAATCGTTATGCATAACGCAGCTTGCTGCTGAATTTGTTTCAACTGTTTGAGATATGTTGACTTATCCACCGACGGCCACCACACTTTGTAGACATTCCGTAGAGTAGAATTGGACAAAATGCCGTTGAGTAGATCCATTCCCCAAGTGATGCCCACCACCTTCCTGGATGCCTATAACACATTAATCCAGGCTTTCTTCATCCTTTCATCGAGATTAAAGCTCCATGTCAGTTTGCTGTCGAGTATAACTCTCAGATATTCCGTGTGAGTTTTCGCGATGAGTCGAGTGCTGTGTTGTCGTGTTCTTTTCCCTAAACCAAAATTGTAGATTCGTGGAAAACATTTTGAGACGATTGAAGTCATCAAAGACAATTTAAAGAAAGCTAAAGGCCATTTCGAAATTGGCTTACCAAAAATGCTTTCAAGAATAGTAAAGAAGTTGGTGCATCGCCTCCAATCAAGAATTATTGAAGAATAATTAACCGTTGTTGTATTATTTTCAGAACATAACATATGAATCACGCAGCAAAAAACATAAACCACAACACGCATGATGTTAATTGTATTCTTTATATAGCGTTTTACTGGGATTTATCTCAAAAATATTAATACTGTATAATTTTTCCCTTTTTATGTTTGAGTTATGTAAAAAAGCTTTTCGAACACCATCATCTGTTATTAGATTTTAGAAAAAGTAATACAATTTTTAAGAAATTATTTCAAGGTTTTTAAACATCCAGAGTTTTAACTTCAAAAATACTGTTATACTTATACAACCAGAGTAAAGAACTAACCATTAGCATACATGATGTCACAATACCCAAAATCTGAAAAAAAATCCAAAAAAAAATTAATAAACCTCTATTTTATTTTTTAAATCCAAAATAATGTTACCTCTGGCAAGAAAAAGTAGAAACCCTGTGGCCTATCACAGCTACATAAAGTTATATTGCAGATGGAAAGCATGCCAGTCGTTATAATACAATGCGATGTGACATCAAACATGATTATCGAAAACATTTCATAATTTTGAAGGCAAAATTGGTAACAATAATAGCTGATACCTATAAACATCACATAGAATATTGCAATATATGGATAAAGTGTGCTTAACTCTGTACTGCCATTTAGACAAATGGGCGAGGAAATAAATATATATTCACTTAAGATCAACACGAGCTAGAATAGAAGTTTTATAAACTAAATATATTCTTGTCTGCAGTAAACTAAGCATCATACAGACCATGCAGGAAATTTTAAAACGTCCATTGAATGTTTGATACTGTGTATTAAACCTTGACTTGTTATTTGCTTCGTCCGCACCCATTTCGTTTCAGCCTAGTTTCCTATATTAGCACGCGAAACTTTTGAACTATATTTTATGTGCTTCAACAACGACTGATATTTGTTATCAAAATATTTTGACAGAACTGACATGGCTTTAAATCAGAAAAAAAAAAATCATTGCAAGAACAAAAATTTCGAAGAGCCCAAGCACATAGACAAAAAATACTGACAAAATTATTTTTTTTTATAAAACGAAAGAAATATTTAGGCAGAAAATGGTGCAAAGATCCTTAAGGAAAAGGGATCTTGGAGCTTTCTAAATGTTTTTGACTTTTGAGCAAAGGAAAGGCGATATGAACTAATCCTCTTCCAAATACCTGTAGTTTCTTCGGAAGCCATTCACATGAACATGTTTGTACGTTTTTCACTAAACTTGGGCCACGGTTGCCTAGTAACATGACAAGTACTAGTATGATGACTCTGAGTCTATCAAATTTATAGCATCATGTCTTAGAGTCGGTTTGCACTTTGCAAATGGCATACCAAATATTTCTAGGTTCAAAAGAAACATTTTCACCGCGCCTTTTCACTAACGAGCTTATCAGCTCTTTAGTTTCTAGGAAAGTCTCGGCACGTTAAGAGCACTCCTGTAAATCATAAGTTTAGTTCAGGGAAAGAAATTCTAGCTCAAAAGAGGGTTTGACAGTAACGTAATCGAAGTTGTAAGTAAGTTATCAGCTTTAAAACGGATCACCATTTCCTGCGTCATATTTTTTTCCATATATCAAGGGTTAAGAACTGCATCAGATGAAAAAGCGTCATGACGTTAGTACGCTCAAGAATATACGCTTTTATAGTACAATCAAGAATATTTGGTTTCCAGCTTAGCTTTATATCCAAACTCATATATATGCGCTTAGCTGGGTCTAGGAAGGATAGTTGTGTGCCACTTAATCATGAAACATGGAGGAGTAATGGACAGAATCTTCTATTTCATCGTGAAAAGGATTAGCTTGGTTTGATAAGCATTAACCCTCAACCCAGCGAGTGCTGACCCAATTAGCTCGGATAGAGTATATTTGTATTCTTACCTTGACTAGCAATAGCAACGTCGTTCACGTAAGCAATCATTTTGCATCCCCTGTTTTTTAAAAGCCTTACCGCCAAGTTTCATAGCAAGGAAGATAGAAAGCCCTCTGAGGAGTGCCTCTGCATACCATGAGTTCTCTTGAATTCTACAAAGAACGCAATTATAGTGTCAGTGATAGATCTGGAGAATATGGAGCGTGAGCCAAAACTTCCTATTGCGACTCCTTTATTTTGCATGGTCAAACGGGGTTAAGACTTTCGCTTTGAAATTGGTCCAAGCATTTACCAGATAGGCCTGTTTATGACACAATATTCCGTGCATTTCGTCCAATTGTGCTCATTAGGTCTCTGCAGTTATCATTTTGCCAGGATTTAAAAAATAATTGTGAACAACGTCTTCAGAAGTCTATCAAAGTCACCATGACCTTCTTAGATAGCAGTAGCGCTCTTTCCTGGTGGCTACGAACATCTCCGCGATCTAACCATTGTCCTAAACGTTTCCATTGTCCATTTTTCGTAGCAACTGACAATTCATTTGAAAATCGGTTTTACCTTATGTCGTATTAGCAATGAAAAGGCTACCTAAAGTCTGAGCATTTTGTTTCTTTCGGTAAGCTCATGTGAAACCTATCTTGATTGAGTTTTTTACGGAGACGGTTAAAACCAACCATTAGCCAGGTTTTGATACATTGAATGTCTCAGCAAGTCGTATTAAAGTTATCGATGTATTCCGCTCAATTTCTTGACCAAGTGATTTATTGTGGTTCAAGCCAAAATTCTTGTTCTGTTTAAAGAAGAGAGATCTTTCTACTGCTGAGATAACCTCATAAAAAGCAGTCTCCATGGATTTCTCTTTCAGGTATGCGTGTTGAACTGCTGATATGCCGGTACCGCTTAGAGTATCCCTGAGGTGTAAGCCTAGAATACGTTCCAGAGTTTTTAGTGTGAGTGATGAAAGGCTGATCGATCTGAAGTCCTTAGCTGCTTCGTGACCTTGCCTACCTGTTTTGAGTATAAATGCAACTTTAACTCTTCTCAAACTCCTTGGAGTATAGTAAGAAGTAGACAACTAGAAAATATTGATAGGAATAATGGCGTGGCTGACCGTGGCATGCACGCAAACGCGGCGAAAAGTTTTTATCATTTCATTTTTAGCCGTTCGGAGTCGGCATAAAACATGTAGGTCCAGTTCTCGGTCAATTGTGTGCAAATATTTAATAACGCAAATAACACAATTGATCATGAGAAGCTCGGTCAAAGTCCTTTCAAGGGCTGAAATGGCCAATTTGTTTTTTTTTTTAAAGGGCGTGGCTACATCTTGCAATTTCTGTAGCATCGTTAGTATTATGCTGTCTGGCCTTCTTCCCAGCCAAGAAAATGTGTGTTGATTAGAAGCTCCAGCGGTTCTTCAGTAGATTCCTTCCACGTTCTATACTCTTTCCTCGGAGAAAGGAAGAAGAAAGACTGGAGTCTTCCTTGGATAGAATTCTACTTAATCTTGACAAGTCCTTTAGACTCTCGATTGAATGAGTGTAGTCTTTCTAAGATTGCTTTTTTGAGTCTTGAATAGTCTTCTTGTAAATGTTAAGGATTTCTTTGGTTGGTTACTAATTGTTCTCCCTATGGCACTTGTTGAATGTTTTTCTAACTTTTTTTTATCTAAAATAAGAGATATCCTTACTCAACTAGAGAGGAAAATATTTCTTTCTACCCACATTACGAGGACACAATATCTTTAAAGTGACCTGCATGGTTTCTTTAAGGTACTCAACCGAAGAATAAAGTTTCTCATCTGTCGAAACGTGGGTGTTCGTTATATTAAGTAGTTTTGGTCAAGCCACTCTGACAAATTTGACCCAGTTAGTGCATTTGGGATTACGAAAGGATAAAGGAGCTTTTGTAGATTCAAGTGGAAGAGAATCAAGCTATGATCTGAAATGTGAATGGCGCGGCAGTATGGAACAAGAAATTATTTTATTGGGCATGCGGTCTTTCATCCCCAATAAGATGAGAAGCATTAAACCAAAAGATCACTCATGGTTTAATGAGACTTGCAGGATTGCAGTCAGGTCCAAAGAGGAAGCCTTTCAGAATTGGTGTTCTAAAAACAATGCTGATACTAAAAGACTTCGCATCGAGGCTAGGAATCACTGTAATGCAATTTTAGAGCGTAAAAAGTTTCTTCACGAAACTCGCTTAAGAGAACAGGTTCTTCTCTGCCCCAAAGGGAGCAAAAACTTTTGGTCGTTCGTTAAAAGAGTAAAGAATCAGACATCTTCGTTGATTCCAACTTTTTTAAAAGATGACCAAATCTTCACTGACTCGGCTGATAAGGCGAACCTTTTGGCAAAATTGTTTGCTCAAAACTCCACAATCCCGGCTAGCAATCAAAGGCTGGCCTTCATTGAGAGTAAACCTTCTGTAATGCAGGAGATTTACTTTCGAACGAGAACGGTTAAAAGGGTCCTTGCAAAACTCAACGTAAATAAAGCCTCTGGTCCTGATGGCATACCACCACTTGTGCTTAAAATGTGTGCCTCTACTCTTGCTCGGCCTTTGCGCAACCTTTTCAAAATCTCTTACAGGACAGGAGTATTTTCATCTTGTTGGAAGGTCGCAAATGTCCAGCCGATACCTAAAAAGGGCGATGCCACGAACCCTGCGAACTACCGACCCATTGCAATATGCTCTACACTCTCTCTAAAGTTATGGAGAGCGTTATTAAGTTCAACCTAATGAATTATCTGGAGCAAAACGGGTTGCTCAGTGATCACCAATATGGTTTCCGCAGGGCACGCTCTACTGGTGACCTGATAGCGTTCCTCGTCGAAACATGGAACCAATGCGTTCAATCATTTGGCGAGAGCAAGGTCGTTGCTCTAGATATTTCAAAGGCGTTTGATCGAGTGTGGCACAAAGCACTCGTGACAAAACTAATTGCACTTGGAGTCGGGGTAATCTTTGCTCGGTGAATCACGTGTTTTCTAAAGGATAGATCCTTACGTGTCGTGGTTGACGGCATTTCGTCCAGAGAACACACCACCGATGCGGGTGTACCACAGGGTTCAGTTCTATCTCCTACTTTGTTTTTGGTTTTTATCAACGACCTTCTGTTGTTGACTCATAACCCAATCCATTCGTTTGCTGACGACAGCAGCATTTGTCATTCATATTCGTTCAAAAAACGCCCGAGCTCTTCGGAGATTGAGAGAAAGAGGCAAAATATGAGTGACTCACTCATCAATCACTTGCAAAAAATCTCCGAGTGGGGTCTTGCTAATGGAGTAGAGAGCAAGCACGACCCAGTGTTGTTTGTTAAGTCACAAGCGTATGGGTTGCCCTTTAGCTCCCCTCAATATGAATGGTGTAGATATTGTAGAGTCAGCTACTCTTGACGTTCTGGTCATATCGATTCAATCCGACCTTCGTTGGAATGATCATATTTTCGATGTGTCGAAAGAAGCGGTCGAAAGAAGTGCCTAGGTTTCTTAAAACCAAAAAATATTTCACTTCAACTGATCTTCGCACTATCTATACCTCATATATTCGGCCAAAAATGGAGTACAATTCGCACATTTGGGCAGGGGCTTCAAGATATTATTTGGAGCTTCTGGACCGAGTTCAACGCCGTGCGATATATTTGATTGGGGATGATAAAGTTTCATCATCTCTCAATTCTCTTGGTCATCGACGCAATGTTGGGTCAATAAGCCTGTTATACAGGTTCTACCATGGGAAGTGTTCAAGGGAGGTACACGACCTGACTCCACCAGCTCGAGTATTTCCCAGGTCCACTCGGGCAGCTCATCTAGCCCATCCCTACAGTATTGCCTTGTTGCCCAACAGAACCTCGCATTACCGTGATAATTCGTTCTTCAGTCTCACAATAAAATTGTGTTATTATCTCCCTGCAGATGTGTTTCCTGGCAGTTTTGACCTGTGTAAATTCAAAACAAATGTTCACGTCACTTCTCCATCTTTCCACCCTCCAACTAGCCTATTTCCCATCTTCCGAATCAACACAATGCTTTCGCATTAATAGGGGACATCCCCTGAGCGTTGGTTCAAGCTAAAAATAAAGAAAAAATTAGTCCTTAACCACTTCACTGTAGGAACGCTGGCTGCTTGTGGGTTGCTCAGGTACGGTTGAGTTACTGTTCACCTTTGCCCTCTTGGAATCGTTATCGACCTTTTCTTGAGAGTGGTTACGTTTCGAAGTGGGTCCAGTGTCAGTCTAAACATCCTGAAGCACCAGGTGCTTATCAACCACAGCCTGGTATCTAGTTTGATCTTCCTCATCGTGGTCCTGAATAGTTCCAGCCTCAACATTCTTAGCAAGGATTGATTAATTGTCAAGGATTAATACGGCCTTCTGGTACATTACTTTCAGTGCCACTCCGATGCTTTTGGACGTTTTCTTAGTCACTACGTTAATGGTTGAATGGAAGGCCTAGAGGAACTATGGCTGGTACCCTCTCTGCTTTTTGTTGTTGTTGGTATCATTCTGAGCTTTCGTCCTCTTTGCCGCCGTAGCGGCCAATACCAATACCAAGGTAAGGCCTGTGTTTCTCTCTGAGACGGCCAAATTAGAGGGGATTCGCTTGAATAAAGCACAGTAGCCCTTAGCTGCAAACTGAAATGCGGTGGGCACGAATCCCAAGACCCCGCAATTACGGGTTCATCGCTTCGATTAGCCTACATCACATGATACATTGATGTCTTACCAATTGATATCAATCTTGTGATATAGTTTCCAGAAAGTACCAGCGCGGAGGTTGAAGTCGACTTGCCTGCCTGCTTGAGTTACGGAGAGTCGTCTTGTGGGCCCGATGTTCCCCTCTCGCAGAACAGACCAACACTTTTCGGCACTAGCATACAATTTAAAAGTTTAATATCGAATAGCTTTGCTATTAAACGTCGCATAACATGGAAACTCAGAATAAAGCTACTTATTGGCCATGTTTTTCTACCAGAAAATTGACACGGATATTGGAAAACGGGGTTTATAGGCCTAACAACGCGCGCCGGGTGTTGTTTGAGTAATATAAAAATAGTACATTGCGAAAAATATATCGGTATTTAAGTCTTATTGGAACACTCATTCAATGAAACCTTCGAAATTCCTTTTGATCCACCTTGGAATTAAAAGAAGCCCAACATTTAGCCCACCATTTGACCCCATGTAAGCTTAATGACGCAATATAAATCTTGTCAAGCCTATTGGCATCTCTAGTTCCAAAAACAACTTTTTCATACGTTAGAAGTTAACATAGATCAAACATAGACCAATGACAGAAATCATCTATGGGTGAATCATCACAGATATATACTAGCCGTATTGAAGTGAACAAGGAAACACGTTCTTTTGCAACTTCTTGTGAATTTCGTGTTTAAAACGCACGTGTAGTTCGATTTCGTATTTTCAGAAAACGAACATTACGAAGCTCATTCTTCCGTGTTCACGTGTAATTCGAATCACTTGAGCACAAATAAAAAAACAAGAACGGGGCTACTCGTTGATGGATTTAACTTTTTTAGCCAATTTTTGACGCAGATTTTAATTAATTATTTCTTAGACTGTTGAGCTCAAGATCTAAATTTGATTTTTGTGGAAACAAGCTCCGTTACCTTCTCTTGGATGAGTAAATCTTCTTCCTTCAGTGGGATTTAGGGCCGTTTTATTCACTTTTATAACTTAAGATTTAAGAATAACTTTGGTATTTTTCGGCGTTTCTACCTTTATTCGTTTTATTCACTTCAAGTTGTCAAACATAACTTTAGAAATTCAAGCTCATACATAACTTTTGTCTGATAACTGGAGTCAACTTGTGATTTTTTAACTTC
This sequence comes from Tetanocera ferruginea, assembly GCA_958299015.1. NCBI lineage: Eukaryota > Metazoa > Arthropoda > Insecta > Diptera > Sciomyzidae > Tetanocera > Tetanocera ferruginea. The sequence continues at coordinate 116,142,935 of OY282641.1, read as the reverse complement.
CAAAAATATGAGCAGTTGTGAGTTCTAACTTGGGATATTTGGTATAACTTGTATTTTTTGTTTCAATCACAAGTTTTCGTGTGAATGTCAACGAGTTAAAACAAATTGTTTGTGACTGACAACTGAATTTATTTTAAACTAATTTTCATAGCGCGCATCATTTGAGCTGACTGCAAACAATAGTTTTGATGGAACGACACCAATGACGATCTTTTTGGGAGCTTGTCACAGACCTGCGTTCGAAAAGATTCTTGTAAGCAGTGTGGCTGATAGCGGTGATAGGAGGTGCTGCATTGAGTTCATTCAACTGCAAAACCGCATGATTGCACTTCTCCTCAGCAATGTCCAACTATTTAGCGACGACTACAAGCACAATGTCATCTTCGAAGTATATTATTTGAGCCCTATATGGTAGCTCCAGATGCAAAACTTCATAACAAATGGAGTTCTAAAGAACTCAGGTTCACGAGGGTCCTTTGTGCGTTCGATGGAACTTTTTGAAACTCCTCTGGTAATTTTGAAACCCACTTCTGCATCAAATAAGAAATCACTTTCTTAATCTCGTATAATTCTATGCAGATAGAAGAGGACTTCAAAATGCAAAAGAGCTTCTTATTGTTTAATCTCATTCTGGGTACTCACTGTATATAGCGGTTCATCATTTTACACATCTTTATTGAGTTTTGCTCATATGTGACGGTCTGAATCAATGCGAAAAAATGCAGGAAGTAGGTTTTGTAAAAGAAATGATGCTATAGTTTTCAACTAAGCAGCGCCTACCATATCAACTAATGTGGAACAATCTAAAAATTGTGCGAATTCAGTTTGTTAGGCAGTGGTCTATTCTGTCAAAAATCGAAACAAAATAGATGAATACTGTTTGATTCAAGCCCTATCACACGAGTTTAAATGGGATGCAAAACAGTCGCAACAGAAATTTTGTGGCTTGCCTTTTCATGCTTCCATAGTTTTTCATTCCTTTCCATCTTTTGATTCAAGATCTAAATTAGTGTATTAGAATAAAGAATTTTTCGAAATTTTTTGTTGAGTGAATTTCTGTATTTAACAGTTAAGAAGGTCGTTTTTAAAGCTTTTTATTATTATTATTTATTAATAAAATATATTTTAAAACAAAAACAGTCTTCACTTGATTGGCATGCATTTTATCTGATAGAAGCAGCACTTTCCACATAAATCGGGGTAGTGAGTTAGATAAGTCCGCAAATATTTTCATGAATTGTACACGATGCAGGCTTACAGGCTTGTATCATATGATCTATTACCAATTTTTTGTTATGTTGTATTTAAAGCTTGCATCTCTATACGAAGTCAGTTCAGAGATAAGTGCATTTAAATCACTTTTACTATCTATTATTTTTTGAAGGACAAAATGTTTTATAAAATGTGTTTATACTGGATAAGGTGCATGCATATATTTATTTAAATAGCTAAATTCGCTGACAAGCTAATAATTTTTTCTTTCAACGAATTCCAATTTCATAAGTTATGTACATCAATTTTGTGTCAAATATCATTAAATTCCCTGGGATATTTTCATAACTTTTACGTTTATAACTCGACTCAACTTCAACGTCGAAAACTTCAGCTTAAATTCAACGACACTGAATAAAATCAAAATTTAACTTGAGAAATTAAAATTTAAAACTTCGCAAGTTATACAGAAAGCCAAGTTGATAAAAGTTATTGAATCTTCCCAAGTTAGCTCAAGTTAGAAAATGTGAATAAAACGGCCCTTAGTGAAGCAGTTAATGAGATACAATACCCGAAGAAGATACAATAATATGAAGTCTGAAGTTGAACTTTAACCAACAGCGGTGCTGTTTTCGCAGCTTTCAGAAAAACACTTAAATTAATTTCAAACCCGATCAAAACGGGAGTTCCCCCATTAGCAACTGCGCACTTTATTCATAACACATCTGAATGCTAGCGAACTTCTTCATGATTGGTCTTAAGTATCGTTTCTTGGTAAGATACCAAGAAACTATTACAACTGCCTGCTCTTGAAGATGACTTTAAAATAATGGATATCATGTTGGTGCTATTTGTGGTTAACATCGCTATAACACAAAGCCACCGAGCTCAATTATGTAAAACGTATTAGCGGTGAAACGAAAAAACAAATTAATAAAAACTTTGAATTGACATAAAAATAAACAAATTTTCTATGGTGAGGAAACTGGAAATGAATATTCGAAAAGCTACAAGTGACATCAAAATATATCAGAAGTCAGGGGTAAAAAAATTTTCTTTCACCGACGTTTTGGACAAAATAACTTTATTTTGCTCTTAACGCAAGAATTTTCTTATAATTCATAGTTATTTTTTCGCCAACAACACAGTTTATAAAGCAGTTCCATCCGATGGCTATTTGGGCGTTCTCAGATCCCAAAGTTGAAAAGGTTGTTAATGGCATCCCTCAATTGCTGTTATCTTTGAATATAATATAAGTTTAAAATTATAATAATATAATTTCATTTGAGAATCTTCGCAGATGAGGGGAGAGAGAGAAGCACTAAAGTAATACACCACCACAAACAATCACACCTAATATGCAAAACGAAAAAAAAAACACAGAAAGACTTTGACCCGAAAAACCAACTCTCATGCGATAGAAGGCTATCTCTCTGTAACTCTCTCTCTGTCAACGCTGCATCGAGAGAAGATTCTCACCTCTTTGAAACTTTGTTAGACCCGAACACAAAATCCAACACCAATATGTATGGAATTCTGAATAATTCTAACCGGTGAACAAAAAGGATTAAACTGTGGACTTTCACGGGTCAGTCATGTACAATTGGACACTCCGGAGTCCGTTCGTCTCGGTAGATGCGCGCATCTTCATAAAATTCACACATATCCGAAACGAATTTGCGATGGAGTTTCACAGTTGATGCAACAATGTATGCAGAGAGAATAAAACTCTTAAGTTTTAATTGGCACACACACAGGCATTTGGACAAATGATGAAATGTGATGTTACAATTATTATCAATTGGCGACTGTCATAACCGTGGACGGTTGCGCTCCAAAATGGAGAAGTTGTAGCGGATAACTTGTGGGATCTAGTAGCATGATGAACGCCCTTTTTTTGCGGGCGCAAAAATATTTTTCACGCGCAGCTGATAGTTATAACATTTTATGTGAAGTATTTTGTATACTGGAATAATTTGTATTTATTAAATAAATATGTATTATTTATCAAAAGATTAACGTTAAATTAATGGACAAAAAATGCTGGCAGAAAAAGTTTACAACTTCAAAACTCTTTTTAAAAAAATGAGTATTGCTTTAGAACATCATGTCGTTTTACTTTAAGCCCAAATCCTTTTCGATGGTATGCGAGCAGACAGCCATCATTTCGCATTTGACGCGTTTAAAGTTCTCAATGGCAATCGGCTTGGCTTCCGGCCACTGAGCCAAGTCACGATAGATGGGACGACAGAATTTCATGCGGAAACTTGAATTGGCAAAGGCAATTATTTCATCCATACGCTGCATTAACTTAGCTCTAATGCACAGGCGCATAACACGAAAGCATACTTCAGCATTATGTGTATTTTTAAGCTCATAAATGTTCTCGAGCAGTTCTATTTTCTGCTCATTTAGATCAATGATATCCTTGCTTTCGAGCAGTTTGCCCAAAAAGTCAATAAGTTGATGGGAAGATATCTTTTTACGCACTTCAGGCATATTTATGAGCTCAGCATTGGTCTTGGTGCTCCAGAGTGTGGCTAAATTTTTCGAAACTGTTGCCAGAGTTTCGTCGAAGCTGTGTGAAAAGAAAATATATAATTTTTTTTATTTCTAGCCAAACCAAAATATATAAAACCTACTTTGGAATAATTGGTGGCATGCCTTCATGACTCAGCCACAGATCCCAGTCAATCTCACCGAGTTTAGCTTTCTTGTCTGTGTCGCTAAAGTATTCATACAATGCCGACTTAAAGTCATCAGTCATGACAGATTTGTATGCAAATTTCTGCAAATAAGAGCGTAAGAAAGGCTCAAAAACTTCAGGTCCTCCAAAAAGATCTTCAATGTAACGCAAAAATGTAGAACCCTTGATGTAAGGCACACTGGAAAAGGCATCATCGGGTCCACAATTCGATAGATCCACAACTAGTTTAGTGAGTTCCGGATTATTGGCCAGCTGAGTGCGTAACTGTTGAGCAAAATAATACAATAAATAGGTTCACATATTAATGTCTCAGACGAGTAGTTACCGTTTCCTGCAGGTCTGTTAGATTGCGCATCATATGAAAATCACGCTCCTTGGTGCCTTGCATGCGGCCCACAATCTTCGTCTCGACGAAGACTGTAAAACCTTCATTCAGCCAAAAGTGTTCGAAATTTTTATTTGTCACTAGATTGCCTGTCCAGCTGTGTGCTATTTCATGCGCCACAACATCGGCCAGCGATTTGTCTCCAGCCAAAAGTGTCGGCGTCACAAATGTCAAGCATGGATTTTCCATGCCACCATAGGGAAATGAAGGCGGCATTACCAGCAAATCGTACTGTTTCCACACATATGGCCCACATATATCCGAAGCTGTCTTGAGCATGTCAGCGGTCTGCGAGAATTCCTCAGCACAGGCATCTACAATTGCCTCTTCAGCCCAAACATTTGAATTGGGACCCAATTTACGCGAAGACAGTTTGCCAATCGCAATCGCCAGCAGGTAAGCGGGTATGGGCACATCCTGCTTGAAAGTCGTTACACCTTCAGATTTCTTGTCAATCAATGCGCTCATTAAGGCTGTCAATTCTTTTGGATGCTCTACAGTGGCTTCGTAGGTGAATTTTACGGCCGGCGTATCTTGACAAGGAAGCACTGAGCGCGCATGTATGGCCTGACATTGACTAAACATATAAGGATGCTGTTTGCCGAGTGTCTGCTCAGGGTTAAGCCATTGCAAGCCACTGGCATTGGAAGAGGACTCATAGTCAATGCGTACGAGGAGCCTAAAAATAGAAAAGAATTAATGAACATTTTTTTTTTTTCGAATTCGGATATTTTAACTATTTGTATCCTACGGATAATTAAAAAGTTGATAGATTCTATATTTACTAAGAGAATACAAATTTCGTTTTAGTCTGGATTTTCGAATAGTTTTTCACATTTTCTTGCAATTATATTTATAATCACATGTAAAATGTATTTTTACCCGAACATAATGTTCAAAAGGGCCATCAGAAGAACCCAAACCTTTCCGGTCAATTTGCTTAAGATCACAAAAAGTCTTTTTGATGTGTTTCGTCATTTCTACCTAAAATCTGAAATCTATGGGTCTACCTTGAGTTACATACACAGTTAGCCGGATCGATTTTGTATGGAGAAAAAAAGCCAGACGGACATCGACTGAAAAGTAAGAGCGACTCTTAAAAACTATTTTTGAATCATTTTTTTTTTAATCGGAGAAATCCCCATGGAGCGGCTTTGGATCTCCTGAACCCCCTCCTTTTTGGTCAAAAAATCAAGTTTTTTTGCATATAACTTTTTTTTCTTCAGAATGCATACCCAAGATAAGCAAAAAATTGTACAGAAATATTGACTTGAAAAATTTTTAAATTTTTGGTATTTATAAACTATTTTGAGACCCCAAAAAGGCGATATTTCGTCATTTTCGAATGTATGTTTTTTTTTTTTAAACACCTATAAAATATATATCAGAGAACAACTTGAGTGCATTCAAATGACGTTTTGAATGTCTCGTCAAAATACGAGCTACGAATGTGCCTTCTGCATTAAAATTAATGCGCAAATATGTGTACCAATCGCTGTAGTACGAATGGCGTAGAGTACGAGCTATGACGAATTCGAATGCCTGCGAAACATGACTGTCCGACGAAGCCAGACATTCGCAACATTCGCCAAAAGCAACGAATATTCATGCTTTTATGTTTATTCGCAGCGAAGAAAAAAATGTTAACTGCAGTCTGTAGCAGCGATTACCAGCGTCTAAGGCCGCGGTTATAGTAAACGCGATTCAGACAGGCAGGCTGAAATCTGTGTGTAAAATCGAGAAGCAAATGCTATCTGTCTCGCTTGATCACGTTGCCTGCCTGCCTGTTTGTCTGATTCGGCGTTCACTATAACCGCAACCTAATGCCACGTTCACACAGAGAGTTTAGTTTGCGTTTCCAGTACAAAGTTGCGTTTTGCCCTTAAACTCAATTTAAACGCTGGCGTTACCAGTACAATTTTGCAGGAGAAAACGCAACTAAACTCAACTTTTTTTCTACGTTTACTAAAACTCAATTTGATACATGCCTAAAAGTATGCTAGTGTTTGATAAAAACATTCGTTCAGTTAGATTTTAGCTGTGTTCGATTCGATTGAACGATAAAAAATGCCAACAACAGCTGATTCTCAATTGTGCAAGTATCTATTTGTATTTTATTATTAACAAAAATAAGGCAAATAAACAAATAAAAGAACTTGGAAAGTTTAGAAGATGAGGGTTTCTCATCAGTCAGTCAGTATGGGCCGAAAAAAGCTGAGTTTTGAGCGAAATTCCAAAAATTGACGATCATTTCAATCCACCGTAAACTCAATTCTGCCGACGCATCTCTGTGTGAACAGCTGCATTTAAGCTCAAACGAAACGCAAACTAAACTCTCTGTGTGAACATGGCATAACTCTTTCTACTAGAGCTTCAGCTCAAACACTTGTTTCGAACTACGAGAACGAGATATTCCAAAAATAAATAAAATATATGAAAAAACAGAAAAAGCGGGATATTTCAAAAACGGAGCGAGATAGGCCAAAAATAACAACTTTTTACGGATCTAAATAGAGGGGTCGTACTATTCCAAAATATTGCACCAATTTTTTTTTAAAAACAGAAAAAGCGGGATATCTCGAAAACGGAGCGAGATAAGCCAAAACTACCCATTTTTAACAAGTTTCTAAGGAGGATGGTTTTATCGAGACGTGAGGATAGAGGGAGTCACACTATATCAAAATATTGCACCAAAAATATTTAAAAAAAAAAAAAATTTAAAACGGGATAGCGCCAATCATTCTTACTTTTAAAATTTTGTATAAAGGCTCCATAACCAGGCCAAACATATCGTGCTACCTACCAAAGAAGGCAGAAAGACGTCTACAGGGCCAGCTAGTTGCTCATAAAATAACTATTAATTTATGATTTTTTTGAAAAGCTGCTTAATCGTTAAGATCTCTAAAAAAATCATGGATTATTTAAAAAAAATATACTAAACGTGATGGAGGGCCACGACGGGTGTACGAATATCCAAAACCACCAAAACACCAAAAATTAACTTTTTTCTTAAACTAAAATTGTTGCTTGCGAATTAATGAATAAATAAAATACTGCTGAGTTAAAAAATGCTACTTAAAATAAAAATTGATTTATATTAAAAATAACATTTGATAGTAAAGAGTGTAATAAATTCGTCAACAAAGATTTTGATAACACGAAACCTGCATGTTATCTAAATCCTGGAATGTTCGATAAGCATCAATTGGACAAACATTTATTTTGCATATAAACATGAAAGTTAACATATTAAATTTACTTTAGTTTGAGTGTTGTTTTTTATTTCAAAACTAAGAAACAATGCGGAGATATTTCATTAGACGGACTAAGATGTATTTGACCCAAAGTTAATGTTATTAATTGGTATGATTATAGTTAACAGTATTCTAGAAAGCATTTTTTAATCATCATGCAAAAAAAACATAAAATTGAGATAACGTTTGTTTTCAAACAACAACAAAAATTCAGATATATATTAGGTAAAATTAAAACAAACAACGAAACAACTTGCTTTTTGAGGTTTCTAAAGATAAATTATACAAAAATTCTCAATATCCAAATTATTTTACAAAATCATTCTCTCTTAATTTTTTAGTAAGATCGTAAATATATTTGCGCGAGACAAATTTTAGCTCTGAAGAGCTTTAAGTCGGAAAATTGTATACTCTTATTAAAAGTAGCTGAATATTTTCAAGCAAAGATAACATATAAAGTTCATTGAAAAAGTTGTGGTTTTGTGGTGATGGATTTTTTGATATTTGCGAAATAATAAAAACACTCTTTATGAAAAGGCACAACAAATTGGCGGAAATATGCGGAAACACATTTGATTTAAACGACGTTTCTTAAATACCTTCTTTATCGCAATCGTTTAGAAGAAAAACTCGTTAATAAAAGAATATTAAAACAAGTAGAACTTAGACAAACGGTGCTTAAAAATGTTCAAACGTATAATGAATGTTTCGTATAAAAAAAAATTAAAGAAAAGAAAGATTATTTAAGATTTAAATTTAACTTGAAGTAATACCAAGTTTGGCAATGTTTACTGTTCTAGGTTCAAGAAACTAAAAATGGTAATGTATACAACGCCCCTTCTTTATAGAGAAAAACATGAATTAAACAGATATTATTTTTGGACGATCAGCGTTAGCCTTTTTGTTCTTTACTTTGGCTAACAATGTTAAAAAATGAATGCAACTTACTCTCCCTTTGCTGTGCCTTGTGGCAGCTCCAACGTTAACTTGGCACCAATATCATCTACCGGTTCACTTACAAAATAGTTAATGGGCAATGTACTGTCACCGCTAATGATTGCAGCGCTTGACACGTCAATATCGCGCACATCGAGTAGCTAAAAAATATAACAAAACAAATCTCATAAATAAAAAAAGCATAAAGAAAGCAAGATAAAATCTTATCAGTAAAGCACTTCTGAAAACTTACAATTGCCTGCAGATTCGACTCGAGTACATTGAACTTGTGGGTTACACTGCCCTTCAACTTCGTTTTGGCAAAGTCCACGTGCCAGCGCAAAGCACTGTGCACTGTATCAATTTTCTCTGGTTCTGAGTACGAACTAGGATCAACTTTTCCCAAACGGCCCATGTTACGATATTGTTGAAGCGTATAAATCGGAAGTGGCTGAAGTAATTGTGGTAACGAACGGTGTTGTGTGGTCAACGAACGACTGGAAACTGAGAAAGAATTGGATTGGTTAAGCCTTAAGACAGCCACAGTTTGTAGTCGCCAAGATAAGCTGTATAATCTTATCTGAATAAATAAAATTATGTATATTTTTCCCAAGATTGAAGTTTTATCTGTGCTAGATTATCAAATTGATCAAACTGCAACCTGGTTGTTTGCACCTGGACGGACTTTTTGCATTATTTATGTTTGTATAGAAGTTATCCGTTTTTGTTTTTCTTACCTTTACGGGAAAAAATAAAAATTAAATTGCAATAAAAAAAAGTGTAGAAAATGATTAAATACTTTTAGGAATAAGATTATTTTCGTTTCTTAACTGCACTTTATAAAATGAACTCGGCAATTCGGCTTATGATGACATAAACAAAAATATTTTATTAAATTATAAAATTGTGTGTTGGCAATACCAATGACCTCATAAAAATACAGCAAAAAACAGCTGTTCTCGAAATGCTGCCAAGTTTGCATAACTGAATGCTTTAACCCTACTGCGTTCTACTTTACTTGGTGGATACACGTTTAATTTTTCTTTCAAGTTGCAACATATCACACTTTTTTACAAGCATACTCAAACTTCTCGGGTATGGCTACCAACGTGATATAATTTCTTGGTAGTTTTTCTTTTTAAGTCATGTGGCAACTTGACTGTCAAGTTAAGTAGCTGATCATAGTTTTTGCAAATAAATTCTCGTTTTTGTTTTACCAGATGATGCCTAAGCATGAGTACTAAGTTGGATGTTAAGATATATAAAATCGATGTTTTAACATCGATATTGCAATAGGGGTATTCACGATGTGATGTATTTGCCCTTGTATTGTGTATTTTTAATAAATTTTATATTTGAAGTAAAATTACAAAAACAAAATGTACAGTGTTCAAAGCCTATTGTATTCTTTGTAAAAATCGTTGTTTATTTGATCAACTGATCACAAAAACTTTTTGACCCAGCGTGGATGAAGGTACTGGCTGGGTTGTGTGTTTATTTAATAAAAGTTAATTTAATTCAGTGCTTCGTTTCAATTCTTTTATTTTCTCGTACTGCTAAATGATGAACTGTGCAGACTTTAGTGAAGGTTTGTTCACAATGCGTTGTAAATATTGTAAATTTTTGTAAGAATTTATCAAAAATACACCACATCGTGAATACCCCTATTGACTCAAACATCATTGCATTGATGTCATGAACATATAAGGGGGCGTCCATAAATTACGTGAGATGTTTAAGGGGGGGGGGGGGGGGGGTCGAGTCAAATCTCATCTAATCTTACGTTGGAGAGAGGGGGGGTCTCGGCAAATATCACGCAATTTTTTTTCTTGTTGAAACAAAAAAAAATTATACTATTTTGGTCCATTTAATTCAGATTGTACATGCTTATGATATAATCTTAAGCGTAATCGTAATACGATTAAGATCATTTACTAATTCGTTCGAAAGAAAATAATTTCATTTATACTTCGACGTTATACATTTACTGACTGTCAAACCACCATATTTGTTTTGTACCATGTGTATTGGGACATGTTGGTCCCAATAGTCTCTCTTGAGACCGCGCATGATTCTCCATGGACTGAATTGGAGTAAATATTTTTTTTTTAATCACAGTAGTAACGGTTTAAGTATTCTATTGTTAAATTTTTATTACACTTATAACTCTCAGCAATATCGATTACTAGTCGTAACTAGTCGTAAATAAAAGTACGAAGCAAATTTTTTTTTTCTTTTTACAATAATAAACCAACGCGTTTACGTAAGAAACCCACATTTTGCAAAATTTCACGTGAGATTGGGGTATGGGGGAGGGGGTTGAATAAAATCTCACGACATCTCACCAGGGGGGGAGGGAGGTACAGAAAATTTTAAAAAACACCTCACGTAATTTATGGACGCCCCCTTATCTATGTTTTTAATTTAATTTTTTATGAACGCTTTTCAAAGAATTTCACTATATTTTCAAATTGCTTCAAAAATCCGTTGGTTAATTTGAAAGAAAATATTTTTTTATGTAATATCATTAATGTCGCTGGCTTTTTACAGGTAGAAGAACATTTTTTCGAAACTCATTGTGGAAGCTGTATTCGAGAAGATATTAAATCTAAAAGTATTTTTAAATCCGTTTGACATCTATCAGTGGTTTTGATTTGAAAAATAATTTTTTCGTCAAGAATCGTCGATTTTTGCCGTTTATTTTTTACAAGGCGAAATATCCACCCAAAATTTGTTTGCAAATTAAAGGACTCCGAAGCCCAAGCTTGGAATCCACACCTTTGATTGAAGGTTTTAGAGGCTTCAAGTTGCAACCTAGGTTTGGGTAGGTATTTCCCAAGTTAATTAACGATGAAAAAGGGATATGAAAGGGATGTAAGATCTTCTTGAGGTTTCCCAATATAAGTTTCGAAAAAAATTTATTTTCGAGAGCCCTTAAAAATCATGTACTAATAAATCCCGTGATTCTGCTTTGATTACGATGCTGAGCAACATCGATGTTTTTTGTTCGATAAACATTGATAATCGATGTTGAGCTTTCGATGTCAACATCAATGCCATCCTCGATGTTTTTCCAGCATCGAACATAACTAATTTGAAAGCTAATTTTGAGATGGTTTTGGTGCCATACACATTTTTAGAACTCAAAGCCTGCCTAAAATGGTATTTTTTTATAACTTCATTAGTTTTCAACCGATCGTACGTTAAAAACATTTTTTAAGCGATGGCGGCCATAGCTTTTGGTCAATTGTGTTGTGTGTGTTATTAAATTATTGTACACAATTGACCGAGAACTGGACCTACATATTTTTTATATTAACTCCAAGCTCCAAGAAATGTGACAGCCAAACAGAAAAAATTTCCACCCAAGGTGAGGTTTGAATACGGGATTTGTTGGCTCGCACGCCACACTAAACACACACGACCACGGCTGCCACAATGCGAATATATCGTTATTTTATTAGCAAGAAGAGTATTGAACTCAAGTTTTGGAACAATGAATACATTTTCAAGTCTCCGATTATATTGTTTTTATTTTAAATGTCAGAAAGTGAGATAAAGTGAAGTTGAGATTTGTTTGCCATACAATTAATGATGTAGTTGTTGTTTTTTCAAAACTCAAAGGATTTTCAAAAGAAACATATTTGCACATATATGTATGTTTAAATGGTTTTAGCTTAAAGAAAAAAATAATTTTCATTTAAAAAAAAAACATTTATTCTACCATTGGATGTATATTTTTGGCATTGCTATAAACGCCTTAATTAGCATTTAAGCCATTTTGGAGCTTATTTATTTGAAGTGGGAACAAAGCACAAACACTGACCGTTATCTCTTTAGACAAAACTATAACAGCCATAGTTATAAACTGATTTTAGTGGCTACGCTACTTTAAATTGCTTTAATCAACAGATTTTTATGCATAAAGATGTTTTACAACTGCGTAACTAAAGCAGCTTTCAAACGCCGAAATTTGCGTTTAAAGTCTACTTAAATTCAACATATGATTCTTGGGACCACTGTAGTGTCATTTTGCTTATAGTTGCTATTACTATCATTGGCATGCTTCAAAATTGCGATTTCTTGATTATTGTGAACTCTTTTTGCTATTGCCTTACAAACTTACACAATGAATATAGACTGATATATGCAAAAACCTTAATGTAGGAGGATGTTTATCAAAAGTAACGCTTCCAAAATAACCACGAATATGTCAAGAGGAACAAAACAAAGGACAATGAAAGCTCCTGTTAGATCAGAAAACTGTATTAAAAGAGCTTTTAATATTTTTATATTTTTCCTCAGAAATTCAACTTTACTGTTTACTTGTTTTCTGTGTTATACCTTAATAATTATAAAAATTATATAAAAACTAATTCTCTTCATGATTTTTCACTTAAACTCAATGCATTGAAATGAAAAATATTAATAATAATAATTTAAAATCAAGAAAAAATACTATTTTTGTATAAAGATTTATTGTCAATAATCATTTATTGATAACAATTTGTTTCTTAAAATGTTCAATTAGATCACTTTATATCAAATATATTCTTATTGTTTTTTAAATGAAGTTTCATCTTTGTATTGACAAAAATTCTTCATGGACTTTTTTAACAAGATTATTTCTCAGTTGAAAACAATTTTTCGAAGTAAAACTTCTTTAGCAGCGTATACAACAAACGGCAAACTAAACTGGTAATAAAACCGATGTTACAGTTTAATGAAACGAAGTGAATTCGTCTGTTATTTAATAGCTGATTAAACCATGATGAAATGATTTGAGTCCAACCGAACGAAACTAACCAAACATACCTAACGAAGAAAAAGTTGTAAAATTACTTAGAACTAGTCATTTGTGAAAAGCCTACATGTTTTACGCCACTTTCAAATGGCTAAAGTGTATGTTCCTAAGAAGCTTTGCAAGGCATTGTTTACTCTCTGAGCCTTGCCATTGTCTGCAAAAGTAAAATTGATCTCATTAATTTTTGTATTAAAAATTGTCTATGTCTGGTGGTTGTTTGAACCCGTGTTCATTGCCTCGCACGCCACACATTTTGAACGAACGCACGCCAGAACAATACATACCGTTCAAAATTCAAATAAATTTTTAATTGATACTAAAAATTAAGAACAAACCAAAAATTATTTAACTTAACGCCGTCTTAATATCTTTATCTGTCACGCAACTGTTTGTGTTCTTTTCATAAGCCAAATATTTTTAAACAAATAATTACGATTCAAATAACAATTACTAGGAATAAATTTACTTTAGAGCCTGAATCTATTGCCTACAGAGAAAGTACAGTTGCGATACGACGCATATGTATAGCGGTGTGTTTATTTTATGAACGATATTTGTACTTTTCTCACACTGTGAACGCAACCAATTTATTGTTTGTATGGCAGTGCCGTAGTTGACTGGGCAGCACTAAAAGAGAGCAAACTCAAGTCGACACGAAAAATAGAAAACTTTTTTACTGACTGCTGTCTGCTATCGAATTTACGCTAATTATTATAATTCCAAAGTAATTTTAATAGAAATACTGTTAAGTCTTTTTCCATAAATTTGCATGTATCCTATAAATATAGAATAACGACGTTATACTGTTTACAATCGATAGTAATCAAGCGTTTAGCGACCAAACAAAAATAAACGAAGCTAGACGCCAGCTGCCTTGTATCTAGGTCTGACGCCACAATGGAAATCGACATGAGGCTTATCGATGAAATAAAAAAATATGAACTTTTATACGATTTAAAATCAGAGGATTATAAAAATCGTGCTAAAAAAGACAAGATTTGGAAAAAAATAGCGGATGTCTTAGGCTTAGAAGGTAAACAATGTTAAAACTAATTTTAAAGCAAAGTTAAACTTGTAATTTTTCAGTTGTTGTTTGCCAGAAGCGATGGAAAAGTATGAGAGACACTTACAAAAAACATAAACTGAAATTGCTAAGAAATCCAGAGGAATACGCAAAAAGACGTCCTTGGTCGTATTTTAAGCATCTTACGTTTTTGGATAATGTGCAAAGTACCAGAAGGTTTTATTTGTAAAATATTAACTTGCATTTAAGGAAGAAAATACCAAGTACAAATTCTATTTTACAGATCCTTCGAATCCAAACTTAGAAGTAAAGTTGGTTTTTTGGATGAAGACACTACGGCTGATTGTTCGCAGTCAACCAGAGACTTGTAAAATAATTATTAAATATATAAAAACAAAAAAAAAACGAAAGTAAAAAAATCTACTTTGCAGATCCTTTGAATGCACACCCAAAAGTAAAGTAAAAGTTTTAGATGAAGACACTAGCGCGGATTGTTCGCAGGCAACCAGGGATAGCTTTAGCCTAGAAGAACCTATGCTCTATATGTCTCCACCGCCGCTAAAACGAAACAGAGAAGCTAGTGCCGAAAGCTTAGAAGAATTGCCCCAAAGATTCGAAGAAATATTTGATAAGCCTGCGATAAGCATTTCTGGAATTGAACAAGAGTATGCACCGAATGTCAAAAGTAAAAACTGTACAGAACAGCTATTTGCAGCGCTGGCCAACAAAGTAACAAGCTCAAATTTAACGCAAAATCAAATAAATGATGTTGAAAGCAGCGTTGTTGCATTTGTTTACCAGAAATTGGCTGAAGTACAAAGACACACTCATTCACATCAATAAAAATAACATGAAATTAGAATCAATGAACTTTTCTTGAAATTTCATTTAATTTAATTAACGTAAAATATAATCCTTTGGATAGTCCATGATTGTAGGGAACTTCTCCAAGGTCTCCTTGTCGATGTGATCCAAACGTTGCGGCACCTCACGCGGTGTTCTTATTTGACTTGTAACATTTGCCAGAATATCTGCAGGTACCTGATCATCTGGAAACAGATGCAAACGCTGCATTGTGTAACGACGCTGCAGATTTCCTTTCATTGAATTGTACACAGCCTTTTTCATGATCATTGTTGGATCTTTTTCATGCAGCTCCCAGGCCAAAGTCCAAGTGGCACCACCTGGATATCCAGTGTGATGAAAGTAGACACGTTTTATCCATTCATCTCCAGGTAAAGCGACTTCTTTGGTATTTATGAGCACCACATGATCACCGCAATCATCTGCAAAGAAGTGGCAAAAGTTAAGAATTTTGGAAGATTGAAGAGCAGTTGGTGTGGGTGGCCCTAGAAAAGACAAGACGTTGATAAGTATACAGTTACACATGAAGACTCCATTTTTTAATACCTTTGGAGTAACTGCTACATATCCGTCAGAGTTTTGAGTTTGGTTCTTTTTCTTATTAATTTTTTTCAGTTTTATCACTCACAAAAGCAAGACTCGACTTAATTGAGATAGACTTTTTTATAAGCTTAAACTTACTCATTGGATGGTAGATTGGTTTATTCAGTCCCATCAGCCGATTTCTTATAAGTTTTGCCGACTCGAATGGATTCTGCCAGGTGCAATCATAGATGTGCCAGGTGCGTGCGAACGTTGCCCATTGCTGTAATTTTTAAAACTGTAAAGTAATGAGTTCATTGAAAACTTAGTTCACCTCACCTGTACTCTCTTCAATACCGACATTTTGTACTTGTTTTAATTGAAAATTATTTAAGTTATATATTAAATAACAATTTTAGCAAATCTTTCAGCCGCACATTGCTCGCCATATGAAATGTCAAAAAATTTTTCCTTCAGCTCACAGCTGTTGTGAAATTGTAATAGACGACTTTGCTTACAATTGGAAGAGGATATTCGGTGATGCCTATAAGTATGCAATGAAAATGACGCAAGTTACAAAACAGTTACTAGTGATGTTGAGTTCGGGAACATTTATTTTTGATAAAAGAGGTATTCTATAGTTAAGGATGCAAATATAGTGTTTTTTAAAAGTCGACAAAAAAGTAAGAATACTTGAAGAAGATATATCTTTATTGAATAGTAATTGATATTTTTACAGTTCAAAACACGATTAAATAAAAAATTTAATATATATATATAGTATACTAGGACGTTCAAGATGCTGCCGGCCTGCAAGTGACGTCACCACACTCTTGCATGGTTGTACTCAATGCATCACATATTTGCCGGATGACAATCATAACATGAACACACCATAAATGTCAGATCGAACAGTCAATAAATATTGACGTTACAGTGTTATAAATTAAATAAATTTTGATATAGTTATATAACTGGATAAAGACGATTTTCGTGTCTTGGTTAAGCATTACTTTTTGAATATTCAATCGTTAAATACTGGATTGCATAGTTCCAAAGAGTTGGAATCAGTACAAAAGACAAACACGAGAGGAAACACCAAAAATAGTGCTACTCTAGAATGTTTTTGAAAAATCCACGATATAGCAAATTTGGCATGAGAAAGCAGACTGTAAGGTGGGTGCCGCTCTCGTTAACAATCAATCAAAAACATGAACGTGTACGTACTTCCCAACAATATTTGGACTCACAGATCAATTGAAACCATTGCGAAATCGCACGAGTTACTCTTTACGCTTCGAACTGCTTCCTCATGCTCCATACTCTTAAGATTTATTCCGCAGCGATTATTATCTATTTCCAAATTTGATAAGGTGACGAATGAACATGACGAATGATCTTACTATTCAAAATTGTTGTACATGACAATAGGAATGAGACTCGAAAGTTCCTGGAGAAGGTAAGATCCCTGGCTCAACTATACCTACGTCTTAACAGCAATATATGGCGGATCCAATGGCTTACCGGCTAATCTATTTAAGAACGGAGGCGAAGCTCTGTTTATATCCATTCACAAGCTTGTATGCTCAATATGGTCGGAAGAATGCGTTACAGACGATTTGAACCTCAGTATGCTGTGTGTTATGTGCTGTGTGCCAATCCACAAGAAAAACGATCCCACCATTTGCGTCAACAACAGTGGCATACGTCTCCTTAATATTGCATATAAGGTCGTGTCGAGCGTATTATGTGAAAGACTGAAGCCCATAGTAAAGCAACTGATTGGACCTTATCAGTGTGGCTTAAGGTCTGTTAAGTCCACCATTGACCAGATACTTAGGCTACGACAAATCTGGAAAAAGAACATAGAAAAACAAATCAACACACACCATCCTGTTGTCGATTTCAAAGCCATCTTCGACAGCCAACTAAGGAGTCACCTATATTCCACCATATATAAATAGTGAGCCACACCAGCAGCGCAGTGAAAATCGGGAAGGACCTCTCCCCTCCTTTCGATATCAAGTGAGGTTTCAGACAAGGTTATTCCTTATCGTGCTACTTTTTCAATATAGTTGTGGAAAAGACCATCCGAAGACTTTAGACTTTCTTTACTTGTTTTTTATATTCATTTTTGGTGACCCGCCTTAACCTATATGTCTTATTCCAGCTCCGAACGGCTTATGTTCGTGTTCTTAGCAGAAAAATGTATTTCTATTGAAAAAATATAGCTTTTGTTCGTGATGAGAATTGAACTCGTGATTCGTTGGCTCGAACGCCACACGCCTAGCACGTACGACCACGGCCGACACAATGAATAAATAATGAATTAATATATTAACTCATTTTTCAATAAATAACACTGGTTTACAGCCAATATGTACTTTGAATGCCACTATCCTTTTCTCATGTAAAATCGGTCGCTAATTCCGAAAAAAAAAATTTTTTTTTTTCTATCACTCCGTTTTCGAGATATTGCCCACTGTAGGGATTTCAACGAAAAAAAAAGTTGGTTCCACTTAATTGCATATATCTCCAGAACCAACAACAGTAATCAAACAAATGATATATCAAATAAAAGCTAATAAAATTTCTTACAAACAATGCACACATCATTTTTTGGTAGAGCTTTTAGTTTTGGCGGAATAAATTCAAATTTCGGGGACTATTTTTATTTTTCAGAAAAATTTCCAAAAAAAGACAAAATAGTTGCAAATTTCGTTAAGAAATCAAAATATTTTGTTACTTTTGATATTTTTACTAAAAGCCTTTATTTTTCCAAAAAAAATAAGCTATTGTTGAAGAAAATCTATTGAGAAATGAAAAAGTTGTGTTCAATGGAACGAAAGCACCCAAATTGTGTGATTATCAATTTATGCATTTGGACTTATTTTATTGCCAAAAAAAAAAAAAATGAGAACTAAAGGTTGTTGTAATAAAATCATATATTCTTCATTTTTATTGTTCTTTTAATAATTTACATTATTTTTACATTATTTAAAATGGTATATAATTATTATTTATAATTTTTATTGTTTCCTTAAATCATTTTTATTGTTATTTACATTGTAAATATTTTTTATTTATCATTCAGAAATTCTAAATTATTAGAAATCTTGTTTTGTCGTTTATTTAATTTGGGATCGGTTTCTCTGATGAAAAACCAACAATAGTCACTCATCATTCCTTCGTCCCAAAATCCTTGGTACCGATTCTCAATTTTTCGGAATTAGCGACCGATTTTACATGAGAAAAGGATAGTGGCATTCAAAGTACAAACAACTTTTCGTTATTTGTAAACCAGTGTAATGAGTTAATTCTAATATATAAAAATCTCGTGTCACGGTGTTAGTGTATGAACTCCTCCGAAACGGCTGGACCGATTTTAATGAAATTTTTTTTTAATATTAAGTAGGTATGAGAATAGATTATAAAGTATTTTTTATCTTCCTACCCATGAGGGGCGTGGCAGTTTTTCAAGAAAACAAATTTTCGGTTTTACTTTCGTTCTAAATCGCACATAAATGAAAGTCGGGACGAACTTACTGTTGACAAGCGCCCTTCGACTGTCAAATTTGAGAGATCTTTGGAAAGGGCGGCATGGCACCGCCCACACAATTAAACTTTTTGATATAGAATAGATTTGGAACTTGATGTCGTATAACAGTAAAGCTCAGTTTGAAATAACTGATTGGTCAGGTCTTTCAATTATAAAAAAGACACTGGCATTAGAATACGGGGCGGGGCTACGCTCATAAAACTCGAATTTTTGATACAGAATAGCTATGGAAGTAAAATTCATATAACATTTTAACTCAGAATGAAGTTACTTTTTGGTGGTGTTCTGCTACTGGAAGACTAGAATGGGCATTGTACAGGGGGTGTGGCTCCACCCATTTAAGACACATTTTTTTAAATTGAATCGCTTTGGAAATAACGGTCACAGATCAAATAAACTGGGTTTGGAGTAACCATTTGGTGATATCCTACTATTCGAATATACTCGCAAACTAAAACTGGTGGCTTCACCCATAAAAGAAAATTTTTTTATTAAATAGCTTTGGAAATAATGGTCAAAGAATATTAAAACTTAGAGTGGAGTTTGTCTATTGACAATCTGGAACAGGAATTGGACAAGGACGGCAGCAACGCGCCGGGTACCAGCTAGTAATTAATATATTAACACAGTTTTTTTAAATTAAGATCATATGTTTATAAAAAAATGTGATCATACAGCCAGGAAAACTAGTCGTTATGTGAAACTAAAGACATATAAAAATTTATTTCTGAATCGAAGTAGTTTTTGGAAAAAATTCTTTGACAGCCTTACCAATAACGAGCTGCACACTTTCTCTTAAAATCGGTTTTACTTAAAACTGACTACTTTTTTATAGCTCCACACTTTTTGTTTGCTACCAATAAAAAAACGCGTCAAGCATTATTTTGCTAAAATAGGGATGTTTCAAAAAAGAAGAGAACACTGTCAATTTTGATAGAAAAACAAATGATTTTTATTGCTTTTCGAAAAAAAAAAAATATCAGACAAGTAGAAAATTGAGAAAAAAGTTTATTTTTAGGCTTAACCAACGTTCAGAGAAAGCCTCGTAAACGTAAATGAAGTAAGCATTGCGTTAGTTCGAGATAAGAGTATTAGATTAGTGGAAGGTTGGGAAAGTAGAGTAGTTTCGGTAAAGGTGTGTTTTAAATACTTGCAGCTCGAAACTTCCGGGGAAGACACTCGCATGGAAATTATTCCACAATTTACTAATGTAAGTAATGTTCTATTCATCATCAAGGAAATAATAGCATAGAGATGAGCCTTGAGAGCTGCGAGAATGGGTGTAGAAAACAAACGTGCTGGTGGCGTCAGACCATGAATTTATCTTGAACACTTCCCATTGTAGTACCTGCACAGAAGGCTTAGGTAACAAACATAGCGTCGATGCCCAAGATAGTAGAAAGATTAAGAAATAGTTTCTCCCCTATCAAATCTATCGCACGACGTTGATTTCGTTCCACTAGCACCAAATAAGATCCTGAAGACCTGCATAAATGTGCGAATTGTACTCCATTTTTGGGCTAGTATGTGAGGTAAAAGTCAAGTGAAGATCAGCTGGAGTGAAATATTTCTTGCACCGTTCTAAAAAACTACGCACTTTGCCGCTTCTTTCGACACATCAAATATATGATCATTCCAACGAAGATGAGATTGGATCGATATGCACAGAACGTTAAGAGTTGCTGATGACTGAAAAAAATCGGTCAAAAAATAACTATTATTTATAGAATACTTTTTCTATACTTTTTAGAAAAACAGTTACGGTCCCTGCTTAATAGTATTTTCGCTATTGTGGTTTACATGGGAGGTGAGTGTGTTCGTGGACGGGTTACGCCCAATTTTTGAATGCATCTTAGTTTTGATATAAAATACATACATACCAAATTTTATTTCTGCAGGTTAAACATAAGCTTATTTATTGAGTTTTAAATTTTTGGGTTGTATGGAAGGTGGGCGTGGCTCTGGTTGGATGACATAAATTTTTCAAAACCATCTTTGTTTTGTTATAAAATACAAACGTACAAAATTTTATCTCTGTAAGTTAAACAAAATATTATTAATTGAAAATTCAGTTTTTGGGTTGCATGGGAAGTGGGCGTGTCCGTGGGCAAATTACGTCCATTCTCAAAATCATCTTTGCTCTATTATAAAAAACATGCGTACCAAATTTTATGTCTGTAGGTTAAACACGAGCTTATTTATTGAGTTTTAAATTTTTGGCTTGTATGGGAGGTGGGCGCGGCCGTGGGTAGATAACATCCATTTTTCTAACTCATCTTTGTTTTGATATAAAATACAAATGACCCAAATTTTATCTCTGAAGGTTAAAAATGAGCTTATTTATTAAGTTTTAAATTTTTGGTTTTTATGGGAGGTGGGCGTGGCCGTGGGCAGATGGAATCCATTTTTCGAAGTTATCTTTGTTCTGATGTAAAATACAAAACGGTTCAAATTTTATCTCTGTACGCTAAACATGAGCTTATTTATTGAGTTTTAAATTGTTGGCTTGTGGGGGTGTCCGAGGGCGGATGACGCCTATTTTGAGAAGACATTTTTGTTTTGATATAAAATGCTTACATACCTAATTTTATTGTTGTAGGCTAAACATGAGTTCCTTTATGCAGTTTTCAATTTTTGCGTAGTATAAGAGGTAGGCGTGTCCATGGTCGGATTCCGAAAATATTCAATAGTGCAGATCCTTGGGTTCATGTGACCATGTGTGCAGAGTTTCATTCAATAATCTCAACTCCTTCCTCTTATCCTGTGAATGCGGACAACACACAGGCGGACAGACGGACGGACGGACATGAATAGCTCTACTCACGAGGTGACCCTTATCAAAAATATATATACTTTTCTCACTAGCTTCGTTCTATGCGTTACAAACGTTTGCACAAAGTTAATATATCCTGACCTTTCAGGTTTAGGGTATAATGAGAGCAAATTTAAAGATAATTTTATTAATTAAAAGATTCAATAATTTAGAAAATAAATTTATTGAAAATTAGTTCTTATGTTCGTGGGATAAAATAAATCATTTTTGCAATAAATAAGAAAAAGTAATAAATGCATAATTGAGATGTAGTCGCGTTTGACATTTCTCAGCATTTCAACGCATTTTTGTATATGAACGTTAGCATACTTTTAGGCATTTCCCAAGTGGAGTTGTTATAAACTGAGAAAGCAAGCTGAGTTTAGTTGAGTTTCATCCTGAATAATTGTAAATACTAGAAACTCAAGAGAGTATATTGAGTTCAACAGCAAAACTCATAGCCCATCCACAATGACGACAACGAGCGACGAGCGTCAAACGTCACTTTTTGTTCACATGTATTTCTTATGGGATGAACTTTTGGAGGTAATCGCGACGACATTGTTGCCCGACATCAAATGTAGCTGTAGAGCTTCAATTTAATTCTAATTTGGCGACAAAAACAGACGACAAAAGTAAATGTCAGCCATTGTTTACATTCGTGTTTTTTCATGCCGGCTGTTCGAGTGCTCGTTCTTGTGTTCAATTTATATATTTAATTGCAAACTTTGATGTGAGTTTATTAAATAATATAATTTAAATTCAATTCAATAACCTGAAAAAATATTGCTGATTTCACAAGCACTTTCTGCTGTAGCTTGTTGTTTTCGCGTTTAAAAAATTCAAGTCGCCCGAAATTTCTCTACAACGACAGAGTGGAGACCTGTCGTCCGTCGCCCGTTGTCGTCATTGTGGATGGGCTATCAACTTTGTACTGGAAACGCAAACTAAACTCTCTGTGAAGACATGCCATAAAACTAAACTCTTTATGTAGACATGCTATAATAACAAGAATGAACAGTTTGAGCGATATTATGTAGGGAACAGGGCGCTTGTCTTCTATGCATTAGGTTATAATAAATTTAGAGAAAAATATGAGTATAAATTTTATACTATTTGGTATCTTATATATTAATACGTGAACATTAAAGTTTGTCGTACGCTTTTTTGGTATTAATTAAAACTCAAAATAAATCAAACTTATATCGTTCAAAAGGTTATGTTGCCCAGATGTGCAGAATGTATATATAAATGATATATCTGATGGAGGGGGTTCCCAACCTTCTAAGAAAGAACTTAAATTATTGAGAAAAAACCCGCTCTTTGATCAATATGAAATTTGGTTGGGAGAGAGTTTTTGAGTTGGTTGAATTTGAGTTTTTTTCAAAAATAACAATTTCTTAAAAAAATTTAGTTTTATGCATTCGTCAATTGTGAAATTTGTAAAAAAATGTGTTTTCAATTCAAAAATTTGACTTTCCATGTGAATATCTTGGTTGAATTTTAACGGTTTTTCAATTTTTCTATTTTTTTCTGAAAGTCTGTTAAATTTTCTTTCAAATGTGATATAAATTACAGCAAAGTTCTAACCAAAAGTATTTTTAATGAATTTTCTTATTATTGTCGTTAGTTATTTAGCGTGTGTTTCAACCAAATGCCAAGAGAGAGAAAAAAACTGTCGCAAATTGAATGTTCTAAATTGGGAAGCCAATATCTCCGCCATCTGTGAATATATTTTATTTATTTTTTTTTTTGTGTTTAAGTGTTATCAGTTAACTTAAAAATCTTTTGAAAATAATACCGTTTTTTGTTTGTTTATATTTAAATTATTTCTTTTAAAAAAAGACCATAAAATTTGATTTATTCTTAAAATATGGGGTAAAAATGATTTTTGTTGTAAAAACACAAAAACTCAAAATTGCATTTTTTATTTTCTTTCAAAGTCTAAACCGAATTTAAGGTGAATTTATTTTGTCTTGACACTAAATTAATAAGCTGTCCGTACCAAAAAAAAATCAAGGCTACCACCCCCTATGATTTCTTTGACAAAATTAAATTTTTTTAAAATGTTGTTTTTCTGTTTTTGAACAAAATAATTAAATAAAAAAATAATTTTTTTGAAGAAAATAGCTTTATATCTCCAATCAATTAAGAATTATAGCCTCGAACTTATTTTAATCAGCTCGCATATAATTATAAATAGTCAATCAATAAATTCGTCGAATTTCGACCACAGGCGATACTAGTAAATATAAATCCATACCGAATATGTTATAAAGTATATACCATAAAATCGTTTAAACCAAATTTATACAAAGTTGGTATAGATTTATAAGCAAAAGTATAAAATCTTTTTAACCCACATTTGTTTAATTTTTATAGCAACATTGTATAAAAATATGTTGGCAGAGCTTCCAATTTAAGCGCAATATTTTTGTCTTAATATGTATGTACAAAAAAATATTCAACGGAACTATTTGCGCATAACATGATAACTGACAGGAGAACAAACGCCAACTGATTATCTGCTAGCATCTATGAAGTTCGGTAGCTTCGAAAACTCTACTTGTACGTGAAAGTCGAGTGGCTCCGTGAGGTTCTCGTGTGCATAACTAGAATATATATATGATATTTATAAATTTATGGTATAAAAATTATACTATTTTGGATTAAAATAGCTGTTTGAATGGAAATGCAAGTTTTAAACCTACTATAGAGTGGGATAAAATTTAGAATAAATTTAAAATAAAACGAGTTTCTACTACAGAAATGTTATAAAAAAGATTAAATTTACTCTCAAACTTTTTACTGTGTATACAAATATTACTCATTGTCAGTTATAAACTTTTAAAAGGCGATAGATGTAAATTTATTTTCGTCTTTTCTGGTAGAGTTCGTTTCGTCGAAGAATGTATAGTTAAGTAACTAAATAAATAATTTTTTAAATTTGTTAATAGTCACAACGTTTTTCTACTTCATTTTAAACTGATACAGCCTGAGTTAGTAAAAAAGCAGTTATGTATTTAATTTTTTAAAATTTTTTCTTTTATTATTTCATCATTTTATGTGTTTTTTTTTATTATTTTATTTTCCATAACATTTTCTATGAATACCATATTGAAGTATGACGTTGAAAATAGTTTCACAGAATTTATTTTTAAATTTTTAAACTTTTCATTTTGTTGCTATACTTTTTTGTTTTTAATTTTTTTTTTATTCATTTATTTAATAATAACTAGAGGCTAAATTGAAATTAAGTTTTAAATTTTTTTTTTCAGCATAGCATGATTAAATAATAAATTAGTTAAAATTAAATAATATGCAGTTATATGTTTATGTTAAATTTTTCTCATAATATGACTAAATACATTATTTACCAATAACTAGATGCTATGTTTACATATGTATATATATATATATATATATATATATATTTAAATATATTTATATACTTAGTAATATACACAATTTTTTCTTTATGAATATAGTTGTTACATTTACATATACATTGTTTGTCATTTAATAACTACATAACTACAGTTTTTTTTCAGTTAAAGTTCTGTTTAAATGTTGAAGTTGCTTTTTTTATTTTTTTAATGATTTCTACTAAAAAATGAAATTTGCAATTTTGCGCTGAAGTTTTGAGGTAAATAAAATTTTGAAAAGAAAATAAATATATATTTACATAATGATGTAATCAAATGTTTACAAAAGTTATAGTTACAATTCCCTATTTAATTCGTTTGTTTTGCCTTTTTTTTGTTTTTGTTTTTTTTTTTAAGTGTTAAGAAATCTATAATTATACAATTTAATAAACTTTTTAAGTTAATGAGCATTTTTTTTTAAGAAATACTTTTGTTTTTATAAATATTTGATATAAATTCTTTAAGCAACAAACCATGACAACAAAAAACCACTAAATAAATATTTAAATTTTTGTTAAAATTAAATTTTTTACAGCCGGCTGTTCAGCAATTTTGCGCTATACTAAATTATTAAAAAAATATAAAATTAAAAAGAAATAAAATGACAAATTTATAATGAGTATTTGGTACAATTGCGGGTTTTTTGTATTTTGTTAACAAGTATTCCAAAAACACCCTTTTGTGAATTGAAATAAACCATCATCAAAGATGAGAGAGACTATTATAAAGTCAATGTGTCTGCAACATGCTGCTGTGGCACAGTTGTGCAACATCTAGACAACAACTGCAATCAGCTCATTTCGATCATTTCGCTTGTGCCTGACTGATTTCACAGCACAGTGGTTGCCGGTGAACCGGTTACTTTTTGCAACATTTGCATTAGCTGCTCCGTAGCCGATGGTGTTTGCGGTAGATGTGGAAGTGAGGGTGCACAATGACCGCCGCTGCCGCCGCAACTTCCGCCCGACGTCGAGGGTATCGATGGTGGCGATGAGATCGAGGTTCCTGCCGATGATGAGGATGGCGTTAGCGTCTGTTTCGATTCTGTGTGTGGAGGGAGCAACAAAGAAAGCAAATTAGAATCGTTTGCATTCGTATTCTATGGACTGCCTTGCATACTGTCATCGCTTTCCAGGTAGGTGACATATGAGTCGGTGCTGTCGGGATGATGATGTGAGGTGATGCCTGAATCCATGCTGCTGCCACCAGGTGGTCCGTTCATTTGTTGGCCGGGTGGTGCTGGATGTGGTCCCTGTTGATGCTGCGGATGGTGTGGTGGAATTGGTGGCATGCCGCCCAGATCGTAACCATGCATCTTTTTGTTGAAGGAAACGAAAGAAAGAAAAAAAACATATTTTATTTTATATACAAAAATCATTAACGAATCCATGCTTAATTTACCTGATTAACGAGCTGCTGAAATGCTGGCGTGTGCACAATTGCTCCATTACTATCCAAGTCCGCATGTAGTGCAAAATCGGACAAGGCCTTCCATGGCGGCTGATATGTTTGCACATCGAGTCCTTGTAAATTAAGTGGTGAATCATGGCGTACCGGCGAGCTGGCTATCATTGGAATGCCCTGCATTGAGCCGTAACCTAGTTTGCGCCCCTCCTAATCAATCGTACGAATAATGATAAAAAATCTTTCAGATTAATTTTGAACATTCAAACAAACGATCAGGACATGTGCGGATAGTAGTGGATGATGGGTAGATTGTGGCTTAATACCTTTTCCTGTTGCATTTGTAATTTCATTTGTATTGTTTTCTTCTTGTCCTTGCAGCGTTTGTTCTGAAACCAAACACGTATAACTCGCGGTGAAAGTCCGGTCATTTCCACCAGCTGCTCCTTCATAAGCGCATCAGGTCGCGGATTGGCATTGTAGCAGGTTCTGTGGAAATAAAGCGATTAAATAAGATATTTTTATACGACATGGCTTAAACATTTTTGACTGCTCCAACCTACCTTAACGTATGCAATTGCTTTTCATTCAATACCGTGCGCACTCGTGTTGGTTTACCGTCGGATGGACCTGATGTTCTTTTTTCTCTAATACTTTTATGTGAGCCCGATTCGCTGCCAGAATCTGCAAAGAGATAATTTAAAGATCTTTAGTTTTTATTTTCTTTTTTTTTTTGAGTGTATTCTTTATTTTTAGTCAAATTTGTTTAAGCCAAAACAGTGTAGTTGCATGTGTTGATAAATTGTTGTTGAATTCTTCTGGGTAATAAAGAGTATGCATTGAGCAAGATCAAAAGAATTCCTCTCTTGGTAGACATTTGTTAAGTTCAATTGCTAGAAATGCAGTCGTGGAATGCAGTGATGTGTCAATTAAGGCGACTTGGTATTGGTTGTGGTCTAGTTTAAAATAAATTTTGCAGTTAAGTTTTCAATTTCGATGTTGTTAAGACAACAACAATGGATATTATCTCAAGGGATGGAAATAGAAAAAAAAAAAAACAATAGAAATAAATAGTTTAAAAAGTTTTAAAAATACTTTATTTTGTATGAAAAAAGGCATAAAATAAACATATATTCATTATTGTTAGCCCAAAATTAATTGAGAAAAAAATTGTCATATCATATGTTGGTAAGAGCTTTAATTGGTGGGAAGAAATTTGAAAAAAATCTATTTGATTTAAAACAATTTAAAAAAAATTTTTTTCAGGAGAAAGAGAATATCCACAAAAAGTAGGTACGAGTTAATAATTGTAACCATAAAAGTCAAAGATATATGCATATTGGTACCTATAACATATCCATCTTATGACATCATCATCTCAATCTATCTTACCAAATCTATCATGCGAACCTATCATACAATATCGATTATACCATAAAGGCTATAAATATTTATAAACATACCCATAACATTACACCATAACAATTATATACATATTAACAATCTTAACATATTATATCCATACATATACATTAGAGCGGTTCAAAAATATATTAGAAAAATTATGAGTTTTCTTCGGTGCCCGTTCTAATGGGAATAAAAATTCTTTTATACCCAAAAAAAGTTGACCTCTAGATATACTGCAAATCTATATATTCTACATAATATATATTCTATATAAATCTATGTATCACAAATTTCCAGTCTTTTTCTTCGGTGCGCGTCCATTTTCAGAAAGTTCAACTACTAATGGGAATAAAAATACCTTTAGACCCTAAAAAAGTTGACCTCTAGACATTCCGCAAATCGTTTAAAGATAATTTTTGAAGTAGGACCAAACCGTTTTGAATTATGAGATGTCTAAGCCGAAACACACATGGAGCATATTTTTATGGGAAATAATTTTTCACTATTTTACCGAAAGAACAAAAGTCAAAGGTACGATGAAGAACAATGTCTTCAGTAGAGTGCGATAGGGATTAGTTCTGGGACCTCTGCTGTGGGACGTCATGTACGATGGTGTTTTTAAACTTGGTGTAGTAAAACTAGCAGTTATGTTGACAGTAAAACAGCTGGAAAAAGTCAAGGCCTCATTAGCATTCAGTAGCAGATTCAGGTTTGGCTGAGGACGGTCAGGCTTAGTCTAATTGAGCATAAACTCGAAGTAGTGATCATTAGTGTTCGTGAACTGTGACAGAATCAAATCCCTTTATGAATAATCTTGGGTGGTAATCGACTTGCGACTTACATTCAGGCAAAATCTACAAGTCTATATGTTAAAAAGGCTGCGGAAGCATGTATGATACTATCTAAAATAGTGCCGAACACAAAAGGCCCAAGCAAAGGAATAGGAATGTTTTGGGTGGAGCGATTCTATCTAGTAACGAAAGTAACGAAAGCCTAACAGTTCGTAAAAAACTTGCTAGCGTTGAAATGTTGTCTTCCAAGGCTGCTATTGTGAAACCACCCACAATTGTGAAGTCCCTGTACAGGAAAGACTAAAGGTAGTCCCACAAAAATAAGTCTAGTGGGATCAAATCGCATAATCTTGGTAGTCATTGGACTGCTTCAAAACGTGATATTAATTTCTCCCCACACTCGCCTCTCAATAGGTCCATGGTATCGCATGCCGTGTGACATGTGGCACAGTCTTGTTAAAACCACATGTAAACCAACTCCGATTTTTCCATTTTGGGCAAAAAAAGTCAGTTATCATCGCACGGTACCTTGCTCAATTGATTGTAACGTACCGACTTTCATTATTTTTGAAAAAGAACGGTCCCATGATGCCGCCGGCCTACAAATTGCACCAAACAGTGAATTTTTCAGGGTGCATCTGGTACCGTGAATTCTATGGGAAATCTGCGGGAGCTGAGCTGCCTGACTGCTTATGATATGTAGATATAAAGTTCATACTACGATATAACCGTTATTTTTCTGAATTTCGACTTACATCGTACTATAATCAGGCTGACGATATGTGAACAAAGTTGGTTAATCAGGGTTTTATAAAAAACGACCCAATAATGGAGTCATCATATAAAATAGAGTTTTGTTCATAGTACACAAAGTAAACTAAAAGTAACTCTCAAACCTTGTAATACTGTGTTTTTTGTGCCAAAAATCTCGAGGCATTATGCGAATCAAATCTTTTATGGCACCATTTTAGGTGTTATCTTATAATATAATCGAACCTAAAACATACACACTCCACACAATGCTTTATATAATCTGATTGCTGCTGATATCGATGTAATTTAATAAATTTGAAGAAAAACAAACGTAATTAATTCGTGTTTCACAACCTAATAACAACTTGTTATCTCAAACAAAAGATCAATATACAAGTAGAACAATCAGACAATACATGATCTGAGAAGGTTGCTTGTTTTATCAGAGTCGGTGTTGTTTGTTTGCAGACTAGAACGGGTTTTTTGGTGTTCGTTACTTGACGGCGGCATATTTTTTTATCTTCAAGAAATCATCGCAACGGTAATGCATAAATAATCAATGAAATATTAAATAGTATACACCGATATATAACGAAAAAAACTGAACAATAGGCTGGGGCAGAGGGAGTGTGAAGTTATAAGAAAACTAATATAATGGTTGGCCCAAAAAAGTACTGTGAGTGAGAAAGATGTGACACGATCAATGGTAATGAATTCAATCATAGTTGATATGGTTGCTGGTTGCTGTCACAAAAGATGCCGCCAAACAAACAGCAACAACGTTTGACAACATCTCCGCACATTCAACGATGATCAAACAACATATTATTATGTTTGATTGAAAATCAAATAATATTTAGTTAAAGTGAAGTTAAACGTTAGAACTTCTGCGCTATGCTTGCTTGCTTTTCAGGTTGTTCTCATAATATTGATTGATGCATGACGATCGATGATCGAAGCGATCATTTGAAGCACCAACCAACAAAATTTAGTATGCATGGTAATACGGGGTTTTCTATCCTTTTTGTTTTTGCCTATAGTACAAATATTATTTTTTTTTTAAATTTTATGGCTGCATTGCGTGCATTGTTGTTGTTGTTGTTGTTGTTGTTGTTGTTGTATTTGTCAACTGGCGGCGGCGCTTTTGTAGACACAACAATCAACAAACTGGAGCCTCAAGTGCGTGCGCAAATATTACAGCCAGCTTGAAGGAGTGTGCAAAGTGAGTGAGTGAGAACTGACCGAGTGAGAATTGGCAGACGCAGCAAAGGAGTAGAGATCTATGCAAATAACAGTTTATTAAGAAATAAAAAAGGAGTTTAAGTCAAGAACGTTCGCCAATTCAGGTTAAGGTCTGCGTTCAAAGTCAGCTCAGCAGCGTCGAAATAACGGCTATAGCTGTGGGAGAGTATAAGACAAAGTCTAATATACTCTAAGAGAGGGTTTCTCAGATTAAGATGCTGATAATTTAATTGATAATTATTAACAATTTTCTGTACAAACTATAAATATTGAGATTAAGTTATCGATATGTTGTTGTTTTTTTTTTTTTGTCAAGCATATTTTTTTCAATTTCTGTATCACTAACAATTCATTTCTAGGAATTGCATACGAGCTAGATCATAAAATGTACCGCTATGCCGACAATCACTATCGCTCGCGCCATCTACATTAGTTAACGTGCAACGACAACAGTTAGATAAATAAAAACAAACTGAGTTTGTTCAGATTGTTTGGGAACTCTTACCTCGCTATCTCTTGTTTTCTTCTCTATATTTTTTTTTGTATTGGCCTATATTATTATGCAAAAATTCTCTTGGTTTTGAGAAAAATTATCAAGTTTGATAAAATGATAAAATGTAAGAATTGAAGTCTTCAGTAAAATAAAAAACCGAAAATAGCGGTTCTTGTCAAAGGAATAGAGCACACAGAAGTAATACAAGTCAGAGGATATGTTGGAAGACACCGCAATGTTACCTTAGGACGTCTTCCTGCCGACTCTTGATTGTGTTTTTAAATTTTAACTTTTACCATTAGTTAAAAAATATACCCGAAAATTGATGCTTTTGTATCTCACAAAAGATTTCGGTTATTTCTCCGAAAATTCTCATAAAGTAGCGCTAAATTTGCTTTATCTCAGATATTATACATTGAAAAGTTACGAAATTTTGCACGTTAGGATGTTAGGGTGTTGGGAACCCAAGTTTTTATATATTTATCTCACGTGCCTTGCAAAGTACTTGTTAGGATGCCAAAATATTTTGAATGAAAGCGTGGAATGAATAATTAACACTTTGGGTGGAACTGGCGATAAGGGGGCGATCTCCACATGGCAGCGTGTCTAACTGCCTCAACTTGGCGAGGCCAGCATTATCCATGTCGAAATCGTCTCAAGTCGACTCAAACCTCCGCGTGGTGTCTCCTGGAAACGTCAAGAAACTATCATACCGATATACTTTGGCGGCGAATCTGAGCGGCGGGCTTCCTTTGGTCATCAAGCAAAGGTTGTGCGTTGGGTTTGAAGCCCACCATGTAATAAAAATATTTCAATGAAAAGTTTAAGAATAATAAAAGAATGATCCCCAAATCTGATGACGACTACCGCAAACGAAAAACCGATAATGATTTACGGATACCCTAAATTGGGATGGTGCCTCTATCCAACTGATTGATATCTTGGAAAGATATAATGCTGATATCACTGCAATCCAAGAAATGCGATGGAAGGGACAGGGTTGCTTACGGCAAGCATCCTGTGATATCTACTACAGCGGCCATGCGGAGAAGTACGAGTTTGGATGCGGATTTGTAGTTGGCAAGAGAATACGGCATCATGTCCTGCGATTCACTCCTGTGAACGAACGACTTGCCATAACTCGCTCCAAGCAAAATTTTTTAACATAAGCCTTGAAGACGCATACGAGCGCTGCCCCCCTCATGACATAAAAATCGTGCTTGGTGACTTCAACGCCAAGGTGGGTAAGGAAAACATATTTGGTCCTACAGTCGGAAAGTTCAGCCTCCACGACAACACATCCGATAACGGAATGAGGTTGATTGACTTCGCCGCAGCACGAAACATGGTCGTTAGTAGCACTAGATTCAAGCATCTCAATATTCATAAGGCCACCTGGTTGTCCCCTGATCAAAAAACATGCAACCAAATTGATCACGTTTTGATTGACGGAAGGCACTCTTCCAGTGTACTAGACGTACGCACGATCCGTGGTGCTAACATAGACTCGGATCATTATCTTGTCGCAGCCAAGGTCCGCACACGTCTGTGCTCAGCTAATAATCCTCGCAATCCTACACAAAGAAAGCTAGACGTCGACAAGCTGCAGTCAAAACGGACGGCCGAAGAATTCGCTACTCGACTCTCACTCCTGCTTCAAGAAAGCACTCCTTCGATCGACGATATATGCGGACAGTGGACGCACATATCCCACTCTATGCGAACGGCTGCCGAAGAGGTGATAGGCTACCACCGCCCTCGCCGAAACCAGTGGCACGGCCAGGAGTGTCGCGACGCCACTGCAGAGAATGATGCCGCCTACAAAGCCACCCTGCAGTCGGTTGTAACGCGTGCTGTTAAGGAGCGATACCGAGAGAAGAAGAGGGAAGAGAGACGCATTTTCAGGCGAAAAAAACGAGAGGCGGAAATGGTGAAACGAGATGGCGCTTACCGTTGGTCGGTTTTGGCCTAGTCTAAGAATTTGCGCCAGCCTCTTTTGTCGTGCGCTTGCTGGCGCCAGTTGGAAACTCCAAGCGTTGTCAGATTATCCAATGCCTGGTCTTTCCAACGGAGATGCGGTCTTGCTCGTCTGCGTTTGCCACCGCTCGGTTCTGAATCCAATATCTTTTTCGCTGGAGCTTCGTCGTTCATTCTCTCGACATGACCTAGCCAGCGAAACCGCTCTATTTTAATACGCTTGACTATATCGATGTCAGCATATAGCTCATACAGCTCATGGCTCCGTCGTATTCGGTACTCGCCATTGACGCAGATTGGACCATAGATCTTGCGAAGGATTTTTCTCTCGAACGCTCCCAAAGTCCTTTCATCAGAGCTGCTCAACGTCCAGGTTTGTGATGCGTATAGTAAGACTGGCATGATTATTGACTTATAGAGCGTCAGTTTTGTTCGTCGAGAGAAAGCTCTGCTTCTCAATTGCCTACTGAGCCCAAAGTAACACCTGTTGGCAAGAGTTATCCTTCGTGTAATCTCAGTACTGATATCGTTGGAGGAGTTAATGCTGGATCCCAGGTAAACAAAGTCCTTCACTACCTCAAAGGAGGTGTTGTCAACAGTGACGTGGTTTCCAAGACGCTGGGACTGTTTGTTTGTTGACACAAGATACTTCGTTTTATCTGCGTTCACTGCGAGACCCATTCGACTCGACTCTTTTTCTAGCCTGGAGAATGCTGCACTGACTTCGCGCGTATTTTGACCAATGATGTCAATATCATCAGCATTCATCAGCAGCATAACACTCTTATAGAAAATTGTGCCGCTGCGTCTCATGTCAGCAGCTCGGATGATCTTCTTCATGACTATATTAAAAAAGTCGCACGATAAGGAATCACCTTGTCTGAAACCTCGCTTGGTATCGAAAAAAAGGGAGAGGTCCTTCCCGATTTTCACTGCACTGCTGGTGTTGTTCAGTGTCATCCTGCAAAGACGTATTAGCTTCGCAGGAATACCAAATTCAGACATGATGGCATATAGGTGACTCCTTATTGGATTGTCGAAGGCGGCTTTGAAATCGACAAAAAGATGGTGTGTGTCGATTTGTTTTTCGAGGGTCTTTTCCAAGATTTGTCGGAGAGTGAAGATTTGGTCGATGGTGGACTTTCCAGGTCTGAAGCCACACTGATAAGGTCCAATCAGTTGGTTAACGATGGGCTTCAGTCTTTCACACAATACGCTCGACAGGACCTTATATGCAATATTAAGAAGGCTAATCCCACGGTAGTTGGCGCAAATGGATCGCCTTTCTTGTGGATTGGGCAGAGCACACTGAGGTTCCAATCATCTGGAATGCATTCTTCCGACCATATTCTGCATAGAAGTCTGTGAATGCATTTAAACAGAGCTTCGCCACCGGTCTTAAACAGCTCAGCCGGTAGGCCATCGGCTCCTGCGGCTTTGTTGTTTTTAAGCCGAGCTATAGCTGTTAAGACCTCGTTATAGTCGGGCAGCGGAACTTCAACGCTGTCATCCATAATTTGGGTTTCCGGGATATCATCTCCACTGGCGGGATTGTTGTCAGCGTCGCCATTTAAAAGTCTAGAAAAGTGCTCCCTCCATAACATCAGTGTACTCTGGATATCTGTCACTAGATTCCCATTCTCGTCCTTGCAGGAAGAGGCTCCGGTCTTAAAACCATTGGCCAGGCGTCTTATTTTTTCGAAAAATTTTCGAGTCTCATTCCTGTCGCCATGCATCTCAATTTTCTCGCACTCACGCATTTCCGCCTCTCGTTTTTTTCGCCTGAAAATGCGTCTCTCTTCCCTCCTCTTCTCTCGGTATCGCTCCATAACAGCACGCGTTACAACCGACTGCAGGGTGGCTTTGTAAGCGGCGTCCTTCTCTGCAGTGGCGTCGCGACACTCCTGATCGTGCCACTGGTTTCGGCGAGGGCTGTGGTAGCCTATCACCTCTTCGGCAGCCGTACGCATAGAGTGGGATATCGATCGGAGGAGTGCTTTTTCGAAGCAGGAGTGAGAGTCGAGTAGCGAAGGCTTCGGCCGTCCGTTTTGACTGGTTTGAGGGCACGAAATGATTCCAAATTTAGAATTAAGGCTATTGGGAGTCATATATGACTTACATGCACAGTTCACAGAGATAATCCGTGTGTGAAGAACTAAAGTAACAACAATTTTTATTGTTTCTTGACTGGCAGCCCTTAATACCTGGTCTTCCTAGGCCCGGGCCTTATCGTCCTTAGGGCAAGTCTGCTTCTTTTACAACGATAACATACATCATCGTAGTTTAAGTGGCTGAACTTTTTTAGATAGAAGGCGCTATGCCACGCCCAATAGACAAATAAATAAGGCAAAGCAATGTTTTGTGATAACAATTTAAAAAAAAAAAAACTAAAATTTGATATTTAAAAAAAACAGGATTCTTGGATTTAAAAAAAATCACTTTTATTTATGTATATTTGTTGTAAGTATTAAGTTATTATTTCCAAAATATTATCTGCCTTTTTTCATAAACAGAAAAGTTATGATGCTTTTGTGAGTTTTTACAATAAATGGTCAATTTTATATTGGAAAATATTAAAAAATTTTGTAAAATTCGAAAACGAATGACCAAAAAGGATTCTAAGACAAAACTTTTTTATACTATTATTTGAAGTGTAAAAATTTTATTTTTCAATTTGCTATTTTTAAAAAACAAGAGAGTGATCAAGTTTTCAAGAAGTAAGTTTTTGCAAAGAATGGTCAGTTTTTTGTGGAAAAATATTCAAAATTATCAAAGTTTGAAAAGGGATTACAAACAAAAATTATCAAAAAATTACCACACCTCTCAGAAGGATATACAAAATCATGTGCGCGTAAAAACTAATATATATTCAAGGCAGGAATCCCCAGGGTTCATTAAATTGCTACCACTTATGGCGAATATCTTTATTAATATTTACATAGCCTTCTGATCGAGTTTTGTTAAGATCGTCCATATTTTGTATGTATCTCTCATACAAAATATTATAAGAATTTAATAGAGGTACAAGGAGGTACTTCTTGTCTAACCGACTTCAACCATTTGCAGTACTCTACTTGTTCAGCTTTCTGACAAAGAAGTTTTGTCTGTTAAGATTGGATTTCATTTGCATGTACCTGTCATACAAGAGCATGTTAGAATTTAATAGCGGTTCAAGGGAGGTACATCTTGGGTCTTGCCCATTTCAACCATTTTCAGTTCACATCAGTTATTCTATTTGTTTAGCCTTCTGACAAAGACGGTTTGTCTAAGGTTTATTAAATTCGGTTCACATTTGCATGTACTTCCCATACAAGAGCATCCAAGGGAGGTACCCATTAATTTCGACCATTTTTATTGTAAGAACACATCTTGTATTCTATATGTCTTGCCTTTTGGCCCAGTTTAATTTAAGATCGGGCAATTTTTCTATGCACACGTACATAAAATTATGTAAGAACTTAATAGAGGTCCAAGGTAGGGGGTTTTACCTAGGGTTTTACCGCTTTCAAATATTTTCAGTACACATCTATTGCTTTATTTGTCTAGCCTTCTGACCGAGTTTCGTTAAGATCAGCTTACTTTATTATGTGCCTCTCTTACAAAATCATATCAAAAATAATTGAGGTTCAAGGTAGTTGGATTTCATTGGACATTTCTAAACATTCCAAATGACTGACCGATTTCAACCATTTTTATGTAAAAATATAGCGGCCTTAAGTGGTAAATAACATAATAGAGTAATTGTGGTGACCGTGGCATACAGGTTAAGCGTAAGGCTTAGCATGCTCAGAGCCCGAGTTCAATCTCCAGCCGCGGCAAAAGTTTTTTACAATAAAAAAAGCCTCTCTGCAGACAATGACAAGCCTCAGAGAGTAAATAATGCCGTTCGGAGTCGGCATAAAACCAAGTAAAGACTGTCCCAGCAATAACTATCCTTTTATTTTTAGGTTATTTATAAAAAAGTGTTATCTCTATAGTAACATATTTG
Organism: Tetanocera ferruginea; assembly: GCA_958299015.1. Taxonomy (NCBI): domain Eukaryota; kingdom Metazoa; phylum Arthropoda; class Insecta; order Diptera; family Sciomyzidae; genus Tetanocera; species Tetanocera ferruginea. The sequence continues at coordinate 116,105,376 of OY282641.1, read as the reverse complement.
GTACCTAAATAATGTATAAATATAGCAGATTAAAAAAAATTCTCATTAGTAAAATAAAAGAGCTACTGAAAAGATGTCGTCTCAACAAGAAGAAAAACGGAAAGCAATTATTTGCAAATACCTGGAAAATCCAAGCACCATGTACAAAAAGATCGCTAAGGTAGTTGGCGTGTGCGTAAAAACTGTTGGAAGGACCATAAAATGATACGAACAGCTTACCCCTTTATCAAAAACGCCAGGATCAGGGAGAAAAAGTGGTTCAGCGAACCAAGCGGTGGCCCAGAACGTTAAGCGGCTGTTCACTCAGAATCCAGGCACTTCGGTTCGTGATATGGCAGCAAAAGCAGGAACATCGAAGTCAAGTGTTCAACGGATTAAAAAATTTTACAACCTAAGGAGCTATAAAGTACAAAAAGTACCTGATAGGTCAGAAGAAAAGGACGACGTAGCCGAGAGGAAGACTGTATAGCGATTACCTGCTTAAATTTGATTGCGTGATTATGGACGATAAAACGTACTGCAATGCGGATTTTAAACAGTTAACTGGACTTGGATATTTACTGCGGTTAGAAGGGGTGGAGCATCCTCTAAATTTACCACCGAAAAAACATACCAAATTTCCAAAGAAATACATGGTGTGGCAGGCCATTTGCAAATGTGGCCTCCGAAGTAAGGAATTTGTGACAGATCGCACAATCAACCAGTGCTGTTACTTTACCACAATTGTGGTAGATCTACCACTTTTTTCGTCGTTTTTAACTTCTACCACTTTTACCACCCACTATTTATCTTTTTCCAAAATCTACCACTATTTTGTTTCCGTCATAATTTTTCCCATTTTAAAATTACAATTTCAAGTTTTGTTTCTACAATTTAAATATTTTTGGAACATTTTGCCGAGACAGGGTAATTTTTTGAATGTGTGATTAAATTTAAAAAATTTTATTTAGATTAAATACATGTTAGAAACATCTTCTTATCCATGAAAATCAAAAAAATTATAAAATTTTTTCAGTTCTTTTTCAATTATTCCAAATATGTTTTAGATCATGAAAACGCTAGTTTAGTCACAGCTACTTTTCCTGGGGGAATCCAGCCATTTCAAAAATATCTGCATCCCCCCTTCTGAATAAGAAGTCAGACAAGTTTTGAAACGCTTCGTTTTGCAACCTGAGCCAAAATAAAATTTCATCCTCTCGCGCTTGCAAATTATCGACTTTTTCCCATATGCAGGAGACAAATAATTTTTCAGCATTTAAAAGGAAATATTTGTTTAAAAATATCCCTACGATTTTTTCTTATATTTTATAAGAGTGTTTAAAATAAAAGTTTTTTAAATTTAATATAAGACCTAAGCTACAAATATTTTGGTGCGCATAAAAATTGCTTTAAAAATGCTTATTTTTCTGGTTGCTCACGAGCAGATACCAGTCTGCTCTTGACTTGTTTGCGGTTCGGTTCGTACTTTGAAGCTTTTAATTGGCAGCGGGGTTTAGGGAATATACAAAGTGTATACATTTCTAAAGTATTTGAGGTTCGCAAACCAGGGAATCTAAAAATTTATACAAATAAGCTTCCCAATCGGAAGATAGGCAAGCTCCTCTTCTGACGGATTCATCTTTTCCTACTGCTTAAAGAATTTAAAAAGGCGCTATCACTTTAGTTGATGTGCAGGAAGCCGAAAAGCGATGTGGACAGAAGAAATAAGAAAGGGAAAATAATTGAAAAACAGGCACAAAACATGACATAAATCTCTGTTTACTGTGAAAAATTAATGTATCTCGTTCATTGCCAAAAGAAGCTTCGTAGATTCTTTGCCCTTTTTAATCACTACATTTTCATACAAAACAAATATATGACGTTTGGAAGCGAAGAGTCATGATCTCCGAATCTAAGAGTATGTGACAGGAAGCTATGAGATGATCACTTTTCCTGGTGGGTTGAGCTCGAGAGCTAGCCCATGTTCTTGGAGAAAATGGCGGGAGACCACTTCTATTACCTTGAATTCACATTTAAATTGTCTTTATGATCGGGTTTTCACTATTAATAATGGATGAAATGCTTTTTTGGAATATAATTTGAGAATAAATTGTACTTTTTGAAAAAAATCTACCACTATTTGTCTTAATCTACCACTCTTTTTGAGCAACTTCTACCACTATTTAAAATTTTCAAGTGACAGCACTGCAATCAACACCGAAATTTACATCAGAGAGTGTCTGGAGCGGCGTTTGCTGCCTTTTGTACGTCAGCACCAAGGTTCAGTACTCTTTTGGCCTGACCTAGCAACATGTCACTACGCCTAGAGAACGATGGATTGCTACCAAGCCAATAGTGTCACTGTGGTGCCAAGAGAAGCCAATCCTCAGAATTGCCCCGAACTTCGTCCAATATATATTGGGCTTTAATGAAAAGAAATCTTAAACCTCGAAAAACATTGAAATATTTCGAAGTAAATGGCGTCGGGCATAGACTAAGGTCAACGAAAGGTCGGTAAAAAAAAAATTTAATTTTGTCAAAGAAATCAAAGGGGGTAGCCTTGATTTTTTGATGGCACGGATAGTTTATTAATTTAGTGTCAAGACAAAATAAATTCACCTAAAATCCAATATAGACTTTGAAAGAAAATAAAAATGCAATTTGAGTTTTTTGTTTTTTGTACAACAAAAATCATTTTTATCCCATATTATAAGAAAAAATCAAATTGTATGGTCTTTTTTTAAAAAGAATAGTTTAAATATAAACAAACAAAAAACGGTATTGTTTTCAAAAATTTTAACCAATAAGACTTAAATACAAAAAAGAAATAAATAAAATTTATTCACAGATGGCGGAGTTATTGGCTTCAGAAATTAGAACATTCAATTTGAGACAGTTTTTTTCTCTCTCTCTTGGCATTTGGTTGAAACACACGCTAAAAAACTAACGACAATATTAAGAAAATTCATTAAAAATACTTTTGGTTAGAACTTTGCTGTAATTTTTATCACATTTGAAAGAAAATTTAACAAACTTTTAGAAAAAATTAGAAAAATTGAAAAACCGTTAAAATCCAATCAAGATATTTACATGGAAAGTCAAATTTTTGAATTCAAAACACATTTTTTAACAAATTTTACAATTGACGAATGAATAAAACTACATTTTTTTAAGAAATTGTTACTTTTAAAAAAAATTCAAATTCGAAAATTCCAACTCAAAAACTCTCCTCCAACCGAATTTCATATTAATCAATGATCGGGTTTTTTCTCAAAAATTTAATTTCTCTCTTAGAAGGTTGGGAACCCCCTCTATCAGATATATCATTTATATATACATTCTGCACATCTGGGCAACATAACCTTTCGAATGATATAAGTTTCATTTATTTTGAATTTTTAATAAATACCAAAAAAGCGTACGACAAACTTTAATGTTCACGTATTAATATATAAGATCTTATAGCAAATCCTATTTTTTATATCTTAAGATTTATTTTAATGTTAATTTATACTTAAATCAGAGATTACAAGAAACATTTTTGTCCATTTTTAATCATTCCCTTGATTAGTTGCCTTTATTTTTGTTCAAAATTATAAGTTACCTTTTATTGCAAATAAGTCTGGCAGATAGCACTGTAATACATGCTCTATATGCTATATTTTAAGTAATACGATGTGCCATGGTGGCTGCAAATATTTTTAATTTTATAGGCCTGGTAAACAGGACTGGACTAGATTATGATTCAAAAAATTTTTATAACAACGGTTTTTGTTCCAAAAAACTCTATACCATGATAAAATATACCTGTTGTTTCACTTCTAGATGTTATAAGTAACGTACATCCTTAGTTACGGTTACAGGAATGAATAAAGGATGAAACGGAAAAAATGTCTGACCCAAATTTTTCTTTGTGCATGTTAAAGAGGCAGGAAATCCCCACTCCGAACGTCCGGTGTTTTTGTTCTGAAGAAGTTTTATATGGTAGATTATACTCTCTGCAGAGAGATGGCGGCCGATCAGAAATATTTTTGATCGACCGTGTATATACTATAACAATGGAAAGATAGTTTTTTTTCTGGAAAGCTCTTGAGACTACGTAGCAATCAAAAGTCCAACCATGGCCAACCAACCAGTCCAACCATGGCCCAATCAAACCCATTATACCCTTTAAGAATTCGTTTCGAAATATTTCTTCTAAAGTCTTTTTTGGGATAAATTAAACAACATCATGGAATGAATGTTATTTTTTTTTCGTTTTGTTTTGAAAAACTACATAAGACAACTTCTTTTAAAACTCACCTGACATAGACCCCAATTCGCTGGAATGATTATTATTGCTAAGGTTGGTATTGTTGTTGTTATTACTACTGCTATTATTATTATTATTACTTTCTACCGATGACGTTGTTAAACTGCTTTGAGAGGATTTTTCCAGCACATCGTGATCCTCCTTGCAATATAAAGCGCCACCGTCTCGTAACGCAAATTCGTCGCCTTAAAAAAAAAATACATAAAATATTTTAATTTTTAAACAAAAATTTATAATATACTCAAATATAAATACATAAAATAATTTTTTTTTACACAAATATAATAAAATTGCACCTACCTGGCAACAATTGTCTTGCACACGCTGAGCAACGAAAACATTCAATGTGAAAGATTTTCGTCTTTGCACGCATCACAAAATCATTTTTACTAAATGAATTTGCGCATTTATCACATTTTGTACCAAATAATCTGTAAAGAAAATAAGCAAAAAAAAAAAAACAAAATAAAAAAAAAGAAACAAAAAAAAACAAATTAATAAATATTTACTTAATTTATTTAAGACTTGTTTGCGTAACGTATGTAATAACCCTGAAAAATAACGTTAATATATGTATGTCTGATGTTGTGCATGTGTGTGTATTTCTTATACACTAAAAACCTTTGTCTGTAGCATGTTTGAAAAACGGTATTTTTTTAAGCTGAGTTTTTTTTTATTTATTTATTTTTATTTGTTAACAACACATGTTTTTCTAATGAATAACTATTTTATTAACAATTCATTGCTGTTGTTGTTGTTTTTATTGTTGTTATTTTTATTGCTATGTTTGTTATTGCAATAAACATTGTTATTGTTGTTTTGTGTTGCTGCATTTTATAGCCGCCAATCAATCATAAAATAAGTGTTAATTTATGACTTTGATTTGTGCTAATAAATAATTTAAGCTATTTATTTGCATAAACAGTTATCTAGGATTTTTATTATTTGTTTTTATTTTAGACGAATTTAACGCTTAACAAGCAAAACAATTTAGTCAAAATATGAATTTTATTTGCTTCATTTTATATAACAAATTTTGTGAATATTGCTGTTATTTTTATTTATTTAGATTAATTCTTTAAAGAAATTAAAAGGTTAAAAAATAATAAAAATAAATGATTTAGAAGAAGAATAAATAGAAAGAGAAAAAATATAATATTGATGAAAAATCTATTAGAAAATCTATAAATAAAAATGGAATCTTGGAAAAAAGTGTTAAGGAAATCATGTCGCCTATTTCAATACCTTCGTTATAAGAATGGAAATTCATTATTTTTGATATTAAAAAATTAATATCGATATTAAAAAAGGACCGTTGCTAGGGGGGAAAGCAGGAACGTAGTTTCAAAATACACGCATTACTAACAACAAAAGTATAAAAATGATCCCTTATAAAAATAAGAACATATCAAAAAGAAAATAACATGTAGATTCACATTGAAAAAAACGGTTTTATCTCGTCAGTGCATTTGTCAATTGGGATGAAAATTTGCAATTCTATGTTTTCATATCAAAGGAATTGATTGATTGGCTTAATTTTTTTTATAAATCAATCAATAGTGGGACTCTTCGATTGTGGGTCCCGACACTAGTGGTTAAAACTCGATATTATTAATCACTGAAAAAGACCGATTAACTTTCTGATATGAAGAAACTACAGTCACTTTGAATCCCGAAAAGATTTTGAAATTTAAAAAAATTAATGATGTCTAATGATAGTGTTATCCTTTGCATAAAATCGGTCGGAAGTGCTTCTAAAATCCATTTTTCGATTTCATTCGTTCCCATGGTTATAATAATTTTTTATAAGCTTTAATTTTTTTGATTTTTTGGGGTAGGATAATATGGTAGGAACGAAGACCGATTGTGTAATCAGTAAAACAAAAATTAGAAAATATTTGCATAACATCAACAAGCACTCAGATATAGAATTTTTCCGGATCGAACAAGAACCACTAAAGAAGTAACGAAAAAATCATAATAGCACCATAAGAGTCATTTAAAAAAAAAACATTTTTTCGAAAATGTCTTTCAAATATCTAACGATTGAGGCGGGGTCAATAAAGGTTAGTTTTAGTGATACGCTCTAATGAGCATCAACATATAAAGTGTTTTTTTGCTATTTGTTTTTATGGTGTACAATTTTTGACATGTGCTAAAATCAAAAATGCTCAGTAAGGTTATCCAGTTCACCATGAATAGACCAACAATTGAACCAGAAGCGCTTGCAAATTATTGAATTTTATTATAAAAATATTCAAATAAAAAAATTGTTTTATATAAAAATATATTTATTATAAGTATTCTATGAGAAATGTGTTTCGCAAATGACGTCCATTTTATGGTAGTCATAATCGACCCACCGAACAGGCTAACCAAGGTATTGTGACCAAATTTCGCACCAGTTTCAGTTTATTCACCAACCCGTATGTGGACAGTGCGTATCGAGGAAAATATTACTGCTGTATCAGACAGTGTTAATGAAGATAGCGATATTTCACTTCGTCGCTGTTTTTAACAATTGAGCGTGTGTTATTCGACCACCTGGAACAGGACCTCAGTACAATACCATACAAAATACAAGAAGTGAAGCCGGCTGACTTACCACAACGTCGTTTGTTTGGTGAAAATGAGCGTTAAAGTTACTGAAGATAAATTTGTTTATCAAAAAAATTGTCTTCATTGAAGTAGCTCACTTTTGGCTTAATAGAATGTCAACAAGCAGAATTGCCGCAATTGGTCTGAAGAGCATCCAGAGACAGTATAAGAGCTGCCAATGTATCCTGATAAATGCGCGGTTTGTGGGCCGGCGGCATCATCATTGGACTGTTTTTTTTCAAACAATACTATACCATGGACCTATTGAGAGGTGAGTGTGGTGAGGAATTAATCTCACGTTTTGGCCACCAAAATCATGCGATTGACCCCACTACATTATTTTGTGAGGTGCTCTCGTGTACTGGGTCAAGTCAGCCACAATTGCAGCTTTGGAAGACAACATAAGGTCTGTTTCCGTACTCAAGTCATGAAACTTGAAATTACTAGAAAGCGTTTCTTTTAACATTTTTCCAGCACGAGAGAGAAAACGAACAAGCAAAATGTCTCTTTTTGTCGCTCTCTATTACTCGAACTTAACTTGAAAAATTTCTTCGAGCACGAATCTCGAGCTTCAATTAGCTGATTGTCAGAGCACTGTTGCCAGATTGAGGTAAATTTCCCTATATGAGGTAATTTTTGACTCATTTTTTGGGCAGAGGCAAAAAAGTTAATTTTTGACTAAAAGTGGTAAAATTTTGCAATATAAAATTTTTTTAAGATTTCCAAATATTTGAAGTTTCTGCACTTTTGTCACCTCTCTGAACGTACTCCCAAGCAGTCCTTTATTATTGGGAGTACCCTTTTGTACCAAAAAATAACAAATTTTAACTTAAAAACTAAGGAAATTGTTGAAACACACCAAGACATAAGACGTAATAAAATGTTTTGAAATTGAATTGAATATTGCTTAAAAGAATATCGGTTATAGAAAGCTATGACCAGTTCCTACAAAAAAAGTTAATGGAAAAGTGGATTAAAGAAGTCCCTTCTTTCACATCGTGAATTGGAAAAGTTGTTGGCAATAGGAAGAAACGAATTGTTCAAGGCAAGCAAAGAAATGTTTTGTCGTGGAAGTAGTGAAGTGAGTTAAAACGACTGTTAATCATTTAAAATTTTATAATTTTTTTTAAGAAAAAGGTAAATTTTCTCAGAAAGTGGTAATTTTTTCAAAAATAGTGGTAAATTTCAGTTCGGTTCTCTGGCAACACTGTGTCAGAGTGATAAAATAAAACAATGGCATTATTTTGTGAAAAAAGTATGCAATTGGTAAGCAAGTTAATAAAAATAGTTGAAATAATCAAAATAAACGCTTACGAAAGTGTTTTAAATACAAAAGCAAGACAATTCAATTTTATTGTTTTCTAAAAGTGCTGTTGTGCTTGAAATCACATCTGTAAAATCTGCATTCATATTCAGAATTCTAAGTACAAGTGAATAGGGACACAAGAATGCATTCAATGAATACAAAATTGATCCAGGAATAAAATTTTCAATTCACATTCAATTTTAAAAAATTTATTTATTATTCATTTCGATTATTCATTTGGTTATTCAGAATAATACATTAATTTTTTTATTCAAATGAATGCTATTCATAAAGAATGCAATTCACAAAGAATCGTTTTTCATTTTGCATTCATGCATTCATTTTTTATTCATTATTAATTTTTTATTCATTACTAATTTTGTATTCATTATTCATTTTTTATTCATTGTTCATTTTTTAATCATTATTCATTTTTTATTCATGAGAGAACACTATTTTCACTCTTTTCATGTGAAGCTACCCAGTTGCGAATTCAAAACTGAAATTTGAATACTTGAAAAAAATAATGAACCAAAATAATATGAACCAAAGGTATGAATAAAAAAACAAAAATGAATAAAAAATGAATAATGAGTAAAAAATGAATGCATGAATGCAAAATGAATAACGATTCTTTGTGGATTGAATTCTTTGTGAATAGCATTCTTTATGAATAGCATTCATTTGAATAACAAAATGAATGCATTATTCAGAATAACGACAAATGAATAATAGAAATGAAAAAGAGAGTTTTCATATTTGAAATCATGTTCTCAGATCTTCGCATGGTGTATATAATTTGGTCAAGGATGAAAATGGTATTTTGTCTTGTTTTCGTTATTCTAGAGGAGCTAGATTTCTAGATATTCTAGATTTTTGATGACATGACAGATATGAATGACACTTTATGGGTATGTGATAAATTAAATCAAATCGTCTTGTAAAATCTTTCTTTGTGCTATACAATTTTTGATTGCTCAAGGTGTCAACAACAATTATACATACTTCAATTTGGCTAAAATGTGGCCTTAATTCTTGAGCAGTTCCAGAATTACACAGTTCAGCTGGAATTAATTATTATTTTATGTAACTTTTATTTATTTCTATACCAGTTTTTAAACAAATTGTATTTGAGTTAAACCCCATTTCCACAGTCAATTTTCTTGTGCAAGAAAAGTTGGAAGCCTACCAACTTATGTTATAAATTGCATGCAATTTTAAATATTGCATGCAATACAAGGTTTACATGCTCAAAATTGCATGCAAACGTCAGAAAAATTAACTGTGGAAACGCGCCTTTAATTTTAAATTTAATTTTTATGATCTTAGCAGATAAACTGGAGTTCAACATTGACGTAATGTATAAGAATATTATGATCAAAAATCAAAAAATTATTTCAAGTCATATCGGTCTGCACTATAGTTTTTATTCATTCATTTATGATTGACTCATTTTATGACCTACACTCAGAAAAAAGCTTATCGGAATATGATAAAAAAGGCATCATATTTAGAGAAAAATTGTAAAGACTTTGCTCCAGAGAATGCTATTCTCTAATTTCGATACTAAAAATTCTCTAAAAATGATAAAAAGATTCCATGAAAAAGAAAAATATATCGTTTTTTGAGAAAAAACTTTTTATTTTTGAGAAAAGATTTGTTTTTATTGAAGAAAATACTTCTCTTAGTGAATTTTTTATCAAAATATAAGAAAAGTTTTTCATTTTCAATAAATTTTTCTCTATAAATGAGAAATTTTTGTGCGAGAAAAATAGTTATCATTATTAGAGACATTGAAATATTTCCATTTCCTAGAAGTAAAGAAATATTTCTTCGAAAATGTGAAAATTTATTCTAATTTAAGAAAATTTTATTTGAAAAAGAGAAAATTTCTATATCGAAAAAAGAGAAATTTTTTACCGGAGCAAGGTATGTGTTTTTTTCTCAGTGTACATAATGATTGAAATGAAGCTTAGATTTCAATATGTCATTTTCATGGTCAGTTATTGTCATTTTGAATGTAAAATAACTACTTTTTATTTTTATTGATGTGATATGTTAAGAGATATAAATGCAACTCAATCGAATATAACTCACTGAAAATTTATATAAGGTTGAATTTGTGTAAAAATAAAAAGTTTTTATATTTATATAATAATTTAAATGTGAGTGTTAATAGATAATTATGAGTTTTCAAAATTTTATATAAGAAAAAAGTTGAATTTCAAGTCTCAAAAACTAAATTTCAAAGTTAAAACCTATGTAAACATAATATTGAAGTTCAACTAATAAAAATCAGACATCGTATAACTAATTTCAATAACTCACACCAATAGTATTACCAACAGCCGCTAAGCTCTATAGCCACAATTCCACTATTTTTGCACTTCAATGAATTTCTTTGTGCTGCCGCTAATCAATAAAGTGACATCTATTCAAGCATATCTCACATATTCACTTCAAGCAACGCAACGCAATGCAACGCTCAATTGAAAAGTGTGAAAATAATTATTGCACTCATTGCAATAAAAACCACAACCAAAGTTTAATGAGAAAAACAAAGAAACTAACAATAAGTAAAAAATTAAACAACAAAATATTAAAGCCTATAAAAGCCAATTTATTGCAGAGAAGCTAAAAAAATATATTATGCAGATAGCTGAATACAACCAAAGCCAACTTGCCAGACTTGTGCAAAAGCCGGCGCGGCGCACACGTGACAAATGCAAAATTAGACTCTGAACCAGCTGAAGTTTGTGTATCGGGTAGCTAGTTTAAATAAATAACATATTGATAACTTAGCAAAAAAATAACAACAACAAAATACAGCATATATTTCAACTTATTTGAGCAAATAATTAGCTGAAAACAACTAACTATTTGTACAAATAAAGTGCGAACAAAGCACGCAATAGCAGAAAAACTGACAGCTCATGACTTATGAACGCACGCGCTACTTTGATAGATAAGCTTGTCGCTAGTTGCTGCCGCCTTGTGTGGGGGTGCACAGACGTACAGCGACTTGCCCATCATTCAAACGCGTCTGCGTTATAAATTGCACAGTACTACTCACCTAACATAATCGCGCTTACAGTACGTTTTGCCATCGCGCACGAAACATGTACAGCTTTCATCCAGAAATTGTCGACATTCCTGACACTTTAGACACGCCGCATGCCACTCCAGATCAGGGGCGACACGCAGTATGTACTGGTCGTGGATTTGCCCGCCACAGCCCACACAAAGTGATAAACGTTGTTTTTCTGCAAAGATAACAAAGAGGGAAAAAGAAAATAAGAAATATATTAAAGAAAAGCTATGATAAATAAAATGCTGATGATGATGATGGACAGAAAATTTCATAATTTATACGAAAGTCGGAGAAATTAATTGAAAGCACCGCCAAAAGTTGAACGCATCATTCTGACAGATGGTAGGAGAAATGTTGCAAAAATAAGCCTTATGAAAATGTACGCAAATAAATTCTGACGTATGTGGTGAGTTTTTTTTGTTCTGCATATCAACTGCGTCGATAAATAACAATTTGCATGCTTTTGCATTATTTATAATTTGGTTTTTTTTTTTTTTTATTTATGGACGAAAGTTTGGTGAGTATGAAAAAAAAATGGATATGTTGAATGATTCATGAGTTGCAAATGTTGCACTTTTAAGGCCGCGGTTATAGCGAACGCGATTCAGACAGGCAGGCTGAAATCTGTGTGAAAAAACGAGATGCAAATAGCTATCTATCTCGCTTGTTCACATTGCCTGTCTGCCTGCCTGTCTGAATCGGCGTTCACTATAATCGCCGCCTAATTTAGGATATCTTGAGAGGTTGAGGTAAAAGACGTGGTAAGAAGAGGTATAGGAAGATGTAGACTTAGTGTAGAGGTATAGGGATAAAGTTTCAAAGGTTCGAAACTCATGGCCCCACCGTTCAGGCAGGTAGGCAGACAGACAGGCTGAAATCTCAGTGAACAAGCGAGATAGATAGCTATTTGTATCTCGTTTGTTTGCATTGTTTGCCTGCCTGTTACATTGCATTGTTTACGCCTTACACCTAGAACCTCCACATTAAATCTTCATTCCTGTATAAGCCTAGTGGAACTGCCGTATGACATGACTTTACGGGGTGAGGGAACATTACTGAGCTGGAGACTAAATTTTCTACTCTATTACAAACCGATGGGTTTCGAACAGCTTTTTTTTCGAACAAAACTAATATTTTTCTCGCATTAACCCCATAGGTGATCTTTATGCCAAGGGCAGAAAAGCTTTACCTTGAGCACATGGTTGGAAGACATGGTTTGGGTCTGCATGGACTGCATGCAAAGTTGGCCTTATAATTGGAAGTAGACTATTCCTACGTGTGGCATACAGGTATACTTATAGGCATACATATAGACGTCAAAATTTGCCACGAGGCGACTGAGTGGAAACCTCAAGATAGTAGAGGATGTGGTAGACCCAAAACTACCTGGAAAAGGTTGTTGGAAAAGTCATCACATTTTGGCCCTATGTTCTCTGTAGAAGTAACAGGAATACATTCATATCGTGCTAATACTTAGGAACAATACTAAGGTTCTCCACTTCTTTTAGCTGGTTTCCTGTTATCGCTAAGCCATTTGCAAATATGATGACATTGGCTCCTGTTGGAGAGTCTTATATAACCATTATCATGACATTCCACAGAAGGGTCTCTAGTACAACTGACCCCTTTGGAATACCTTCTGTGAAATTGTAGGTTATTTTGCCACCATTGTTGTAATATTGCAGCGCTTTCTCATCGACGTACTTTACAATGAGATAGTAATTTCGTGAGATAGCTAGCTCTTTACTCTAAACTGCCTTAAAGGTTTCAAAATCTAGCCAAATCTCCAGTTGGCTGACTTGTGCGCATTACGTTCATAAGAGTTGCTTAAAGGAAATATTGATTTGCACTCTTTCTCTATGAAGGGTCTTGTATAGCTTTCTGCGCACTGGTGATGACAGAAGCGCTTAGTGGGCCGATTATTTAATATTATTTAAAGCTCTAGTATAATTTCGGTAGCCGTCGGAAGTGGAAGCTAAAATTTTGTAAAATAATGATAAAACCAACGTGTAGGCTTACAAACTACATCTCTTAAGATTAATAACCCATTTTTTATACCATACAATTTTTTGTAAAAAAATAATTGTTTTCGAAATTTTTTGTCCAATTTAAAACAAAAGAGAGCAACATAAAACAATAGATTTTCATTTCATTCCATATAAGTTTGAAGCCAATTGAATCTCTTCTGATAGGAAAAATCAATGGGATAAAAAAGTTTTTGGGGTCATATTGATCCTTATTATCCGACATGACTGGGAAATTTGTCCACTACGCAGACAAGAGCGCGCTTTAGAGACTAGGTATTTGGATGTCAAGTAGAGCAAGCAATTCTCTCTAACACGAACCTTAATTTGGAATCCAATAGATACCGATCTGAGTTACCCGATGGTCAATGAATCGTAGACATGAAGTCCGGTAAATTGATTTTGAGGCACTCTTCAGTCAATTTAGCCTGAAGTGCTGGAGAAGAATCTTGTAGAAAGAGCCACGGCTTGTTATTTTTCCCCCTTTAAATGCGTTAGTATTGTGTTGTTTCGGAAGACGGGTAAAATTAACACAGTTCAAAATTGCCGGGGAACAAGTTTGCAGGGAGATTATTCCACAATTTTGCTGTGCCACTGAAGAACGAATTCTCTCTGTAATGCGAGGTTCTATTGAGCATCAAGGTAATATTATAGGCATGAGACTGGTGTGCCGCTTGAGTTGACGTGGCAAGTAAGCAGATTGTGTACCTCCGTGAAGACATCCCATGGCAGTACCTGTATCAAAGACTTAAGCACTCAACATTGCGTCGTTGTCCAAAAAAATTGAGTAAGGATGAAACATATGCATCCCCTATCAGATATATCGCTCTACGTTGAATTCGGTCCTTATTCAATATCTTAAAGTCCCTGTCCAAATGTGCGAATTGTACTCCATTTTTGGCCTTATATATGAGGTAAAGATAGTGCGAAGATCAGCTGGAGAGAAGTATTTTTTGCACCGTTTGAGGAAGCCTAGGCACTTAGCCGCTTCTTTCAACACATCAACACTGAGTCTTGCTTGCATTAAACTGTACTCTATTAGCAAGACCCCACTCGGAGATTTTTTTCAAGTCGTTAATGAGTGTGTCGTTCATATTTTGCCTTTTTCTCTCAATTTTCAAAAAGCTTGGGCGTTTTTTGAACGAATATGAATAGCAAATGCTGCTGTCGTCCGCAAACGAATGGATTGGGTTATGAGCCAAAGACAGAATGTCGTTGATAAAAATCAAAAACAAAGTAGGTTATAGACCCTGCACCCTGCCGTACTCCTGCATTGATGGCGTGCTCTCTGAACGAAGTGTCGTCGACTTCACCTCTAATCAATCTGTCTCTAAGAAAGCATATGATCCACCGAGCAAAATTATTACCGACACCAAATACGACTAGTTTCGAAACGAGCACTTTATGCCACGCTCGATCAAATACTTTTGAAATATCTAGATCAACAACCTTGTTCTCACCAAATAAATGAACGCATTGGTTTCATTTTTCGGTGAGAAACGCCATAATGTTACCTGTAGAGCGGACATTTCGGAAACCGTACTGGCGGTCACTGAGCAATCGTTGTGCTACAGATAATTCATAATATTGAAGTTTACAAAGTCCATGACTTTGGAGAGTATTCAACATATCGCAATGGGTCGGTAGTTTACAGGGTTCGTAGCATCGCCCTTTTTTGTACCGGCTGGAGATTTGCGACCTTCCCACAAGTTGGGAACACTCCTGTCCTGTACGAGATGTTGAACGAGTTACGCAATGGTCGAGCCAGAGTAGAAGCAGACACTTTAAGTACATTTGGTGGTATGCCATCAGGACCAGACGCTTTGCTTATGTTGAGGTTTCCGAGGACTCTTTTAACTGCTCTCTTTCGAAAGTATATATCCTGCATTACAGAAGGTTTACTTTCTATGAAGAGCAGTGACTGATTGCTTGCCGGTATTGTGGAGTTGTGTGGAAAAAATTCAACCAACAGGTCTTTTATGAGAGTTGGAATCGGCGATGATGTGTGGTTCTTTACTTGTTTAACGAATGTCCTAAAGATTTTGCTGGCTTTGGGATAGAGAAGAACATGTTATCTTACGCGAGTTTCGTGAAGAAAATTTTCGAGGTCAAGAATTGTATTACAGCGATTCATAGCATTGGTGCAAAGTCCTTAAGTATTAGCATTTTTGTTAAAATGCCAATTCTGAAAGGCTTTCTCTTTGAACCTGACTGCAATACTGCAAGTCTCATTAAGCCACGACGACTGATCTTTCAACTGAACGTTACTCATCTTATTAGGAATGAAAGATAACCTAAAAAATAATTTCCAAACCATTAGAGCCGCGACATTCACTTTTCTATCAGCGAAACATAATTTCCAATTAAAGTTGAGGTAAAAATTATTTAATGCAAACCAGTTTGCTCTTTCATAGAGCACCAAGCAATCCTCTTCGGCGCTTTTGGCACAGAGGTGCAAAGGTTTGAATATGAAAAAGCAGCGAAGATAGTACAATGATCCAAATTTCTAAGAGGTGGTATGACACTCATATCATATTTTTCGAAGATACGAAGATACGAAGTCAGAAAAATGTCAACGATTTTTTTGGCTCTGCAGGCTAACTCATAGAATGTAAATTGTCTCTTTCACTACTTGAATCAATTGGTTTGATTCAGCAAAAAGCTCAACAGGTTGACAGTCAGGTGTTAAGAGTCCCTCTTAACTTGATGACCCCATTATAGGCTACTCTCAACCAAACCATCACTAAACCGTGTGGTGACCTCTCTGAACTATCAAAACGAGTAAAAAGAATTTATCTGTGGGCACTTTTTTCGTTTCGTTTGCGTTGTTCCTCTAATGCTAACCGTGAGAAGGTGCCAGGTTTGTCTTTTGTATGCTCTGTAACCCAAGTCATATTTAAGAAGGCAAGACATCGATTGCGTCTAGAAGTTCATCTCCGCCGAATAAG
The DNA here is from genome assembly GCA_958299015.1 of Tetanocera ferruginea. Classification (NCBI taxonomy): domain Eukaryota; kingdom Metazoa; phylum Arthropoda; class Insecta; order Diptera; family Sciomyzidae; genus Tetanocera; species Tetanocera ferruginea. Next base: position 116,089,118 of record OY282641.1, on the reverse strand, counting down.
ATTTTCTGCTTTCGCAGCGTTTTTCGCCAAATTCGAGATCTGACCGCCTTATCGTGGTGTTCTTACAATAGGCAGACGGGCAGATTTTGTACGGTCGATTATTCCACCAATATCCGCGAACAACTTCACAGCACGATACACAAAATTACAAGTGACTCCAAGTGGTCGCCAGGTCCATAAGATAACACCTCTTTTCAAGCCACATTTTTGTAGACCAACTTCAACAACACAATTTTCGAGCGGAAAGACACCTAAATATTACATGTAAAATAAGCATGAAAACGAAAGGAGTGCGTTCAGTAGTTCACTCACTGTGAGTGTGTTAAGTTGTGTACCAAAACATATCAGAATATCAGGTACGGTAGTACTGTTTGCGAAGTTCTTTGAACCAATCGGTATCTATGAGACGGTTATATCTTCTTCTAGCTTGAAGAAATTGCCTGTGAGATTCTGCAATTTCTGGAGAAGAAGTATAAACGAGGCGCAAGCCTCTCACCTCTGACTTGGTCTATGTTTTGTCTTGTTATATATCTTATAACTTTTATACCCCTTTCCGAATGACTGATGTATACAAATATAGTATTCTATTGATAAAAATGGGATACTGACTACCAAATAAGGGCAAACATTTTCCCTTTGCTAGGTATTTGAACTCAGAACCTCTCGGTTCTTAGGCCTAGAACGGACCAGACACACTGGTGCGTTCAAATGCGGTCGAAATTGTTATCTACATAAAAGTCGAAAACATGTTACATTTTAATTAATGGCTATCGTTATTCCCCAAACCGCTGTCAAATTCAATATATATTATAACGTGCATCTAAAAATTACAGTTTAAATTCTTAAAACTACACCCTTCAAAGGCATGAAAATATATGTCGTGAAAAACTTTTTCCACTTGTAGTTGCCAACAATTTTTCCACTACATGAACTGTGTTTTTGTGTTTTTTTTTTTGCTCGCCTTTTGAGCCAATTCAAAAAGTATAAATTAAGAACACTCATTTTGCAACTACAAGCTAGTTAGGCACTTTTATCCCCATTTTTTTTTTTTTTTTTTGTGGTACAAAAAACTTTGAACAAAAAACTCTCGAACAAAAGAAATCAATGCAAGTGAACTTACATTATATATTAAAGATTTTTTTGTACCTACATGTTACGTATATAAGATAGCAGCAAAAGATGTGAAGATACTTTTTATTATGCAAGCACAAAAAAAAAAAATTAAAAAAATTACAAAAACTGCACGAATGCCAAACTTTAGCGTGTTGAATGGTTTTTTGCTACTTGAGCTTTTTTGTTGTTTTTTTTTGGTTAGAATATAATTTTTTTGCCTGTTTTTTTCTGCATATTATCTGATATGCTTTTTATTACATTGTTTTTTTTGTTGTTGTTGTTATTTTTTCATTTCTATCTTATATCGCTGGCATGTATCTTTAGTATCGTTGAACGTTTTCATAAATTATTTATAAAGGCGGAGCAGACAAGATTTTTGCTCAACGGCTGCTGCTGTAGATGGTATCGTTGTTGTTGTTGTTGTTGTTGCTATTACCCTCCATGTTTTATGCCGAAGTTGGCCAGCATCCAACTTGCTACAGTGCCGCAAAAAAAATACACATACACACACACACGCACAAATTTCTTTTTTTTTTGCAATTTTTCTTTTCTTGCTTTATCAGTATCTTTGTATCTATAGGTCTGTATCTTTTTCTTGTTGCTGTTTTTTTATTGTATTTTTTTTTTTTTTTTTTTTTATACTGGGCGGCTTAAGACGCGTAGGTAACAAAAAAAAAAAACTGTTCAATGTTTTGTGTATCTTTTGTGTAACGTGAAATGCGTAGCTTGCTTGCAGTTTACTCCATTTTTTATTTTGCTTTTTCGGCAGGGCAGCAAATTCGTATCTGTATCTATCTATATGTAGTGCGCCTTTTTTATGCGATTTGCTGATTGTTGTTGCTGTTGTTGTTCTTGTTGTTATGCGCGCAACGCGTTTTTTATGAATTGATTTTTTAGTGTCGCTGTTGTCACTTTTTTTACTTTGTGCTTAAATTTTTATGCTGCTCCTGCTGTTGCTGCTTCTTCTTTGCGTACTAAGTATCGTTCGGATACATTTTGTTGGCCAAAACATAACTGATAGATACACGAACACACACTGTGTGCATGCCAAGGCTTACAAGTTTAAGGAAAGCGCTGTTTTCTCTAGGCATTGCCATGGAGCTTGCGCAGTCTACGCCTCTGCATGCTGTTAGCGGGGGACACAAGCGGCTGAGCAGAAGTTGGCCGAAAAATGTACACAATAAATTTTGGGCCAGAAGGCTGGGCAACACCATCACGTAGCCATTATGTTGGGAGACATATTTAAAGGACTCACTCACTCGATTTCGAAATGTGTTCGAAAATTTTGTTGCCTGCTTTTAGGGGAAGCTGGCTGTAGCTAGTTGTCTGTATTTTATGTGCCTGTATCTTTGGGATGCTGCGTTGCAGATAGCTACTTAAATGATTTTGCCATTTTGTTGAAGAGGCTGTGGGGAGTATGTCTGTGTGTTTGTATGACATTCTACGGGTGTGTGTGTGTGCACGTAGGGCTTTAGGAAGCAGCAGTTGGTTGCTGTTTGCTGCTGCTCGCTGGCTTGGTTTTCTGTTGTGGTTGCTTTGGTCTGAGCGTGCCATAAGTACTTTTTTACATTTTGGGGTTTTTCTGCGTTTGGCAACGCACACAACGACATACAAAAAAGAAACATGTCCTCGCATATTCACAACTTTATAGCTAAATGTAAGGAAAAAATAACGTATTTTACGTTTTGCGTAAGTATCTGTGTCTGTTTGGCAGCCACTGTTTGTGTATTGGTTTGTGCTCATACATATACGTTTGTGTGTGTGTGTGTGTGTGTGTGTGTGTGTGTGTATGTGCTGTTGCTGTGTTTAGTATGAGCGCGTGTGGCGTCTGTGGCTTTTTCACTTTTGTGTTTTTCGCGTTTTCATGTCGTGTTTTGGTTTTAAATAATTTTTTTTTTGTCTTGTTAATTTTTTTCGACTTAAGCCTTTTTTTTTAAGCATTCAGTATTTTTAGGCCAAACTAAAAATACCGACTAGTAAGTGACTACAGACGAACACGTTCAACATTGCTGTTATATGCTACAAATGTTGGCATGTACACAATAAATATTGTAATTTACCGCTATTGACAGCGGTAGCCTACAAAATAAGCATGGCTTGTAGCGAAATGTAAAGTTTGTTGGCCTGTCATTATATTGTAAAAGTATGTATCTACATATAACGAACTTCATTAATAATTTCGAATGAAACGTACTAAGACCGCCCCGGCAACAATGATACAAAAAATGCCTTCAATATCAATATTGATGGCAGCACATAATAATAATATCAGGTGTGCCATTTTTGATATTAGATAAAACAGGTGGATGCACAAAACACCGCCATACATTATTTTGTACTATATTGATAGGGTTGATAGGATCCAGATATCATAAGTAGAATATAGAACACGACATATTATTTTCTTTAAAATCGATTTGTATGTTTTGTCTCTGTTATGACAGGCCGTATAAGACCCTTTTTTATACTAAGACATTTTGTTTGAAGTAAATTTTTCGCTTATATGAGGCTTTGAGGAAGCTGTATTCAAATCAGAACATCAAAAATAAAATAAAGCTTAAGATACCGACATGTAAGAAGACAAAGCATTACAACAATTTTTTTATCCATGTCTATCCAAAAGTTCTCGGTTAAAGATCCAAAAAGTTAATTGAATGTTTTTACAAAATCCGGTTAAGGTTGTTTTATTTCTTATTTATTAATAATAAGAAGCTCTTATAACCAAAAGGATTTCGAAATCGGTCAAATCATCTGCCAGCGATTTTGATTTTCGTTAAAAATAATATTCTTTAACGAAACCTACCCAAAACTAGGTTGCAAATTAAAGGTCTCCAAAGTCCCAAAGTTGTGGAAAGAAAGATCATTAGAATCGGTAGTTAGTTAGTGTAATTATATTCAGATTTCGTACAAAATTTGTGTGTAGGTTTCACAACAATTGCTATAAATTCACTTTTTTCTATTCCATCACAGTTTTTTTTACAAAAAACAATCAAAAACAGTATAAAAGCGAATCTGGATTGCGCACCGCCACTTTCACGCATTGGAGTCTATAGTTTCCGTCCAAAGGAAGTAAATGCGCACGTTTGGCGGCACTGCTCCTCGCAGATGAACTATAATGAGGCTGGTTAATAATTTTGCAGAGCGCAGGACAATCACAAGAAGGCCATACAATCGAGAGTCTTCAGTTCAGATCCAGGAAACAATCGCTGCAGTAGCTGATGTCATACAAGCCGACCCTCCAATTGCAACAAGGCGCATATCTGTTCAAATGGGTCTCAACAGACAGTAACTACAGACAATTAAGCACAATTATTTGAACCTTCTCCCCAACAAAATTCAATTAACGAACAAATTGAATGCAGCAGACTTCCATGTTCGCTTGGAATTTTGCGAAAAGATAATTCAAATTGGCGAAAGATTAGGAAAACATATTGGACTGCATTTTTATGTCTGACGAGGTACACTTTGGACTAAACGGCAATATTAATAAACAAAATTGTCGAAAATAGAGTGATTCTAACCCATAGATACTACATGAGATGCAGTTGCATCCTCTTCGCGTCACAGTGTGGTTTCTGTACAGTTTCTTCAAGGTTAATTATCGGGAATTACTTTTTTGAAGAGAACGGTTGTACTGTTACGGTCAATGGTGACTATACTTAAAGATGTTAACAGGGTGTTTCTTACCAGAACGAAGCTCTGTATGGCTTCAACAAGATGGGGCAACTGGTCACAAAACCAGACTGTTATGACAGTATTACGAAAATTTCCTAATAAGCTAATACCACTAAACTCTACATTCCGTTGGCCCCAAAGGTTACCTGACCTCACTGCATCCGATTTTTTTCTTGTTTGGTTATTATAAACAAGAAGCCAATAAATCAAAACCAACAAATTCGGATGGGTGAAAGCAATCCATACGCATGACAATGGACACAATTTCCGCTGCAACTCTCAAGGCAGTAATGAATAATTTGCTAAATCGTCGGACAGACAAGGAGGCGATATTCATATGGCAATGTGTCCGACTGTCTCAACATGGCGAGGCTAGCATAATCTATGCCAAAATGGTCTCAAGTCAACTCAAACCTCCACACGGTGTCTCCTGGAAATGGCAAACTAACATCCATTAGCTGACGGCTAATTTGAGCGGCAGGTACCTTTGGCTTACATAAAAACAACATTTCAATGAAACGAACAAGAATAATAAGAAAAATTATCCCCATATCGGATGACGACTAACGCAAACGAAAAACTTATAATGATTTACGGATATGCACCTGAAATACCCGCACCCTAATTTAGGAAGGTGGCTCTATCTAATTGATTGATATCTTGGAAAGATATAAAGCTGATATTACTGCAATCCTAGAAATGCGTTGGAAGAGAGAAGATTGCTTACAGCAACCATCCTCTCATATCTACTACAGAGGCCATGTGCACGTGTATGGATGCGAATTTATAGTTGGCAAGTGAATAAAGCTGCGAGAATGTCCTGCGATTTACTCCAGTGAACCAACGACTTGCCATAATCCTCTTCGAGGCTAAATTTTTAACCATCAGTCTAAATAAACAGTCAGCACGATCCAACGGAAGAAAAAGATGACGAAACCAAAGAAAGTTTTTACAAGTGCCTTGAAGACGCATATGAGCGCTGCTGCCCCCCCCCCATCATGACATAAAAATCGTGCTTGGTGACTTCAACGCCAAGGTGAGTAAGGCAAATTTATTTGGTTCAACAGTCGAAAAGTTCAGCCTTCACAACACATTCGATAACGGGATGAGGTTGAATGACTTCGCCCCAGCATGAAACATGGTCGTTAGTAGCAGTAGATTCAAGCATCTCAATATTCATAAGGCCACCTGGTTGTCCCCTTATCAAAAAACATTCAACCAAATTGATCACGTTGATTGACGGAAGGCCCTCTCTAAGAGTACTAGACGTACACATGATCCACGGTGCCAATATAGACACCGATCATTATTGTGTCGCAGCCAAGAACCGAAAACGTCTGTGCGCAAATAATAATGCTCTCAATTCTTCACAATGAAAGCTAGACGTCGACTAGCTACAATCAAAACGGACAGTCGATGCCTTCGCTACTAGCCTCTTACTCCTGCTTCAATAAAGCACTCCTCCGATCGACGATAGATGCGCACAGTGAACGCACATATCCCACTCTGTGCGTACGGCTGACGAAGAGCTGATAGGCTAACACCGCACTTTCCGAAACCAGTGGCACGACCAGGAGTGTCGCGACGCCATTGCAGAGAAGGACACCGCCTACAAAGCCACCCTGCAGACGGTTGTAATGTATGCTGCTAGGGAGCGATACCGAGAGAAGAGAAGGGAAGATAGACGCCTGTTGAATGAGTCTCAAAAATTTTTCGAAAATATAAGACGCCTGGCCAATGGCTTTAAGACCGGAGCTTCTTTCTGCTCCGAAAGGATGAAAACGAGAATCTAGTGACAGATACCAAAGTACCCTGATCTTATGGAGGGAACACTTCTCTAGTCTTCTAAAAGGCGACGCTGCCAACAACTCCCTCAATACAGACAGCGTTGAAGTTTCGCTGCCCAACTATAACGAGATCTTAACAGCTATAGCTCTAACAGCTATAGCTTAAAAACAACAAAGCCGCAGGAGCCGATGGCCTACCGGCTAAGCTGTTTATGAGCGGAGCGAAGTGAAAATGCATTCATAAGCTTCTATGCACAATATGGTCGGAAGAATGTATTCCAAGTGATTTGAATACATGGACCCTGTGCTTTGCCCAATCCAAAAGAAAGACGATCCTAGTATTTGCACCAACTACCTTGGGAAAAGCCTTCTTAATACCGCTTATAAGGGCATGTTGAGCGTATTATGCGAAAGACTGAATGGGTTTCACCCCACTGTAAATCAACTTTTGAAAAATATAAGTGTTGGTTCAGACCTGGAAAGTCCACCATCGACCAGAGGTTAACGCTTCAACAATTCTTTGAAAAGACCGTGGGAAAACAAAACGAGTCGCACCATCTTTTTTCTCGATTTCAAAGCCGCCTTCGACAGTCCACTAACGCTTCACCTAAATTGCACCATGTCTGATTTTGTTATTCTTGCAAAACTAGTACTACAAAAAAGGTGATTCCTTATCGTAGAACTTCTTTAATCTAGTTAAAGGAAAAAGCAGACGAGGTGCTTAGGTGAGATGCAGTTGAACAATATTCTATAAGATTGTTATGCTGCTGGCGTATGCCGATGATATTGAGATCATTGGCCGTAATATGTGCGTAGTGAGTGCAGGAATCTTTAGCTCAGAAAAATAGTCGAGTCGAATGGGTCTTTCAGTGAACGCAAATCCTTTGAGATTGAGAATGAATTCGCTTACCTACGTTACAGTATTTGCTGCTCCAATGATATCTAATGATCAAGCGAAAGATAGCTTGTTCATCATTACGTCCCTCCTCCTATACGCATCTCAAACTTGGACTTTGGGCTGCACTGATGAAACGACTTTGAGAGCGCTCGAGAGGAAAATCCTTCGCAACATCTAGCGTCCACTCTGCGTGAATGGCGAGTACCGAATACGTTGGAATAACGAGCTGTGTGAGCTATATGCCAACAATAATATATTCAGAGGTATAAAAATTGTGTGGCTTCGGTGGCTAGGTTGTAGGAAGACTGCATCTTTGTTGGAAGATAGTATAAAGCCATGATTAATTACTTTTTCACTTTCCATGAAATGAAAAATGGAATTAAATGGCATGAATGTGGAAGAGATGTGGTGTTACCAACAACCCATTTATTAAAGAAAACATTCGATGAAAGCATGATTTCGCCCCAAACTATCTGTAAAAGAGATTTCAAGATCTTTTTGGAGCCTCTTGATTAATTTTCTTTAAAAAATTGCCAGTTTGTGCTGATAATACAACAACAATTGATGTATCGGAAGCCAATTTATTTTGTATTATTAAAGACAAATGGCCACAAATTCATGACAAGCCGCCCTACAGTGAATGAGGCCGAGGAGAAAACCGCGGGTATTTGCTAAAGATGTTACAGATATCCGGTAACTACCTGGTATGTCAGATATCGTGTCTTAATTAACTATCCGGCTGAATAACGTATAGTGTATTTCTCTCCAGTCGAGTGGAAATTATTTAAAACTTATGACATTCAATCGTTATTCGAACAAGGGGTGGCAGCACAACACAAAAACAAAAATAGACAAAAGAGCACGTATATTGAAAAAAATAAGCGAAAGGCAAAAATAGCAGTTAACTTCACATATTGCTCATATTTTGCAAGACAGTCATAACTAAAAGTGGTGACCGTGGCATGCAGGTTAAGTGTGTGGCTTAGCATGTTCGGAGCCCGAGTTCGAACCCCAGTCGCAGCAAAAAATGTTTTCAATAAAAAAATTTTTCTGATCGGTCACACTTCTCTGCAGAAAATGGCAAACCTCAGAGAATAAATAATGCCATGTAAAGCTTCATGAGAACATGAACTTTAGCTGTTCGGAATCGGCATAAAACATTTCGGTCCAGTTCTCGGTCAAACATTTAATAACACACACAACACAATTTTTCATAAGAAGCTCGGTCAAAGTCCTTTCAAGGGCTGAAATGACCAATTCGTTTTTTTTTTTTTTGTTTGTCATAACTAAAATTTTAGAATTTTAGAGATAACCATAAAAAAAAAAGTTATTTACGGAATCAACTTTGGTTGATCCGTAACCGTTAATCAATATTCAAAATTTTTAATTATATTTTTACATAATCAACCATCCCGTTTTTAATTTTTAAAGCATAATTTTTCTTCAATTATTCAAGAATCTAGATTTATATAGTATAAAATGGTCTTGTCTGAAAAGTCCAATTTTGGGTCTTGACAGTCTCGCACGAAATGAGCGATATGTTAATTGTCATCTAAAATCAAAATCAAAATATGAGTACGATAAAGAGTTAAAATAAAGATGATGAGGTCGAAAAAAAATTACAATTTTCGATGCAGACATTGTATGAGCTGAGGGCAATTTTTCCAATATACAAGTACTACAAAGCCTTCGCGAATAGGCTGTTCGTAAGTCAATTACTAAGTATCAAAAGCTATAAATATCAAACATATTTGAATCAATGAGATTTCTTGTAAAATGTGGTTTTTATGCGTTTTAATTATAACTAGTATCGCCTGGGGTCGAAATTCGACCAATTTATTGATTGCCTATTTATAATTACTAGTATCGCCTGGGGTCGAAATTCGACCAATTTATTGATTGCCTATTTATAATTTTATGCGAGATGATAAAGATAAGTTTGAGGCTATAACTCTTAATTGATTAGAGATATAAAGCTATTTTCTTCAAAAAAATCATTTTTTTATATAATTATTTTGTTCAAAAACAGAAAAAAAAACATTTTAAAAAAATTTAATTTTGTCAAAACAATCATAGGGGGAGCCTTGATTTTTTTGATGTCACGGACAGTTTATTAATTAAGTGTCAAGACAAAATAAATTCACCTAAAATCCAATAAAGACTTTGAAAGAAAATCAAAAATGCAATTTTGAGTTTTTGTTTTTTTACAACAAAAATCATTTTTACCATTTAAATTTAATGGTTAAAAATGATTTAAACCAAATCATTTTTATTATTTAAATTTAATGGTCTTTTTTAAAAGGAATAACTTAAATATAAACAAACCAAAAACGGTATTATTTTCAAAAGTTTTTTTAAGTTAACTGATAACACTTAAATACAAAAAAGAAAAAGATAAAATTTATTCACAGAAGGCGGAGTTATTGGCTTCAGAAATTAGAACATTCAATTTGAGACAGTTTTTTTCTCTCTCTCTTGGTATTTGGTTGAAACACACGCTAACTAAGTAACGACAATATTAAGAAAATTCATTAAAAATACTTTTGGTTAGAACTTTGCTGTAATTTTTATCACATTTGAAAGAAAATTTAACAAACTTTTAGAAAAAATTACAAAAATTGAAAAACCGTTAAAATCCGACCAAGATATTCAATTGTTACTTTTAAAAAAATTCAAATTCGACCAACTCAAAAACTCTCCCTCAACCAAATTTCATATTAGTCAAAGAGCGGGTTTTTTCTCAAAAATTTAATTTCTCTCTTAGAAGGCTGGGAACCCCCTCTATCAGATATATCTATACTATTATATAAAATTGAAGTGGATATATTAAGTGCGCCATAGACTTCAAAACTACTGGACCGATTTTTATGAAAAAAATGTTAAAATATCATATTTGTGCTACAGAATGCCATAAGCGGGGTTTATTTAAGAAAATTTAATCATTTATATATACATTCTGCACATCTGGGCAACATAACCTTTCGAATGATATAAAAAAAACAAAAAACAAATTGGCCATTTCAGCCCTTGAAAGGACTTTGACCGAGCTTCTTATGATCAATTGTGTTGTGTGTGTTATTAAATGTTTGCACACAATTAACCGAGAACTGGACCTACATGTTTTATGCCGACTCCGAACGGCTCATGTTCTCAAGAAGCTTTACATGGCATTATTTACTCTCTGAGGTTTGCCATTGTCTGCAGAGAGGTGGTGACCGATCAGACAAATTTTTTTATTGAAAAAAACTTTTCGCCGCGGCTGGGGATCGAACCCGGGCTCCGAGCATGCTAAGCCACACACTTAACCTGCATGCCACGGTCACCACCACCGTGTTATTATATTCGAATGATATAAGTTTCATTTATTTTGAGTTTTAATTAATACCAAAAAAGCGTACGACAAACTTTAATGTTCACGTATTAATATATAAGATAAAGATATCAGTTTTAAAATTAAAAAAAAATTTTAAAAGCGGTCAATCTCTAAAACGCAAAAATTCTAGATGCAATAAACAGGCTTAGCAAAAATTAATTTTCTATATCCAGATTCGACTGTACTGCGAAATTGGCCTTTCAACCCTTTCAAGGGTGAAATGACCAAACATCTTTTGTACAAATTACAAAAGCGTTTTCATTTACATATATGTTAAGAGAAGAGCAGACCACAGCAGATCTAAAGCACTGGAGCGCATATAAGAGAACAAGTGAGATAGGTTTTTAAGCTACCTGTTCGAATTGGAGTTTTTCTAATTGTTGTTCTTGCCTTTTCCATTTGACAATTATGACTCATAGCTTTGTCAGTAATAAATTTTATTTTTAAACTTAAAATAACGACAACGATTATCAATTGTTCACCTTTTGTGAATTGCACTACAGTTAATTATAATTATTTATTCAATCTTAATTTCTCTGATATTTTTACTATGAAAAGTCTTACCTTGTTTCCTGAACTATTTAAGCAATTCTACTTAAAACTAAGAAACTGCCATAATAACACTATTCTATGAACCAATTAGCGCCTAGTTTTGATATCCCCCCTTTTCCTCCCTGTAATATACAATTCTCATTTTCACATTTACCACAGCAACAGAAACTTACTTATTACTCGGCACGAAAACAGAAGAGTACAAAAAACACGCCAACTCTTATCAATTAAGCAAAACTGTAAAAGATGCTGTTTTGTGATTAGAAAAACGCAACAACCTGGCAACACTGCATAGCACAAAGCAGCTTTGTTGCTTCAAACAAGCTGCCAAAGTTATGCATGCACAAAGCAAAACACAAAGAGACAGCAAAAAAATGGAAAAAAAAAAATGAAGCCAAGTGAAATAGATAATGGCAACAAAAGTTTTCTACACTTTTTCTACTACTATTTTTATTTTGTTGTTTTTGCGCTTTTCTTGCTTTTCTAGTTGAAATTTTAAAGAAAATGCTTAAAAAAAGTAGCAGATTTTTTGTAAATATTTATGCAAAACTTGCCACTGTCTGAATTTAATAATTTCGCGTTATCAATTTGGCCATCACTGTACTGTGATGACCGCGGTAGCTGCGCACACAGTAGTCGTCACGGAGTAACGCGAGTTCACTTCGGCGCACACAACAACGTGGCTTCCATGAGTTTGTTGCGGTTTGGTCGCAAAAGCATCTCTTCTTCCTGCTATCTTATCATTTGGCAGCATTTGTGTTGCAATGCGCTGGTCCACTGATGCCTTGTGCTGATGGTCTGTTCTGCTGATGATGCTCAAAGGATGTTTGTTGGCTGTTGTCTGCTTCTTCCGGCGGTTGTTCAAGTTGTTTTCCATTCATGGTCATCTGCGCTTCATTGCAGCAGCCAGTGTGAAGCAGGACAGCTAAACAAATACATGATATTTTCTGCTCTCTTCTTTTTTGCTTAACTCCATCTCTTTTCATTCTGCTTGTTTTATGAAATTTTTATGTTTTTTTTCTTATTTATTTCTTTAGGTTTCGTATTCTGTTCGAGTATTCTGTTCGAGTCGTTTTCAATATTTGCTGCGGCTTTGATAGATTTCCGACTTGATAAGCAAATAATACGTTTGCTGGTAGAGTAACAGAGGGAACAACAATAACAACAACAACAACAACAACAACAACAACAACAACAACAACAACAACAACAACAACAACAACAACAACAACAACAACAACAACAACAACAACAACAACAACAACAACAACAACAACAACAACAACAACAACAACAACAACAACAACAACAACAACAACAACAACAACAACAACAACAACAACAACAACAACAACAACAACAACAACAACAACAACAACAACAACAACAACAACAACAACAACAACAACAACAACAACAACAACAACAACAACAATAATAATATTTACAACCACCTCAACTTGTGGCTTGATTGTAACAACTACAAAAAACTAGCTGGGAGGTTTTTTTACAACGTTTAAGCCTTTTTTGTTTTTGTCTTTTTTCCCAACTTCATCTTCATAGCTTGTCAGTGTTTTTTTCTTTACTTGTCTGCAGTTTTTTCAATCATGTCTTTCTTTTTTTAAATTCTCTATTGTTTTATCTACGTGTAAATTTTTTAATTTATTGCTATCTTGATTAATTTTTATACATAAACTAAAAATATTTGATATTGTTTTTGTAAAGCTTGCAAGATTTTTAAGATTATAAGCTTGACACTTCTTTAAAAAAAAAATTTTTAAATAGTTTTTTGTTCTCAAGTTTATTGTACATGAGTCAATAGCTAAGATTATTGAAGTTCCAAAGAATTTAACTTAACCCATTGACTCACACAGTACATAACTTACACAAACCTAAGTTTGAAGGGTCGCCATGTACTCTGGCTGCACGCTAAGGGTGTACTCTGGATCAACTCGCAGGCGAACTTCTTTTTTTAGACTTTCTTTAAAATCACTTCATAACCGTTAAGAACTTGTAAGTCAACAGTCAGCACTTGAGTCGAAGGCAATGACTATATAACGTCAGCTGTTGTTCTACCTCCTAAGTCGCTGTTCGAGTTATGCCAGCAACCTTGATAAATATAAAAATCAAATCCGATTACTTGCAAAACAACAACATTCACAGCAACATTGTAGTTATTGCTGTTGTTGTTGTTGTTGTTGTTGTTGTTGTTGTTGTTGTTGTTGTTGTTGTTGTTGTTGTTCTTGTTTTGTTAGCAACTGCTGAAAATCAGCTTAACACTGCAATGCACGAGATACAAGAACAAACCTATGTAAGTAACAGTAGAGTTGGGAATTTCACACGCCCATAAAAAAAAATAAATGAATTGTTTACCTACGCAAAGCAAAAGAAGTCAAAAAAAATTAATGAAATCATAAAACTTAACAAAAAGATTTATCGTTAAAAAAAAACAAAACAAAAATCAAACAGAAGAAGTAAAATGCTAAAAATTTCGGTGGCAGAGCGGCGGGGCAGCCGTGGAGTGTTTCCCAAAACAACCAAGTTTTTCTAAACCTGCCACTTGCCGCAGAGAAATCAGCGAAAATTCATGGAATTATGCATGATTTTCCAGGAATCACACATGGTTTTTTTCAATTCTTTTTTCTTTTTTTTTTTTTTTTTTTTAATTAAAAGTAAAGAACTCGTTTTGCCATAAAAAAAAAAAAATAAATGTGGCCAGAAAGGAAAAGACGACTAAGCAGTAGGATTTAAGTTTAAGGAGGCATAAGAAAATAAAAAGCAAAAACAAGGTAATCATCATCGACGTATTCAACAGCTTAGGTAGGCAACTCGGTATTTTGCTGCTACAGCATCAAACGCTTGGTTACCCTTTTGGCATGTTGACAAGGCTGATTGGTGCGCTTGGACGGTCGATTGGTCGCTCGGTCGGTTGGTCTGTTGGTCGCTCTTAACGTTTTGGTGACTCTTTTGGAACACGTGCCGGAATTTTTCACTTTTTGACAGACTCATCAATTTTGTAGATAGCGCAGGAAATATTTCAGTTTTTTTTTATCATTTTAGGTTTGGTTTTTGTAGAGGGCTGCCTGGGTAGTATTGTTGCTTTTTTTAGAGGATTTTAGATATGAGTATTTTATAAGTCAAACGCCTGCGTTTGGGTTTTGTTGACTTATGCAGCGCATCAATTAATTTATGTGGGATTGATTGTGGGCGATTATTATTGATTCACAAATGATTCATAATGATTTTTTTTTTCTTTTTGTTTATTTTTCTTTGCTGCTAAGCTGTGAAGGTTGATACTGGACAACGAGCTGTAATAAATGAGTAGCGTTTTTGTTGTGTTCACAGGCTGACAGGCAGCGTCATTTGTAAAATTTCTCGTAATTAGGATTTTCAAGACAATATAAATTCACGCTTTAAACGTTTTGAACAGTGAATTTTTACTTTTAAAAAATGTCACTGTACTTAAGGCTCGCCTGTGTTATGAAAATAATTTTTAAAAAATAGTGAGGTCAAAGAAGATGGACATTTGCATATCAGAAAATTTTGTAAGTTAAGTTCACAGACGTATTTGAAATAATGAGAACGACCAAAAACTGTTATCGAAATTAAATTATCAATATTTTTGAGTGATCGATATAATAATCAGATCTTGACAAGACAAAATAAATTCACCTTAAATGCGTTATAGACGAATGCAAATTTGAGTTTTTCTCTTTTTACAACAAAAATCATTTTTACCCCATATTTTACAAAAAATATCAATTTTGTGGTCTCTTTTTTTAAAAAGAATTTTAATTTAAAAATAAACAAAAAGTACGGATAAACTTTTTATTAATTTTTTAAAAATTAACGCATTGCACTTAAACACAAAAAATAAATTAATAAAATCCATGCAAGCACGTCAGAGATATTGACTTCCCATTTCAGAACATTCAATTTGAGATACTTTTTTAGCAGGACATTTATCTTATATATATTAAAATTATTATTATATATGTTTATTAATAATTAAGGTGGTCTTCTCATTGAGCAACTTTTTTTTTGCATTTATTTATAGCTTGGGTAGTTGTGAATATGCCCCTAAAAGGATTTTTAGAAATTCGAAATACTTTAGAAGATACTGCCTTTTTTGTGAAGCAAGGTCTTCGTCAAAATGAGCTATTTTTTTTTTAATTAAACTTTAAACGCGCTTATCTCGAAACCACGTTTTTCGAACTGGCGGCCATGATATCTCCAGTTCAACTGAACCGATTTTCATGAAACAAAGTGGAATCGACGCAGAATTGTCACCATTCTTGGGTGAACCTCGACCATAATTTTAAAAAATTTTTTACTATTTTTTTTTTACACTACACTACAAAAAAAAAAGCCCGAAATTGAATTTTTTTTTTTGAATGGCCGCCATTTTGTCAAAAAAAATCACAAAATTAAGTTTAAGTTTGAGGTTCACCCGAGAATTACATCTATACTGATTATAACCCCGTTTTTTTTTCATTTCAGACGCTCCGGAGACCCGGAATCGTGGCCGCCGTGACGACACCTTTTTTTTTCATCACCAACTTTGAAGTCTCATTACTTTTTGAACAGCCCACGTATCGAGGCAAAAAAATTTTTTTATTTACTTTGAAACTTTTGTAATACAATAAATAAAAAAAGTTTTCAATTATTCTTTGCGTTTTCAAATAAGAATTTTTTTAAAAAGGGTCCAAAAAACGGGTTTGAATGAGAATACCGCCTTAAGGGGGTCCTCTGGTAATCCGAAAATTTTTTTTCGATTTTTTTTCATATTTCTATTGATCAGATACTGAAAAACATTTTCCCAAAAGGATTTTTCAAAATTCGAAATAGTTTAGGAGATACAGGCATTTTTGTGTAGGTATGTTTTCGTCAAAATAACGCATCAGCAAAGTTGTTTATTTGCTTGCAGTCATTAGTCGAAAATTCTGTGGAATTCTTCCAAAATATGTATTGATATTACAAAATGGATGGAGATGGAGGAAGGCACACTTTATGGAGCTGGAATTGCCGATTAATATTCGTAAGTATTGTATTAAAAAAAAAGTCATTTGTGTGCCTCAAAATTGAAGTCAAAACTTTAAACGCGTTTTTCTCGAAACCATGTTTTTCAAAACTTTGCGCACGATAACTCAAACAGTTTTTGACCGATTTTGATATATGAGGCATGAAACGACGCAAAATTTACGCCGCTATAGCCCCTACCTCAAACTTGCCGAAAAAATAATGTTTACTATTTTTTTTCTACACTAGACTACAAAAAAAAAGGTCGAAATTCGATTTTTCATTTTCAAAGTGGCGGCTCCCCCCCTAAAAAAATTTCGATTTTTGTTTCCGAGGTAGGGGCTATAGGGACATTCATTCTAAGTAACTGAATATTTTTTTTTTTTTTTTTCAGACGATGTTTACTCTTGGAATCGTGCGCAATTTGGACCAACCTTTTTTCCGGAGAACCTCGTTACCAGGCCGAGAACTTTCTGAACGGTCCATAAATTCACTTTTTCAAAATTTTGTATTTTTTTCAATAAATTAAGCTACCCAAATCAAAAAACGGAACTAAAATATCTTTACTCGTTCTCTTTCCACAATATTTTGAAAAAAGGCTAAAATTTGGCATAGATTACCAGAGGACCCCCTTAACGACAATATTAAGAAAATTCATTAAAAATATTTTTGGTTAGAGCTTTAGTGATTGTTATCACATTTGAAAGAAAATTTAACAAAATTTTAGAAATAATTAGAAAAATTGGAATACCTTTAAAATTAGACTAAGATATTAACACGGAAAATCAAAATTTTGAATTTCAACTAACAGACTTGATAGCACAGGGAGACAAATGAGAGATTTTTTTGCATGCAGGTTAAGTGTGTGGCTTAAGCCCGAGTTCGATCTCCAGTCACGGCGAAAAGTTTTTTCAATAAAAAAAATTTTGCTGATAGGTCACCACTTCTCTGCAGACAATGGCAAACCTCAGAGAGTAAATAATGCCATGTAAAGCTTCTTGAGAACATGATCTTGAGCCGTTCGGAGTCGGCATAACACATGTAGGTCCATTCTCGGTTAATTGTGTGCAAACATTTAAATAACACACACAACACAATTGATCATAAGAAGCACGGTCAAAGTCCTTTCAAGGGCTGAAATGAAATTTTGTTTTTTTTTTAAGTTTTTGGATTCAATTAAAATACATCGGATCATGAAGTTTTAATCCAAAATATACATTGCTTGAATTGACTCTGTTTCTCGTGATAAACCGCTTGATTAAAAATTAAGTAGGTTCCATCACAGATTTTAACATAACTCCAGAACAGTATGTCTGATTTGAGTTCTTAAAAAATTCAAAAATCCGCAGCAATCATTTTCAATTCACACTGGTTTTAAATGAGCTGAATAATTTCGGATATATTTAGAAAGTTCTTCTTTAGAAAGTTCTTTTTTATGCAAAATTTAAACTTTTTGTTATTTCATAATTCATATAAAGTTCAAAACGTCAAAAATGCAGTTTCATAACATGGAAAGAACGCTTGAA
This sequence comes from Tetanocera ferruginea, assembly GCA_958299015.1. Lineage (NCBI taxonomy): Eukaryota > Metazoa > Arthropoda > Insecta > Diptera > Sciomyzidae > Tetanocera > Tetanocera ferruginea. The sequence continues at coordinate 116,071,175 of OY282641.1, read as the reverse complement.
CAGTATTAGTTATCAAAGTTCTTGTAGCGAACCACTGTCGACCTGTGTATTCAAATGAACTCTACTTTAGTCGCGCCACAGAGATATCTCATTTAATATTGTTCTATCAGATATATTTTCCTATATTTTAGAATATTAAGCAGTATCAAGTTTGTTTTCAAAAATTTTACCAATTTACAAAATAATAGTCTTTTAAAATCAACTAAGACTATTTCATTGAAATGAATTTTAAAGTCGATAGAAATGTAATAATGAATCGCATTGCAATTGAATGCATTGCGATCTTAGGCTTTTGAAATATATGTAGGTAGCACTAATTTTGGGTATTAATAAGAGAAGAAAATATTTGTATATATTTTTTGGGCACATTTTTTAAATATAGTCAAAAATTGTTCTTAAATAACACAACATGGGTTTTAAGGTAAACCCTAAGTTGCAGGCCCCAGGACAATATAGCCCTCAGACTCTACTTCTGCTCCTCTTCTTAATTTTGCATCACAAGTGCCTACCTATTAGGCTAATATGAGGATATACTCTCAAGACCTACACGCTAAGAAAAAAAAAAACGTTTATTCAAATTTTTAATCTAAAAATATTCATTCTACGTAATATCTCATAATAGCTCAATGGAAGCGTGCTAGACTGTCATGCAGAAGACATGGGTTCGAATCTGGCTGTGTAAGTATTAAAAATTTTTATTTAATTATTGAAATTCTAATTTTGTTTCATTAACTGCTTAGTCAAAAATAACCGTCAAAAACAAAAACAATTATTAAAAAAAAATCTTTAATGTTCTTGTCGGGGGTTGAACACAGGTCAATCGAGTTGTAGACTCGAACGTCAGCACACTCGGCTAAACTTGAACTTCCGAAACAATGATAAAATTTCATTAAGTTTGATGTTACTTCGCTTCAAGTTAGATATATTTTCAAGTTAATGACAACTGAATATTCGTTTTCGGAAAATACAGTTTGCAAACGAAGTAAAGTTGGTGAATTTTTCCGTTGCGGTACATGAAAATTTCTTTGCGTGGCCATAAACGACTTCGAAAGAGTATAAATCGAAATAGCGAACTCAGTTTAGTTTCAAATTAGCAACGAACCTGAGCACTCGGATCAGATATCTCGTATTCGATTCGAATTCGAGATGAATCCGAGATTATTGAAAAGAGCGAATACATTTTAATTTTAAATTTCATATTTCTAAGAGGAGATATTAATCTAGCTTATCTAAGATATCTAAGTAACAAATCTATTTTTTTTGGTGGCTTTAATATGTCAACGGTATCAAGTATAATTATTTTCTTACTAAATTTTAAAACTTATCAATTTAATTCTCGAATTCGCAATATTGCATTTTTTCGCATCATTTTCAAATTCAAAACGAGTCCACGAGTTTTGTTTTTGTTATATTGATAATAATCTCATAATCTTTTATCGTAAGAATATACGCTTTGCGTAAGATATGAATGTATTAAAAAAATTTCATTGCGGAAACAAATTGCTAAAATTATTCGAAAACCATTTGCTTATGTTGAAATTCTCGTTTCGTAGTGATTCGAGTATGATAAAAAATTTCATTTAGAGAATAAAATGTGCATTTCTCCCGCCCTTGTGTTCATTAGCAAAACATTTTCGAACTTTGTTTTCGAAATAAATATCCGAGATCTCGGATTCACCTCGAATTTGAGGCAAATTCGTTTGGTTTATTGGGCTATTATTTATAAATTTATTTATTTATTTAAAAATTTTTCAGATTAAATAAAATATAATCTGTAAAATGTTAGTCTGTACCGGGATGAGCGCTATTTAAAATTGAAATGAAACAAACGCTTCGCTCTTTCTGGGTTAGTCCGATTTTCGTCTACTGTTGCATGAAATTGTTTGAGAAGACTTAAGATGTGAAATACCAGCACCGGTAGTGCCATCCTCGCACAGTTCGAAGACTGCAAGTCATCAAAGTCATACGAGAATTCTGTGAAATCAACTACGAAAACAAAAAATCATGTCCCGAGAGATAAATGTCACGTAAAAGTTAATGAATCGAATAATAAACAAGTAAAGAAAGTCTAAAGTCGGTCTAGGCCGAATATTAAATACCCTAAACCCACTTTTCAAAAATAAAAAAAATTTTTTATTGTAAATGGGCGTGTCCGTGGGTGTATGAAGTCTATATTTTATATGCATTTAAATGTTGATGAAGAATTTACACATACCAAGTTTTATTCCTGTAGCTCACAGTTAATGCCTTTATTATGCTTTCGCTATGGGAGTTGGGCGTGTTCATGGACGGATTACTCCCAATATTTGAACACACCTTTGTTTTAGTATAAAATACATACATACCAAATTTGATTTTTATATGACGAACATAATCTTATTTATTCAGTTTTAAACTTTTTGGGTTGTATGGGAGGTAGGCGTGTCCGAGGGCGGATGACGTCCATTTTCCAAAACCATCTTTGTTTTGTCATAAAAAACAAACGTGCCAAGTTAAATCTCTTTAGGTTAAACATACCAAATTTTATTGTTGTAGGTTAATTATGAGCTTATTTATGCAGTTTTCAATTTTCGAGTTGTATGGAAGGTAGGCGTATCCATGGGCGGCTTCCAAAAATATTCAATAGTGCAGATCCTTGAGTTCATGTGACCATGTGTACCAAGTTTCATCCAATTATCTCAACTCCTTCTTCTTATCCTGTGTATACGGACAACACAGACGGACGGATGGACGTAGCTCGACTCACGTGGTGACGCTGATCCAGATTATATATATACTTTTCTATACCGGACTCGCTTCGTTCTATGCGTTACAAAAGTTTGCACAAAGTTAATATACCCTGACCTTTCAGGTTTAGGGTATACAAAGACTTGGGAGTTGGGGTTTTCCAACGCCGTAGCGGATATTTGTTGACTGCAGTTTAAAAAAAAAATAGGGAAGAGAAATGCAAACGTCTATTGATGAGGCACGTTAATAACTTACACAGAAAACTCTTGTACCGATGACACAATTTTTACCGCGCAGGAGAAGAAAAGCAAACAAAATGATAGGGTTTATGACCGGTTATCTAAGGAAGCATCTGAACTGATACGACGGCTTGTAAAGGGTTATCAGCCGGCTTCAGTCATAGTTTGGTTGGGTTTTTTTTGCATTGAGGTCACAGACTTACATTTCTGAGAACAAGTTAAAACATCGACCAAAAAGTATTAAGAAACCTGTTTTGGAGGCTGTTGTAAATATACTTAACCATCCTCTGCTCCAAAACCAGTTGTGAACTTTTCAGCAGTATTCTGCGCCAGCCTATAAAGCTAAAACGACTTAAACCTAACTTCAAAATAAAATAAATGACCAACATTCATTCAACATTCAAATTGGCCTCTTGCAGTCAAGATTCAAACCAACTCAAGAAGATGGACTACAAATGTTGGTTAATTATATAAGATTTGGTTTGCAAAAAAGATAAAAAAAAAAACAAACAAAAAAAAAACAAATTGGCCATTTCAGCCCTTGAAAGGACTTTGACCGAGCTTCTTAGGATCGATTGTGTTGTGTGTGTTATTAAATTTTTGTACACAATTGACCGAGAACTGGACCTACATGTTTTATGCCGACCCCGAACGGCTCATGTTCTCAAGAAGCTTTACATGGCATTATTTAATCTCTGAGGTTTGCCATTGTCTGCAGAGAGGTGGTGACCGATCAAAAACATTTTTTATTGAAAAAACTTTTCGCCACGGCTGGGGATCGAACCCGGGCTCCGAACATGCTAAGCCACACACTTTAACTGCATGCCACGGTCACCACCAAAAAAGATACCACATTATTAATTCTCTTAAGACAGCTTTGATTCATGCTGTGGCCAATTTACCAATTAACGAGGTGCGTCCGTATTGTTTCTACCAAGTATTTGCCTTCACATGTAGTACGTTTGAAATATAATCGAGGGAGAACATTTTGAACCTGTATTCAGAAGTTTCTTAGAAGTGATATCAAAGACTCTAAGAATCTCGAAAATGGAATCTTTTGGAAGTTAAATTTTGTGCCGACAAGGAAAAACCGCTAAAGTCGAGTAAGGATAAAGTTACTTTATAACTTTTGTTTATGTGTAAAAGATCCTCTCCATTAAAAATCACATTTAAATGGCGCTCTCAGCCACTTTCGAAATTAGCTGAAAGCGCCACCTAAAACTAGTCGCCATCAAAACTAATCAGCAAAAGTCAGGGTTCCTTATTTAAGGTAGCGATTTTCAATGACTTTGACGTGAAACATGACTTTAGCTATTATTCCTTGTCGCCACAGAATTGTTACTAGTTGGACTACATGAAATTATGAAAATCCTAATTTTAAATATTTTAATTTCGTTGCTTTATGTTACTTAATGTTATGTTATGTTATTTTATGTTATGTTATGTTATGTTATGTTATGTTATGTTATGTTATGTTATGTTATCTATGTTATGTTATGTTATGTTATGTAATGTTATGTTGTGTTATGTTATGTTATGTTATGTTATGTTTTGTTATGTTATGTTATGTTATGTTATGTTATGTTATGTTATGTTATGTTATGTTATGTTATGTTATGTTATGTTATGTTATGTTATGTTATGTTATGTTATGTTATGTTATGTTATGTTATGTTATGTTATGTTATGTTATGTTATGTTATGTTATGTTATGTTATGTTATGTTATGTTATGTTATGTTATGTTATGTTATGTTATGTCATGTTATGTTCTGTTATGTTATGTTGTGTTATGTTATGTTATGTTATGTTATGTTATGTTATGTTATGTTATGTTATGTTATGTTATGTTATGTTATGTTATGTTATGTTATGTTATGTTATGTTATGTTATGTTATGTTATGTTATGTTATGTTATGTTATGTTATGTTATGTTATGTTATGTTATGTTATGTTATGTTATGTTATGTTATGTTATGTTATGTTATGTTATGTTATGTGTTGTTATGTTATTTTTTATTGTGTTAATATGCTATGTTATGTTTTGTTTTGTTATGTTATGTTATGTTATGTCATGTTATGTTATGTTATGTTTTGATATGTTATGTTATGCTATGTCATGTCATGTAATGTCATGTAATGTTATGTAATGTCATGTCATGTCATGTTATGTTATATTATGTTATGTTATGTTGTGTTATGTTTTGACTTGTTTATTATATTATGTTATGAAAATGCTATTTTATGCTATGTTTTTCATAAACATACAATAAAAATACCTTCGAAATATGAATTTAAGAGAATTTTGGGAGAGAAGCCGAGCCAAAAGTTTAGCTTGGTTGTTCTTTAGATCGGATCGAGGAAAGAAGCATGTTTTCTTTATTGCTTGTTTGTCAATTTTGATGTGAAATTCTGTTAAATGAACATTTTGAAGATTTTCTCTATATATGTTTTTGATGTTATCCACGAAAGTTGTACATTTTTTTCTATATGTGCAACATTTTAGCAAATTACAAACTATTGAAAATCCATTTAAAAGATTTTTACAACACGTCTGCAACTCGTTGTCGGTAACTGTTTGAAATCGGGTTTTGCTTTTTTGAGCTGAGGTGTGCGTTTCAACGCCATCACCATCATCTGCATTAGCATCATCATCGACATCAACATCATTCTAATAGCCCATCATCAGCGGCAGTTGCAGCCTTTCGCCGCAACATTATCAATGTTGTCATCTGAATTGTGTTGACAACTATTTGGCTTAGTACAGAGTTTGCCAGCAGCAACAACAGCTCACAAAAACCACTCCTTCAACTTCAATATCATCAGCATCAACTGCTTGTTCTTTAGTTTTTTTATTTATTTTGTTTCATCTTTGTTTCAGTTAGCCTTCGATTTGCGCGCCCCATATCCATTGTTGCTCTTCATTTACCAGCCAGACGATGAGTATGTCTATGGACGCGGGACTCACACTTGTTGTATGTTAATTTCTTCTCGATTAAAAGTTTTTTTTTCGATTTGTTTTTTGTTTTGAACACTGTACTGTGTCCGAGGTTGCATTCAACATAAATTGTTGCACTGCGTTCCAGCATTTTGATTTTGTAGATTTCGTTTTTTTATTATTTTGTTTTTTGTTGTTTTTCTCTGGTCGTTTGATCTCGTCCTGCTTTGGCGGCAGCCTCTTGTAGAGGTATTCAAATTCATTGCAATTGAATAAAATCTTGGCTGGCGGTTCTTGACCAAACGGCTTGGTTGATCTCAAATTTTTTCTGTGTTTCTTTACAAATTCTGATTTCGTTTGTGGGCAGCTATTGACTTTGCGTAATTAATTAGAGATTTTTTTTTATTTGAGGGTAGTTTTATTTTTCAACTTTTGTCGGTTCTAAAAAAATAACGAATTTTGGAATATTTTTATTTGCTTTTTTTGGGATATTGGAGTATTTTTAATCTGCTTATCATATAATATCTACATCTATTTAATAGATATATGTATTGAACATAGATAGATGTGATATATTTAATACATATTTAATTTATTAGTCGAACAGATACAGTTTGCGAATCCTGATATTACGTTACATTCAGTGGATTTGGTTTTAATTTTTTCCAGAAAGAAGGGTTTACTTTTTAAGTGTTTTAGGCAAGTTTAGTACTTATCAAATTGCACTTTTCTAACAATTAATGTTCAAAAAGTACGATCAAAATGAAAAAAAATCCCCACAAAGAGTTTGTGTTTGTTTTGTAATAGATGTGTACAACAGTACGCTCTGGTACAATTATTACCGTACTCACAATACTCAAAAACTACTGTACGAAAATGTTCATGCTTATGGAATGACCAGTTTTTAAGTTTTTGTCGATTTTATAAAAGATTTGTACGACATCGACCTCTGGTGTTCAAAATGGATCATAAAAATAACAATTATATGATTTATTGACTTTAATTCTCGAAAAAACTAATTGAAATTGAAAACAAAACATTCAAATTACAAAAAAAATCAATCCATTCTCGAGATATCATCTAAAACCATTCCATACAAGATGTGTGTAAAAGTAAATTTTCTTCATAAATTTCTTTTTCGTAAATTTTTCGATGTTGTCATAGCAATACTGCTATTGGTGGCGGAAAAAAATCAAACAAATCAAAGATCATTAAAATTAGTCAAGCTGATTTTTTTTATTTTATCAATGTTGTAACTAACTAACCGACTTTGTTTTGAAAATATAAAGATTTAAAGATATAATTCAATCATTAGTCTTATCTTGCACTGAAATCTCGTAATGCTTACAAAATAAAAAAAAAAATAACTCGACCTTATTTTATATATGTTCCAGCAATTTTCCGAAAAGTATTGATTTAATTAATAATTACTTGTATGAATATTGCTGATGTTTTTTTATGTACATTAAATGGCTTCTTTAACCTTGTTTTCTACAATCCTTGGCTCATATGTAGCTAGATGATAATATTAACTTCTAAGTGATTTAACTTTTTGTCTAATTTTGCTTTTTAACTCAACACATTTGTTAACGGGGCATACAAATTTGTTACAAATTTTTGTTTTAAAGTAGTTTTTTATGCAGCTGATTTTGGTGTGCTTTTACAGTTGCATGTTTTTTTGTTAACTAAGAATTTTTTATGTAAATTTCAAGTGAACAATGTTTTTTATTTTTTTTTGTTTGTTTTCCTTATCTTAACAGTTTTTTTATGCAAAGGCTTAAAAGTCTACAAGCTTGTCGATGCACATCAGCAGACAGATCAAAAGAATTTTCCCGCCTATTGTCATTAAATGTTGCCTTCAAATTTTTGATCCACTAACAATTAGTCGAATAGACTCAAAGCCGAACACATAAGTTTCAATAGCTGTCAAATTAATGTCAGACAGACAAAGCTATGATCATTTAGAAATTTGTACCAGAACTGTATACAAATTTTGACTTGTCTGTTTGAAAGAAAACTCAGAGAACAGTCAGCGGTTGAGATTCTATTAAAAATTCTTATTTAATTAAGAAAAAAAAAAAAAAAAACAAAAGTATAAAATAAAATCAGATAAAAATAATTTGCATTTTTAACTTGCGCAGTTTAGCCGCTAAACACTAACATACAACATGCAGCAGCTTCACCTTATATGGCAGCAGCTTTTGTGATATTTGGCCGCCAGTAGCTGACTGACATTAAGCTACACTTGTTGTTGTTGTTGTTGTTGTTGTTATTTTTTCCGACTTTATCATAATTGCTCTGGCGTAAACGTTAAATGCGCCTGTCATTATGCAACATTTTAAGCTTTACATTTGGCATTTATTTGTTTGGCAAACCAAGTTTAGATAACAACAAATTAAACATAAATTTCTGCACGTTAAAATTTGACATGTAGTGCAGCAGCAGCAGCAGCTGCTGCGCATGCGCTGTCAAAAGCGGTTTATTTTGAATTTGTTTTTTTTTTATTTTTAAATATTTTAAGACAACTTGACAGGTGTTAGTTAAATAAGCTCTCAAACATGCTTTTTTCTCTTAACTGTCAGAAGTAAAGCTTTGCGTTATTGTTGTTTTGCGCGCTTATTTTTCCTTGTTGCTGTTGTTTTTGCTGTCGAGACTGACAGCAATGCATAAAATACCAACAACAGAAATTTTTGCCCATCTATTTGGTGTGCAAATATTTAACTTGACCTCAACCAGGTGATCCTCCACTTCACACACATGTGAACACATCTTGTTGTACGTACACATTGTTGTTGCGCAAATATGCGAACTTAATTTGTTGTTGTTAAAAAAAAAAAAACAAAAACAACAATATTGAGCAAATATTTTTGCAGTTTATGTGCGAATATTTGTGTTAAACTCTTTTTGATTTTTTTTTTCTTTTATTAACACTATCGACGGCATTGCATTACGTTGCATTCAATGCATCGCTTGACGTTATGTTGCGTTATTTAAACGTTGCGCGTCATGTTGTTGCATGCATGCATTTGGCTGGCAACATGTGTTGTTGTTGTTCTTAGAGCTGTTGTTATATTTGGTATATGTCGCCTTATCTCAAGCCGCTGTTGCATTTGTGGTCAACTTGTTGATTTCTCTTTCTTGGGTCAAACAATGCCGCTAACATGTTTTTGGTCTGGTTTAGTTATGTTCAAAAATAGCAAAAAAATATATATAATTTTTACTAAATTATTAGAAAACTGAATTAGTATCTGACAGATCTTTTGACTTAAAGAGTAAAATGCACTACTTTTGTAAAGTTTTATCAAAATTTTCTTCTAATTGTAGATGTTACAAATAGTAAAGTGTAGAATACAATAATTTTGACAATCTTGTGAATTCCAAAGTATACCCTAATTTGTATAATTAAGGACTATGGAAAGAGTCAATCGAAATTTTTGACTATATTATAAATAATTTCCTTAGATTTTTTTTAAAATCCGGCACTCTCAGAAGATCTTAACTCTAAATCTTAACTCAACAACTTGGCATAAGTACAGCCCCACAACAAAGTGTTGCCATCTCATCATAATTAATGTTCGCGTTATTTGCATCTTTGTATTCGGTATTCGGCTTGAAGAAAAGGTACAACTATTTAAAAACTATGCTAATTTATTGGCGCCTTTGACTAGAATTTCGCGTCAGAGTTCTATAATTAATTAGCATAAATTCTTAGTCGGTGACTTAATATCAGTGAATCAGCAGCTAATTATGCAGTCAGTGGAAAATTTCTCAATGAAAACAAAAGCTTTATGACTAAAGTATGAGAAATTCCACGAAAGGTGCAAAAAACAACGCCTTTTAAAGACTGTCAGCTGAAATGCGCAACTTCCGCAGGTGAAGCAAGAAAAATGCTAAACAATGTATATGTTTCTTAACACAAACATACTTTATGTAATTACTTTCTTCACACTGCGAAATACGTGATGGCGTCACGTAATTCTTTTCTATAAAAAGGTTTCATGTCTAAATAAATATAAATAAAATTACACTATTTTGATTGACACAAACATTTAACAGCATATTTTTTTAATCTAAATTCCAACTAAAACTCAATTTCAATATTGAACTCAGTCGCTAATTCAAACTCAATCTCAATATTGAACTCAATCTCAATTCAAACTCAAAAAACACAACTCAACTAAAGCTCTTACTGTTATTCTAACCACAACCCAATACAACCCAATAATTACTTACTCGGAACTCGTTTATAGTAAATTAGACTCCCGATCTGAACATAAACTACAAGTAGCATTCAATCACGCAACAAGATATATCTACGGCATACGAAAATTTGATCACTTATTGCAGTTCAGAAATGCTATTCTTGGTTGCAGTATAACAAGCTACATAAACGCCAGAACCTGTATTTTTCTACATAAATTAATTCATACAAAGACTCCAACGTACCTTTATGAAAAATTACAATTTTGCCAGTCTACTCGGAGTAAAATGCTATTGGTACCTAATTTTAAATTTCTAAACTCAACTAGACTCTTTTTCATTAACGCCGTAAGATTGTGGAATTCCTTACCAAATCACTTAAAATCGATTGATAACTTTGGAAGCTTTAGGCAAGCTATTTATAAACTTTTTTCATAACCTGGATATTTTTAATTTTTTCTTAATATTGCTCTTTTCCCTTGTTTTCTCTAACATACTGTCCTGATCTATTCTCTTTCTTGCTTTTGCCTTTAATTTTTATTTATTCCTTAATTTTACTCTCTTTTTATTTTAAAATTTTGTAAGCTTAATGCTTTTAAAAACAAATACTAATTACCTAATTGAGGTTTTCTTTGTTTTATATAAATTTAAATTTCAAATTTCAAATCAGAAAAAACTAAATTGTAAAATTATATTCCTAAGTTTATCTCTTTGTATATTAAAAGAACTTGTTCTTATTATACTAAAATCTATAAATAAATAAATAAATAAATAAATAAATAAACCCAAGCTCAAAGTACTCGTAAAACACAAACTTTATTTCTAACTCAAACTCAAACTGAAACTCAGACTCAAATACAAACACAAACTCAAACTTTAACTCAAAATAAATTTCAAACATAAGCGCAAACTCAAACTCGATTCCAAATTCAAATAAGAACTCGAACTTGAAGTCGAACTGAAACTCCAAACTCAAATTTAAGCGCAAACTGTAACTCAAAAACGAACTCCAACTGTAACTCGAACTCAAACTTGAACTCGAACCCGAAGGCGAACTTAAACTCAAACGTAAAGTCAAACTCAAACTCAAGCTCAAATTCGACCTCAACCTCAACGTCAACGTCATCTTCAACCTCAACCTCAACCTCAACCTCAACCTCAACCTCAACCTCAACCTCAACCTCAACCTCAACCTCAACCTCAACCTCAACCTCAACCTCAACCTCAACCTCAACCTCAACCTCAACCTCAACCTCAACCTCAACCTCAACCTCAACCTCAACCTCAACCTCAACCTCAACCTCAACCTCAACCTCAACCTCAACCTCAACCTCAACCTCAACCTCAACCTCAACCTCAACCTCAACCTCAACCTCAACCTCAACCTCAACCTCAACCTCAACCTCAACCTCAACCTCAACCTCAACCTCAACCTCAACCTCAACCTCAACCTCAACCTCAACCTCAACCTCAACCTCAACCTCAACCTCAACCTCAACCTCAACCTCAACCTCAACCTCAACCTCAACCTCAACCTCAACCTCAACCTCAACCTCAACCTCAACCTCAACCTCAACCTCAACCTCAACCTCAACCTCAACCTCAACCTCAACCTCAACCTCAACCTCAACCTCAACCTCAACCTCAACCTCAACCTCAACCTCAACCTCAACCTCAACCTCAACCTCAACCTCAACCTCAACCTCAACCTCAACCTCAACCTCAACCTCAACCTCAACCTCAACCTCAACCTCAACCTCAACCTCAACCTCAACCTCAACCTCAACCTCAACCTCAACCTCAACCTCAACCTCAACCTCAACCTCAACCTCAACCTCAACCTCAACCTCAACCTCAACCTCAACCTCAACCTCAACCTCAACCTCAACCTCAACCTCAACCTCAACCTCAACCTCAACCTCAACCTCAACCTCAACCTCAACCTCAACCTCAACCTCAACCTCAACCTCAACCTCAACCTCAACCTCAACCTCAACCTCAACCTCAACCTCAACCTCAACCTCAACCTCAACCTCAACCTCAACCTCAACCTCAACCTCAACCTCAACCTCAACCTCAACCTCAACCTCAACCTCAACCTCAACCTCAACCTCAACCTCAACCTCAACCTCAACCTCAACCTCAACCTCAACCTCAACCTCAACCTCAACCTCAACCTCAAACTCAACCTCAACCTCAACCTCAAGCTCAACCTCAACCTCAACCTCAACCTCAAACTCAAACTCAAACTCAAACTCAAACTCAACCTCAACCTCAACCTCAACCTCAACCTCAACCTCAACCTCAACCTCAACCTCAACCTCAACCTCAACCTCAACCTCAACCTCAACCTCAACCTCAACCTCAACCTCAACCTCAACCTCAACCTCAACCTCAACTGAAGCTATTACTCTCATTTTAACTCTGACTCTAACTCTAACTCTAACTCTTACTCTAACTCTAACTCTAACTCTAACGCTAACTCTAACTCTAACTCTAACTCTAACTCTAACTCTAACTCTAACTCTAACTCTAACTCTAACTCTAACTCTAACTCTAACTCTAACTCTAACTCTAACTCTAACTCTAACTCTAACTCTAACTCTATTCATATTCATATTCATATTCATATTCATATTCATATTCATATTCATATTCATATTCATATTCATATTCATATTCATATTCATATTCATATTCATATTCATATTCATATTCATATTCATATTCATATTCATATTCATATTCATATTCATATTCATATTCATATTCATATTCATATTCATATTCATATTCATATTCATATTCATATTCATATTCATATTCATATTCATATTCATATTCATATTCATATTCATATTCATATTCATATTCATATTCATATTCATATTCATATTCATATTCATATTCATATTCATATTCATATTCATATTCATATTCATATTCATATTCATATTCATATTCATATTCATATTCATATTCATATTCATATTCATATTCATATTCATATTCATATTCATATTCATATTCATATTCATATTCATATTCATATTCATATTCATATTCATATTCATATTCATATTCATATTCATATTCATATTCATATTCATATTCATATTCATATTCATATTCATATTCATATTCATATTCATATTCATATTCATATTCATATTCATATTCATATTCATATTCATATTCATATTCATATTCATATTCATATTCATATTCATATTCATATTCATATTCATATTCATATTCATATTCATATTCATATTCATATTCATATTCATATTCATATTCAAATTCATTTCCAGGTCTCATATGCAATGTTTTCCTCCATTTCCAATTCTCATTCCTTTCCCTAAATGGAGAAAACAGAGATTTTGGTGAACAAGAGCTGACATCATCAGCTCTGACCACCATCACCATTTTGTAAAATTTTCTCAACCTCTTGACCTGCTCTAACAGTTTTATCAATTGCGTCTTTTAACCAATATTTTTATAGCCGAATCTCCTTATAAAATTCCACAAATCATTCCAACCATCATAATCAGCCTCATCATTCTCACCATCTTCATGCACCTCACCATTCGCCTGAAGATCCTTAAAATGTTCGGCTTGTAGCGTTTTAAGTCGATTACGCGCACGCATGCCAGCGCCCAACAAGAACACGCAACCAAGCAACTCCAAGTATAGTTTGGCGGATATAGTCGGTCATCTTTTGGCGACCCTTAATAATAACACGGCAACATAGCGGCGCATCTTCTTCTTATGCAAATTTTGCGGCTACGTTTTGTTAATTAATTTATATTATTTTATTGGCTGCTGGTTGTATTCAATTTCATTATAGTTTTGTTGGTTTTTCTGGCCTAACTTGACATTTACGACGCGGTCACGTGAGGTATACAATGCACGGTACCAATAAAGGGTGCTCTCAGAACAAACAGTAGAGCGATGGAGATGATGCCTGAGTCAAGAGTCTGAAACTGAAAGAACTTTGCCGACGTTGCGGCTCAATTGCGGTGCATTCGGATCGTGTTTTAAATGCATTTTTAATGAACGACAAATTTATATTTAACGACTTTCATAAAATTTGAATTTCAAGCCATAGTTGCCGCTGCCATGTTGTTGATTTCTTTTTTCCGCTTCGATGTGTCATTTTGTATGCAGCGCTTCAACGGTTTAAGTCGGTGATTTCAAAGCTAGTTTTAGCATAAATTTGTGTAAATTTTATTGCCAATAGAACTGGGCCAAATCTATTGAATCGATCTGATATTCTGCAGAATAATGGCCAAAAGGAACAGAACTAATGTTTAAGAACTGTGTTGAAGTTCAAAATTGCAGAGGAAATGGATGTGCTTTTTAAATCAACTAAATGTATAGCGCATCCGCTCCATGAACAACCACTTGGGTGTTCCTTTAATGAGTGTGTCGATGAGAAGTTGAAGTCATCGTCATCATTCTCATCGTCGTGATCTTAACCAAGTATGCGCCAAAATCCTGCCATAGGCAGCAGCACAACATTTCTTTAGAGATTCTTTTTCTTGTGCTGAACTAAACATGTGACTCGCATTATTTCTGCAGTTTTTATGGCGCAGTATATTCAGTGATCCTTTAGGACTGACTCATCCATGTATTAGGCCGGTTGTAAATCGTTTTGAGATTGTTTGAAGATTATGCATAAAGCATTTATTTCTTTGTGCTTGTGTTTATGACGGAGTTTATGATTTAAATTTATAAAATATTTCATACACAGTTTTATAGCATCCATTTTGAGATTATTAAAACTATGCTTTGTTGAAGGTCTTGAAGACTAATGATTACTCGTATAGACTGTCTATAAAAAAATTTCAATTCCATGTGTGTTTTTAAGCATATTTATGGAATGGATTTATTAAGGATATTTATGGAACGGATTTCTAGCGACTGGGAAAATAGTTAGATTGGTATCAATAAGAAAAAAGCAATGTTTTTAGAATTTTCAAGATGACAAAAAAAGAAATCAGTGTTTTGAGGTAAATAATAGGAAGTGATGTAACATATTAAATATTAAAATGTTTGATTAAAAGGAAGAAGTCATTCCATAACTTATCCATCCCAGAACTTGCAATCATCCTTTGATTTTATGAGCTTTTCTTTTCATTATTACAGATGTCAATAATCAAGCTGTACATTTACATGCAGAAAACGTTTGAAAATCTTGTCTTTTTCAAATGAAGTGCAGTATTGTACAGCTTTTGACATTTCTTTTAGTGACATAAAGTCTAAATAATTAAAATTTTTAAATTTCTGTATTAAAATTCCAAAGGCTTGTGTCCAACCGAATATTCGGTTTCGGCCAAATATTATAATCAGGGTCGAAAGTTGAGTTGCGGCTGGACACTTGTTCTATACACATCGAATTCAGCTCAAAATAAAATTACATTCTTTTTCTCCCTAGTAAGGTGATCATAATCTCTGTAAAAAGCCATAACGTTCAGGATGCTGCCGGTCTAACAAACAGAACATACGATTTTTGTCAAAATTATTGTTTATTTTTCCACATAGTCCCTTTTCAGCTCGATATACTTATTTCATCGATTTTCGAACATTACGTTGCCCTTTGAATAGTAAGATTTCTTGAGATATCCAAAATACGCTTACGTTTCCAATTCGACCTGTTCATTCGTCGTCAAATCTACTTCCCTGGAGTAACCTTTTTCAGTTTGGGAACAGATAATAGTCGCTTGGGGCCAAATCTGGATCTGGAGAATATGGTAGATGAGGCAGCAGTTCGAAGCGTAAGTCGTGCAATTTACATATGGTTTTTTATCGATTTGTAAGCTGAAGCATTCTCTTGCATAAAGATGATTTTTTCTTCGGTAAATTGGGCCCTTTTTAAGCGATTTCATTCTTAAATCGGTCTAACAATTTTCAGCAATAGCAGCAGTTGATAGTTTTTCCTTTTTTTTATATAGTAGATAAAAAGTAGTGGTTTTGGCCACTTGAATGCCAAAAAATAGACGCCAACACCCAGCCGTTCCAGCCGTTTGTGGAGTCTTCGTTCGCTTTGATGCACTTCAACTGGGACTTTTCCCAGGGACCTACCCCATGGTTGGATCAATTTTTCATCCATGGTCTCTATTTTACTCAAAAAATCATCGGATGTTTGAACATGTCCAAACATTGTTAAGAAGTGCGAGCACGTTCATGTTTTTGATATATTATTAACGGATGGGCACCCATCTTGCAGTCAGCTTTCTCATACCCAAATGACTATAGCTATCTCATGCATTTTAACTTCGGATTGTCCAATATGGACTCATGGATTTTTTTCAATATATTCTGGAGTGGTCACTGTTTGTGGGTCACCGACTGCATGTTCATCTTTTGTGCTGATTCGACCTTTTTGAACGCTGCTATATAATATTTACTGGTTGAATACGATTCGGAGCAGACTCGAGTAATTGAGTGCAAATTTCGAATTTACTCTCCACAAGAGAGTTTATAGCAATTATAATTATTTAACGAAGAACTGCGCTCGTGTGTGAGATGGGTAAAATTGTAAAAGCCGGTTCATTTCGATATTCGTTAAAACTCCGATTCAAAATTTTCGGAGCCAAAGTCGGAGTCGGTGGTGTAAAATCAATCGAAAGTTCCGACCTTTCGGAACCGAAGTCGAAGTTCCGTGACAGCCCTAGTGTGTTCATGTCAAGATTAACACAATTAAAAAATGTCATGTAGTTGAAGAGTAGTGATGACTTAACTTGGAGGCCGGCAGCATCTTGAACGCTCTAGTAATTATATTGAGGATACGCGGAATCAGCTAAGAGGACAGAACTTTCTTTGAGGACTGTTTTTGTCACACTTTTCCGTGAACACTTTTTAGCATATGGCCTAGTAATATCAAGAAATTATAAAAACTTGTAAGTTGTAATCTATTAAACACCTGCATATTAATTGAAAAACTCATTCCATCAATTTTTGATTGAGGATTCCATTAATTCCATCAACACATCCTATCTAGAAAGAAAGACTATAAACTTATATATCTTGTTAAAAACCTTTATTCAAAAATTTTAAATAAAAAAAATACAATTTGTGGAGAATTGGTGATAACAAAAGGGAAATAAAATTGTAAAAGCATATGTTTTTTACAACCAATTTTTTGTAAAGACTGGAGAAATGATAGTTTGTTGTTTTAGAGGTGTTTGGAAGCCTTAGCTTCCTTAATATGAAAAGATGTAAAATTGATTTTTTTTTTTAGCTTTGAACCAAGGATTTCAGGTGTCAAACCTATTCAGTCAAATCTATCTTGGTTCGGAAATGGGAAAATAGATAAGTAGGAGAGAAAGTTGTCGGAGCGCTATATCAACATGCGATCTTGAATCTGAGGCAAGTGTTATGTCTTTACCTCAGTCAATTCAAGTTTCAAGCAATCTCATTCCACAAACATCTCTACCACCAACTACAACTTTAAAATATCGTATATATAGATGACTTTTTAATTTTAATTGATTTGAAATGAGGAAAGAATAAAAGAAAGGTAGAAGCGTAGGACCATGGCTAGACCGGGATTCGAACCCGGAACCTCTGGGTTGGCAGTCAAGCACGCTTACCACTTGACTACAGAGGCCCCATTACCAAAACCTTAAGAGTATTATTGAGCACATGTATCCTATCATATTTTTTGGGATTGTATAAAATTGTAAACTTAACATTAACATGAAAAACATGATCAATCATATGTATTTAAATGGTTCTTTTGGTGCGCACACAAATTGTATTAAATACATTATCTCGCTTACAAGATCTCAGATCTTTGTAATAAATTTCCGATTCCTTAAATTGCACCATGTGTTAATTACTGTTGGACTCAATGTTGGTTTTCGTTAATATTCCGCCGTTAATAAATGTGCCTTCATTAATGCCAACAAAACGTTTTCATTTACTTGCGTTTTCCGAGCTATTTGTCATTCGCTGTAGTCAACAATTTATATCCAACTCCAACGGACTATGTGTCAGCCATCAATGGTGCCGAACTTTTATTTGCCCCCCTTTACCCTAAGCCAAACTCATATCCTATCCAGCCAAAGCGAAGTGAATTAAATGCCAATGCGTAAATATTTGTACGCGGCAACATTTCAATTTGACATAATGAGCTACATTTCAGTGTTGCACTACAAAATGCAGTGCCAACGCGAAGAGCTTCCTATTAATTACCAGCGGCAGCAGCAGCAGCAGCAACCAGCAGGAGTTGAAACTAAAGTCCGAATCAGATGTGACGGTTAAGGAACGTGTTATTCAAGAGCTGGCGAAAATCTGGCACTGCACGGAATTGTTGTAAAGAATAGAGCAAAATATAAAAAAAAAAAAAATGCCAAAGACAGTCGGTATCTGAAGCGTTGAAAAAAAAAAGACATTGCCATTGAGTTCTCTACATTGAGTGGTAACATGCTTCGCCTGAGACCAGCGAACACAGACGTTGTCCGTGTTTTTAGTCCCCACACTGGCTGATATGACATAAAAAGCAACGTTCGACCGACACCGCCTGCTCATAAATTTTATGTAATGCATTTTTTTTGCTTGCTGTATTGTGCTTTTTCTTCTTTTATTTTCTTTGCTCGATTTCTTTTGGCAAAGCAGTGAGAAAAAATAAAGAAAAATAAAAACTTGTTCTTAACGCAAAATTAATGTGGCTAGTTTTGAAGTTATGGTAAAGCTAAGTTGTCGATGATACCGAGGCAAAAAGTACTTGTTTTAGGAGAAATTGTGAAAATACTTTAATAAGACTTTGTTTTCAACTGCTTTTAATATGACGTTACTTTCGGAAGGACATATTTTTTATTTAGTTTTTTCATATAATATTAAAAAAAATTATTTAAAATGATATCCTATTTTTGAAAATTTTTCAAGAAACTTCTGTGTTAACTACAACTGCTTCCATAAACATCGCTCTTGAACCCAGTAAGACTTTAACTCATATCTGTCAAGCTGACAGCTGTCAGTGCAATAAAACTCTCTTGGGTTTGAATGAAAAAATTTAAAGGTTAACATACATACATATCTGACACTTTGACAGCTGCCCTAAAGTAGACTGATGACCCACTAGTTGTTACCCACTTAAGCCTCTCTCGCTGTAACTCTTACTACTGACATTAAACAATTTTAAATGCCTCTCATTTCAGTTCGCATAATGTTTGAAAGGTATAATTATTGCAAACTCAAAGTTGACAAAATACTAATTCGAAATACCCTTTCGAAAAAAGTCACAACAATACCAACAACACTAACAATAAAAAGTCAAAAACAACAACAACTCAAAATCACGCTCCACATGTCGGTGCATCAAAAAGTGATGGAATAAATATAAAAACCAACCCATAAAAATGAAAAATAAACAACACAACTTAAAATCTCTACTAATGAACCAGGTTGCAGTCAGGTCGTTCAAGGAATGTGATGCGATGTGATGAGCTGCTAGGTGTTGGTCAGCCATTGCCAGGCATCTTATGAGCTGACATGTTGTTGTTGTTGTTTTTGTTGTTGTTGTTGTTGTGCCTTAAACTTTGGTACACTTTATGAGGGTCAACGTTATTACAAACACCGACAAATTGACAATATTAGAAGAGGAGCCACATAAGTGACCAAGCGACCGTCAGAGCGAATGTCCGACTGAACTGTTCGGGCCATAAAGGGGTTAAAGAGTGAACGTGATCAATGGCGCTTGCGGTATCATGTGATGTTTTTATTTTTGTAGTTTTTAAAACTCTTTTAGTGCACTGAACAACCATTAGATTTATTACAATAAGATTAGTGTCGGATTGTATTTTTTTGTTTTTGTTTATTTGTGCCTTAAATTTTTTTATGCAGTTTATTTTATTTTGGTAACCAAAGAGCAGTACGGCGTCTGTTAAAATCAAATTTTATGGATACTATTAATGCAACTTTTCTTTTCTTTGTGGGAGCTTTAAATGCAGGACTGTTCTTAAGGTTTTCTAAGTATTACAGAACATACTTAACACTTGGAACCTTTAAAAGCAATTTTCGAAAAAAAATTACAGGTTTAAGTGTACAAGGTTATAATGTTGAAAATGACGAAAATTATTTAAATAAATTTTCTGTTTCTACTTAAGATGCCTCTTAAGTCACTTGTAAAGATAATTTTTTCCCTTATTTTTGATTCTCGTATATTATTCTAAGTTTTTTAATATTGCATGATGTATTGAAATATTTTAATATCTAACGATTTTTTCTAACGATAAAGTTTTTCTTAATAAAATTAATCAAATGTTTAAAGTTAAAACTTAAAGTTATATCTTCAAGGACCAAATTGCAACGAATAAATACTATTACATATTACTGGGGCATTATAAGGCATAACTTCAAAAGCTATCTGATACAACTTCCTTGTACTCCGATTCTTGTTCTATTTACGACTCCGACTTTGGCTTCGGTTCCAACTCTGGGTCCGATAACTCAAATTTAAAAACTCTAGTTCTGACTCTGGTTCCGGTAAACTCACTTCCGAAACATTCCTAGTCTAACCTTGTTATTCCCAGTCTAATTCCAAATTATAAAACTTGTGCAAGGCATAATAGAATTTTGAATTATGTTGAACATGATACTGAAAAAAAAATTTTAAGCATGGAATTAAAAAAATAGAAGCACTAAACTTGCTTCAACAAAATTCTCTACAGGAAGTTTTGTTAGAGTGAAAATAGTCTCTTACACTGCTTTCATGTTTCTATTCATGATATGAGTGCACTCGTACATGAGCTTGCGTGTGAAACACTGTAGTCTTCACGTCACTTGTATGAGATCTCAGCCCGCTCATTCATAAGGCCATGAATAAGCACACTATCTCTATGTAATTACGCATAAATATTAGAAAGCGTTAGATTTTTAAGGTATCTCATTGAATGTTGAAAATGATTTTGAGAAGATAAGAAGTCGACTTAAGCAATTTAAAAATGGCCAGAATATTAAAAAACCGTACATTTTTAATTGTATTTATTTGAAATTGTTGCCAAAAATTTGTAATCTGGTTGTTGTTACCTTGTTTCGGCATAATTGAAGGACAATGGAAACTCAAAATTTGTTATTTTTTTAATTACATGTATTTGGGGCTCTTGAGTTCCTGAGTAGTATTTATAGAGGTCAAAAGGGTGAAACAAATAGTGTTAAAAAGTGAAATATTTTTAAAAGTTTAATTAACTTTCGTATACTCGCGCCAAACAGCATCACATATATACTCGCGCACGGTGCCTCAGACCGAGATTTGATCTCGTCTGCATTATTTCAATTATATACTTTTTTTTTGGCATTGTATGTGTTTATTGTAAAGAAGAGGATATAATTCAACAAAGGAAACATACAAAATTTTAGATCCTATAATTTATTTGCTAAAGACCACAGTTTTTTACGATGTTAATTTTTTGAGAAAACACCGATTTATTGTTTCTTCGGTCTGAGAGACCAATGCGCGAGTATAGGAAGGTTAAGCAGTATGGGTATTAAATAAAAGTTTATTTGATGACTTACGCAACAAGCTATAGAATTTCATTCAATACATTTAAAGTTAAACCTAATTTTTTAATTTTTTTGGAAATGCCAAGTAGCGAAACATATAGAATTTTTAAAAATTGTGTGATTTTTAATAAAAGTTTTCAACAAGCGGCGGTTTTAACTATGATTTCAAAAACACTCAAATAAATTTCACTTATTATCCAAATATGAAAAATTGTTATTAAAACTGAGGATACGTTTTCTAAACATGAAATCTGATTTTAATATTGTCATGTGTATCATATTAAAATGTTACTGCTGTATTCATAAAAAGTTATGAGCCTCTTATAAAGCCTTAACAAGAAAAATATCAAAAACAGTATTCATAAACGTCCAATAGCGACAAAAATCTCTGATAAAGGCTTCATAAGTGAGAACCTTCTATAAACCTTTGATAAAGCAATTTTAAATCTGAACACAAATTTTGGCAAAAATATTTCAAATTAATTAAAAAAACATGAAAGCATGGCACCAAATTTCAAAATATTGAAAATAAAAATATTAAGTGACAATTTTTTCAGAGCAAAACATAAATAACATTGTGACAAATAAACAAAAAGTTATTAAATTTAAATTTTTATCAAATTCACAAACCATTTCAGACACTGTTTCCTTTCAAATTGAAAGTGTTCCTATTTTAACATTAAAAGCTGAGACAACATTTTTATGAATAACAAAATTTTAAAAAGGATTTTATCTCTAAAAAGCTTTTTAACTATTGAACATTTTAAAACTATTTTAAGATATTTTTATGAATTAGACCGTTAATTTTTGTTATGAAAAATTCATTTTAAACAATAATTTTGTATTATAAAACATGCAATATGGTCGAATATTATCTTATATTATTATTATATAATATTATTTGAATTTTGCACACTAACTCATGAAGTAATTCATGCTTTCCTTGCAGAAAGAGATTCATTAATTTTTAACACTTGTCTCATTAACTGTCCTTGATTTTCACAAAAAGTTGTGATTTATTCATGCTCTCCTTGTATTTGTTCATTAATTTTAATTAATGCTCATTCTAGGAAATTTTTAACTAGTTCATGTATCTCTTACACACAATTTATAAATTTTGAACAACTTGGCTTATGCAATATTCATGTTGCATGTTGTTCTCGTATTTTTTTTTGGTCTATTTTGTACATTGATATCTTGAAAAAGTCATGTGACACATGTAATTGGTTATTGGACCAAAATTCATGAACAGGATTCTAGCTGATCAATGATCCGTTCGAAAGAACATGTCATTAGTTACAAATTTGCTAAAGAAACTGATTGAATTACTTTCAAAACAAAATTATGACGATTTTTATGGAAAACCTGAAATTGGGAACACATTTTTTGGTCCGCAATTTGATCACTAGCTATGCAATAGTGACACACGGAGATTCTTAATACTGGTATTACGAAATGCTGAAACATCTTTTTTTGTAAGGTTTGATCCATAAATACATAAGGACCCCGTAAGGAGTGGATAAAGAGGGTAATTATATTCAGAAGAAATGTTGGTCATTTAAATAAGTGTAAGTGTATGTGTGTATGAAATAAGAATACTACTATTCCAAAGCCGGTAAAAGTAATCCGAAGGAGTGTCTGTGCTGTAAATTCCATAACATGAAAGTTTTCTAACGCGATGAAAGAGTGCTACATTTAAAAAAAAAATTGGCGAGATTTAAAACAAATCAGTACAAAGAAATAAGCAATCATTCAATGGAACGGACGCTACAAAAACAGAAGTTTTTTTAAAGTCGTATAGAAATATGCAAAATTTAGCTAATTTTGAGAACTTTTTTTTATATATAATATACATGTTAATGGAGGTCAAAGGATAACTATTCTTCGTAGACTAATGAAATATTAGAATTATCTCTTCCCTTTTTTTAAATAGATATATCACGAATACGGACGCGACATCTCGGACGCGACAAATTTTTCCACCATAGTAAAATACAGTAAAGATGTTCATTATAAATTTTAATAAAAATATATCATAATAAGTTAAATTCAAGTTACATAGCAGTAATATTAATCAAAATAAAAAAAAAATTAATTCAAAAGCTGTTAGAGTACTTTATTTAAATGTTTTTCTTCACTTTTGGTGGACCTTTTTTGGGAGATGCCCATGTGGTCGCTCTCGTGGTCCACCAAAGGACAGAAGCAAATTTTTATTAGCAATAGTTCTTATTTTCCAAAAATAACTTAACCGGCATTTTTTTTTTTCTTTGAAATATTAGAAACAATTGACAGTGCGGAACACAGGAGGCTAATAAAGTTCGAAAACCTTTCTTAAAATGAAGTGCTGATACACTGGTAATTGCATAAAGCAAAGTGAAGTAAATAATTATATGTACTTACGTTTTAATTATTTTTATATACATGTGAACTTTAAAATACACTCATTTTTTATTATTATTTTGCATTATGTAATTAAATACACAAAATTGCATAAATAAATTACTTTCAAATAAATACATTAGTTCTTTATCCTAAGACAACTGTTCTCAAAATCAAAACTATACGGTTGTTTTATTAACCAAAAGTGTATTTTCAGTAACCATGGGTTAGTTTATATTTACAACAAGGATTTTAGTATTAATATTGATTTTTTTCTAATTGAGAAAGGTCTTTTTTAATTGAGAAAGGTTCATATTAACAAGAACAATTTTCATGTAATGTGATGACCTTGTTATTAGAAAGATACGACAACATTTTAAAGATGACAATACAAATTGTTCCGCAAATTTTGTCTTTTCATATTGACAACATTCTTGTTGATTTCAGTGCTAAAAAAAAATTTTATATTTAACATCATTCATCTTTTATATTAAATAAATATCTTATTGGAATCAGAAATAAAAGATTTTTTAAACAGGCAAACAATTTTCTTGAATGTTACAACTAGAGTCCGACCGATTATTCGGCTTCGGTAATCGGCATAATCGGCCGATATTTGGACCTTCGGCATCGGCTTCGGCTTCGGCCGAGATAGCCGATTATTTTTGCCGAATGTTTTTGCTTTGCTAAACAGTTTTTTTATAAGTTTTTAGAATTTTTTTGAATTATTCAGTGAACTCCGTTTATCATTCCACATTTATAACATTTTCCATTGTTTGTTTTGTTTTTCTCTCCTTTTCTGTTCTTTCATGAGTTGGTGTTCACTCGTACCAAATTTCTTTACATTCGGTCCAGTCGTTCAGGCGCTATTGAGCCATATATATTTTATTACTTTAAGCGCCCTCTATCGAAAGCTTATAATTTGAAAGTTTTCTATGCTTGGCGACACTTTCGGTACCTTCATGCTGAAGAAACAGAAGATACTCAATAACATCGCGATTAGACGGTAGCTTTAAGTTTGTGTTAATTTTCACGAAGCGCATTTTTTATGAATAGCAGATCGTTTGTTTTAGTATTGAAAATTTTTTGTTCGCTTGTGTGTGCCTTTTCTTTTGGTTGCTGCTTTGCTTATTAAATTATTTTATTTTATGTAATAATTTGGCTAAACGGTCAAGTGGCTAAACGACTGGAGCGATTTTGATAAAATTGTACGAAGATGTTTTTGACCTAGTAATACAAAATAGACTTTTAGAAGTTATAAAAACTTTCGATAGAGGGCGCTTAAAGTAATCAAATATATATAGCTTAATAACGCCTGAACGACTGGACCGAATGTAAAGAAATTTGGTATGAAAAACGAACCAAAACGAAGATGAACCGAAGGCTAAAGTCCAAAAGCGAAAACGCACTTCATTAAAATTTTGATTCGCTGTTACTTTTTTTCCTACGAATTTAATAGTTTTTTCACAAAAGTTTAATGATTTTTATGAACTTTTGTTATATCAAAAAAAAAAACTTAGGCCCGTATTTACCAACCTTACTATTTTTTTAGCGTGCTATTTTTGCCTTTTTGATATTCACCAATATTTTATTTTTAAGCAACCGCTGACTTCTTTATAAAATAGAAATCGATTCCAACCTAAAAACAAAACAATATCTAATAGTAGGCTTTGCTTTGTCAAAAATTGTATGGCAAACTATTATTCGAAAAGTTCGAACATAAGTTCGAAATAAAAAATGTAGATTGCTTGGTGAATACGAAAAAAATAGTAAACTAAAACGCCTGCTGAAATAAAGCGAGTACTATATCGAGGTTGGTGAATACGGGCATTAAAGTTTTGGGGGTGCTTGTGTACTAATTAAGACCTATCCAAAGATATACCTTTTCACGACCGGGTTAAAACTGGTGAAGTTTTACAAAAAAGACCATTTGGGGCAGATTTTGGTTTCACAAAAAAAATTTGTATTGTACTGAAATCCTTTCAACATAAGCTTTCATATTAGGGGCGGTAAATGCAAACGTTTTTTCCCCATTTGGGGTGACCCACCTTAACACTAATACCTCATGTAATAAAATGTACGAATTTTAAAATGCTTTATCCTTTTAATGAACCATAAAAATCACTTTAATTTGTAAATCATTAAAATCCTCTTATTATGAAGTCTATTTAACATTAATTTCAAATTTTTTCACCCGTGCCCATTGGAGATATTTGACCCCAAAGTTGGGGCAAACTTGACATTTCTTATTTTTCAAGGCGATGTAACCCAAAAAGTTTATGATCTAGTCACTTTTAAAAATTTATATTTAAGTTCTTACTAAGACGTTCCTAATACCAAAAAAATAGGTCTGCCACTTACTTCTTTCTATTAAATTTTTTTTTTAAAGTTACCAAAAATTACGATTATTTTCGGAAACTTTAACATTTCTTTTTTAAATTAAGTAAAATCCCAATTAATTTTTCTGATATGCAATATAATAGCCAAGGTATAATTAATATTATGTTTATTCATTTATTACTTTATGTTTAATAGGAGCTGAGATATGATCATTACCGCAAACTCTATAAATACGAAAATCGCTCGTGGTTGCATGGAAAACATGGTCGCCATTTTGTAAATACAAAAATTTTTTTAAAGCAATTCTAAGGTTCCGAAACATTACGAAATTAATGGTAAAAAATAATTTTTGAAATGGATGACCGACCGAATTTGCTAGTTTGTGATCAATCTCGGCGGAATGACCCAGTTAGTAGCTTTTCTCCACTGGGTCGAAAATTGATAACATTTTTTTTCTACTTTGTCCTGACGTCAATAAATCAATTACAGAAACATCCGAATTTTATAGAAAAACTCTTACATTTAATGATTTCATTACGATTTTTTGTACTTGTAAATGAATATATAACAAAAGCAAAGAATAAATTTTTATAATTTTTTTTGACTTTAAAGCATTTGTTTGTTATTCGGCTTCGGCTTCGGCCTTCGGCCGATTATTTACATTTTGCCGAAGAATCGGCTTCGGCTTCGGCAAAAATGCACATTCGGTCGGACACTAGTTACAACATATTTTTTTGGGTTTAATAACTACTTTTTCTCATCTCTCTGGTAATTTACAGACTCCGTATCGAAAAAAGAACACTTCTATTGATGGATTTATGAGTCGTCGATCGAAACAAGAAGTAGTCGAAAGAGCCAATGTCTGGTGAAGACATCCCATTTCAGCATTTAAAAGTTTTTTTGACTGGCCTTTTAGCATGGGTCAAGCATTTTCATGCTGAAGACTAACGTTGTCATGTCTTTGTTGAAAATGCTGCCGTTTTTCCTTCAATGCTCGGCTCGAACGCATCAATTGTATTTGGTAGAGATCTCCCAAAGAGAGGAGCAGCTTATAACAAATAACACCTTGCTGATCCACCAACTTCAGAGTTTGGTTATTCGGCTTGGCCTTCGATATTGCGGCATGGCCGGGGTAACTAATATACATATAAAAATTTGTCTCCTCAGCCCAGATAAAGGTGTTGAGTGTGGTAGAGCTAGCATTGTTTCATGCTGGAAGTAGGTAAGAATATTATCAAAATGAAAATTGTTCTACTATTTTAAGTGGTTACTCATAATAAAAGTAAAGCAAATAGTTGAAAACCCAGATATTTCTCTAATTTTCCTTACCTGCTAATTCTCCTAACAGTAATAATACTTGAAATTCTTTGCAAAGGACAGATAAATTCTTGAAATATATGAATATTTTTGTTGGATGCTAGAGAATCTACAACAACAAAGACAATATTAACAAAAAAATTTTGAAATTTGTTGTTTTGAAATTTATTTATCATTGACATTTTTTGAATATTTTATTTCATCATATGCGAATTTTTCATCATAAGCCCTTAGAACACTGATTATCATCAAAATTGTTCAGGGTTAAAATCTAGCCTGTAAGGCATGATTGCTTGGAAGTGCTTTGAAAATAATACAGAATTTTTCAGACAAATGTCCACGATTTCAGATGATTGCTGGCATCTGGTATGAATTAATATTGAATTCTGATCTAAAAGTTATGCTTCACTCTTTATTGCATGATTTTATCTTAAAAAAAAAGATGAAGTTGACATATGCAAAAAATCATGGCACTAACTGGGTTTGTGCCATGATTGAAGGGTTAAATTTCTGCTTAATATCTTGTCATGATAACTCATTTTTCGGTTTTATTTTATCATGATAAATACTTAAGAAATCGAACGTTCACGAAAACATTCATGTTCTTTCATTAATTGTTTGCTCCCGCAAATTATCTATGAACGATCGCTTTGGCTAGAGCACTTATAGAAATGTGTATTTATAAAATCACTGCATTTTGACTCTCTCTAATTTAGTTATCATCATCATTCATGATAAATCTAAACCAGGAAATGATAAGTGCAGATTAGTTGTGAGAACAATCGTATTTTAATCGTTCTTCGTACTCTGATTTCTGCCTACAATAAAACTGACAAATAAAAGCCTAGTTATTTCGCGCATTTCAGGTATGAGTTCATGACTGATGAAGAGAATTTTCAGCTGAGATGTAATTGAAGTATGACTCATATAAATCTAGTGTCTCAAAAAACATTTTCAACCTTGTCGCTGAATTTAATGTAACAATTCACTAACGCCTGCTTTGTCTTCATTTATGTCTCGCCACAAATTGCCGACACACTTGAACTAAGCATCAAATAAAAGAAATCTGTTTCGAGGACACTTAAAGCAAGAGCAGTTCATGACTTTGAATCTTTAAATGTAATTGATATTGATTTTTTGCTAGTTCATGGACACTTCCAAACGTATATAAAGGGTCTCGCATTACAAGTGCACTGCTTTAAAACAAGTGTATTTAAACACACACATATGTTTATAGCACACAGAAACAGGAACACATAGTTTTTACCATTAACATTGGACGCAATTTGGCACTGATTGAAGAGTTGCTGTTGCTGTAGCCACTTTAAATGAAATTTCACTGGCATAAACAGCATGTCAACATCATTTAAAATTCCCAGCCAGCTAGCCAGCCATACAACGCAACCAAGTCAGTCACTTCTGCCTCCACACAAACTACTCATGATAGTAGATGATAGTAGAGCAAAAGTGTCACTTGTCAGTGAGTGTTTTTGGGAGTGAGTGTCTATGTGTTGATTTTAAAAAAAAAGAACAAAATTTTGGAAAAAAAAAATTCAAAAATATATAGAGCAAAGCCGGCCGATTAGACAACCTCTGACCTCTATAAATAACGTCTGTCTGTTTTATTTTTTTTTTTTATTAAGTGCAATTTTCAGTTTTTATATACATATCCATTTCAATGTTCAACCTTGTCAACCTTAATCTTGAGTCAAGTTTTTCTTTTGATTTTTTTTTATAGCTACTTCATTGATTCTTTCAATTTTTTGTTTAATTTTTTGTTTGACCAAGCCTTCGTCTTCATTCAGCAGGACGTCCTGCTGCGTTGCTCTATCAACACTTGATCTCAACAAGCCGATACTTGGCCGCACAGCAGGGAGTTTCATTCATAAAACGAACGGAATGAACTGATGCTT
The DNA here is from genome assembly GCA_958299015.1 of Tetanocera ferruginea. NCBI lineage: Eukaryota > Metazoa > Arthropoda > Insecta > Diptera > Sciomyzidae > Tetanocera > Tetanocera ferruginea. The sequence goes on along the minus strand of OY282641.1, from coordinate 116,041,611 downwards.
CATTGTTGCATCAGGTACTGAAGGCGTCATGGTAGTGGTTATGTGCGCACACATAGTTCTAGTCTTAAGCTGGCGCTAAGTTATTTTGTTAAATCGTCTAACTTTAAAATTAGTCTTTAGGCCGTGACGTAGACTGTGTCATGGTCGTCATGAATGTTGTCGTCGACGTTTTGCGCTTGTAAATATTAACCACCGACGGTAATTAGGCGACGCGCCTGCCTGCATTACCAACGTCATTGTTGCCTTGAGCCTGGTAATATTAGCCACGGCAGGATATTTTGTAAGTTTTTTTATGGGTTTGATGATCCTTTTTAAAGTCAGCGCGCCGACGATGTTGTTTTGTTGAGGATTAAGTGAGCAGTAGGCGTAAGTGTTGTGTGTGGTTGTTGCTTTTATTTTACTGTGTTGTTGTTTTTTTGGTTTTACTTTCGGCTAGACTTGTGCCAAAATATAGTTTAGGGCTTGTGTATGATTTATGATGGTTTATTTTTAATTTTTTTTTTTTTATCATACTTGAAGGATTACGGAAGCCGATAATCTAGTGGTAATGAAGGATTTTTTGAGTATCTTACAGGCCAGTTATAAATCATTAAAATTGTAAAAAAAAACATTAATAGCGATATGCTTAGTTCTAGCAAGCTTTAAAACATAAGGTCAAAAAAACATATTTTAAAAATTGCAGGAATTCCATTTCAAGTATCTAAGTAATGCGATATTTTGCAATGATTTGCTCAGGAAATACTTGTCTGTGCCGAAAGAAGAAGAGTTTATTCACATTTCAACAAAATTTAAAGTACAAATATATTTAAAAAGAAACAGTTTCTATAGTATCGTAAGTGTAGACGTAGAATTCCGTTTAAGTTGTAACCTCTTCTACTTTGTCTCTTTGGTCCGATTGTTTTGTTCATTTTGCACGTATTTTAATTGATCTTCCAAAAATTAAAAAATAAATAAATAACACTCAATTATGGACTACTTATCGATGCCAAAACAAAGAAAATGTTCAATAGTAAGTATGATTAAATGAGCAAGCAAAAAGAAACAAGCAAAATTTCAAATTTATTCGATCATTTTGTTAAGTTTGACAGTTTGAGTTCTTTGACTGAGCTAAAAAGAGGTTGTGATTTACCTCTTGTGTTAAAGAGTGGAGTAGAAAACTAATGTTGTGAATCAGTTCGTACAAAACCAAAACAACACAAGCAAAACATCGAAACAAAAATAAAGAGAGCAGTAGGCACAACATAAACAGCTATTGATTGATTTTCTTATATAAAAATATGAATTTTTCTTCTGAGATTTTGCTACTTTTTGACTTTAATACAATAGTGATAAAATCCAAAGTTAGATATTCATTCAGCGCAGGATATATCTGATATTTTAGTATATATATTATCTTTGAACGAAGAGTATTAAGGCCTGTAGGTATACCCTAAAGTATTCGTCAAAAACGTTGCCTAATGACCTTGAAAAAATCTGTTAAAACGACTCCATATAAACCGCGCTGTAAGACGTAATTCTACGTCAAAATGAAATCTAATTGTCATAAATTCAGAAAAGATTCAGAAAATTTAGAATCCAAGTCAGAATTTTGATTAACAGGCTTATTCTGGTGATTGACAATTGTAAATTTGTTGACAGGGTCATCTTTAATATAATTTTTTTTTTACCAACAATTTTTTCTATAACTATTTTTTGTAACCAAAAAATTTGCTTTCTCTTAAGTTGACAGTTTTTGTTAAAAAATGAGCTCTCGATTTAATTTAAGAATTTTTACGCTTGTCAATTAAGTGACAATAGTTATCGACGGGAATAAGGCTCTAAAACATTTTTGAATGCTAAGCTTTGTAATTATTTTAAACATAAACCTTTAGTTCAGCAATTTAAGTACACATGTAAGTCTCACAGGCGATAACTTCGATAAATAATTTTTCTACTGGACATTAATAGTTCTTCAAATCCATGTTCTTTCTGATTAGATCTTGCTGATTATACCTTTTTAAAGATTATCCTGAGCAAAACTTAGCAAGCTCTGCATATTTCATATTATTGAGTTGAACTAAATTAGTGCTGATTGTTCAAAATGTTGTTATGTGAAAATATGTTGCAAATTTAATATATGTATTTTAAAAACTTTTTCAATTCCTCTACGGCACACTGGAGTATAACTTACACACATTACAGCACAATTTATGATTTTTTGAAGAAAATTAATGGCGGTGCTAACTTCACATTAAAACACCAGCACCTTATTTAAACGGCACATAATGGTAGACATGGAGCACAAAACAGCACATATATTTTTTGATAAAAAAAAGTTGAGCTAGCTTAATGCACACAATAATTAGTGTGAATTCTTTAACATTTTGTTAAATATTAATTGTTTCTTTATAAATGATTAATTCACAATTAATATTTAACTTTCTACCTGCAAAATTTAACAACTTTCCGAAAGTAAATCATCATTTAAGTAATTTTCACAATTAAGTTTTTAATTGCTTGAAAAAAGTAGTCCTCAACTCCAATGCTAGTGAGGTGTCAACGCTTGTCAGCGTATGCGAGCTACTGTATAATAAGGAAATAACAACAATAACAACAACAACAACAACCAACAACAAACCCAACAACAACAACATTAACTCCTGCCATAACAAACGACATCCTCAGCGCAAAGCCACAAAAATATTAAATTTCAAATTAAAAAACAAACAAAATAAAACCAGCCAAAAGGACTAAAGGCAGAAGCAATGGAGTCCACATAAATCAACTGATTAATATACCAAAACCAAAACAACAACAACAACAACAACAACAACAACAACAAACACCAAAATAATGAAAAATAATAACAACAGCTACGTACGGCAAATGTTGCAGTCAAGCACAGGATAAACGCAACCAAAAACCACGCGACAGCAGCGCCAATGCGGTTATGTAGCGAATAATAACAACAACAACAACAAAATGCTCACTGTAAAAAGCTGAAATAAATAAAAGTATTTAGTTTAAATTTTTATAATTTAACGCCATGCCATGTCATGCCATGCCACGCCTGTTTATCGCGTGTGCTGCAGCAATGGCGGCTGGAAGCGCCAGTTGGCGGCGCATGACGACGCACGGGCGGGCGGCTCACGGCTCCAAAGCGCTCATTAAATGAATTCCCGCAGGGACTTGGTATAGCGCAGCTCACTGTGCTGAGCTGGAGAAGAACGACGATGACTACTAGTGGATGGTTAGGCATGGCGCAGGCATAAAGAACGAACGCCCGCTGTGCGCTCTGACACCTCATTTATTGCATGCTTGCTCCAAACAGCATAAGGCGAGAAAGCCAGCCAATGTTGTTGTTGTTGGAGCTGCTGTAATTGTTGTATTTTGCTTATTTATGCATTTGTGGTTATTTATATGTGCATGTGAGTGTGTGTGTGAATTTGTATTGGTGGGTGTTTGTTTGTTTGGCTTTGTTGCTCAGGTGCAAGGCACAGATAGATATATTGTTGCATATCCTATAACAATAATAAAAACAACAACAAGTACAACAACTAAAACTCACATGCCGCCACCACTATCGCTTAACACTTATATTCAATTCTTTCTTCATAGTTTCTTCTTTGATTTCTTCTTATTTTTCCTTTTGCAATGGCGTCTTCAATGGCGTCTTTAAGCCGCCACAAACCGACTTTCTCAACGCTCGACATCTTTTTATGCTTAACGCTTATGTGTAGCGTGCTGTCGCGCCACTTAAGTCGTTTTCACATGCATCATCACTTTTTTCCAGGCCTGTCATAGTCTTGGCTTTTTTGTGGCTTTATTCAAATAATCTTTCATTACTTTCTTACAGAGGTCTGTCTAGATTTTTATAATATAAGAATTCTTTTTTTATAATTTTTTCTCCAGATTATCCTCATACAATTCTAGTATTGACTTGTATAGAAACGAGGCTTGGTAAAAAGTAATAAAGTATATATGTATATATATATAAATATATCATATACATACATCGGAAATGCAGTTTTCTTTAATGTTGTACCTGTTGTATGCTTAGAATATTTCTTTTAAAACTCTATTGACTAAAAGATGACCTATCTATACTATTACATAAAATTGAAGTGTAAATATTAAGTGTAAAGTAGACTCCAAAACTACTGAACCGATATTTATGAAAAAAATTTAAGATATCATATTTTAAAAGTTAAAGTGTTAACTTTTTTCGAAAATTACCAACCATGCTTTGAATTGCTTGGTCGTTTGCTTTTCACGCGTTTGTGTTACGAGAGTTCCAACTTCATGTTGCTATTAACCCTTCTCTTTCAAGTTTTTTTTTTCGCTCTCGCTCTCCAAACTTATTCGAAGACTAACCAAAAGCAGTTGACGCTCTTTGACGAGTTAAAAAAGCTTGCTGAAAGTAGTCGGTGAATCCCCCATAAATGTGTTCTATTGTTGCTGCAGAATGATGATCGGCAAACCAATGTGTGCATATTTGTTTCGCGGCATACAACACATCTTTACACATGTTTTTATTGTAGTTTTCCAAATTTTTCAATTTGCACATGAGAAAGACAGATATTTTAATATTTCAAAAATGGAATTCAGAAGAGTGATAAAATATTGTTTATAGATTAAAGATAAATTAAAAGTTTGAAAAATGCAGTGTTCGTATTTCCCTTAAATTACAAATAAATGCCTCGACGTAAAACAAGTTTGACAGGGTCAACAGAAAATGCAAGAGCGATGCTCCGCGCTAGGAGAGCAAGAGAAGAGCTACTCAATAAGAAAATTGAAGGCAAATTATGCATGAAAATGATTTGCTTACACGACAACCTGCGATTGGAGTGAGGGCTGCTTTTAAATATCGATCTCAAATTAATTATGAAGGTGGGTTATTAGAGATGCTACGGATACCCGACAAAAATTTATTATTAGTCCGGATACCGGTAAGTAACTTAGTATTTACACTCATTTATTGTATTTCAGTAAAAATTATTTTACTGAATACACCAATAAATAACAATTAAACAGCTAGGTACTTATTATTGCGGTTTTTATATACATGTGTAAGAGTTGTAACGAATTTACAACGTATCTTCCTAAAATCATGAATTACATTCTGAGATGAATAATGATGAATAAAAGACAAATGAAAAATAAAACCATTAAAAAATTATCTTCGACTTGCCCGAAGTTAAAATACTCCGATTGAAGTTTATTAAAATTTTTTAGGTTATATTAATTTGATGACGTCACTTTGTTTGGGGGATACGCGTATTTTTCCAATTTCATATTTCATATTTCAAACTCAGATAACGTTTTTTTTATCAAGAAAACAAGACTAATGTATGAACTTTCAATTCAACATATTAATTTTTATGTAAATTATGAAGGTTTTGACACTTTGGTGACGTGACTTTTTATGGAAGTATTCAAAAAATTTTGTTGAATTTCAACTTCAGGGTATATCATGGTGAAATGAATATAAGGTGTTCTCATCCCCAATATCAGAAAAAAATAGGCTGCCTTATTTTGACAATTTCTTTTGAAATCGTAGTAGGGTTGCATATTTTTGTACTTTGCTGATACTAGTACTTTTTTGAGATGCTACTTGAATATGATACTATAATGCATGTAACGTTAAAATTTTAGTTTTTAATTAATAATTTATTTACTCATTTACTTATTAATTTTTGAAATAAGTAAATTTAAGCTCTTATATACTATCAACTTTTAGATACTTTACACAAGTGTGATCTTTTCTATGAAGAGTGCATTCGGTTTTAGAAGAGAACCGCTTGACAGTTGACAACATAAGCCCACGATCAGAGTTTTCTTGACAATCTTCTAAATTGAGTTTACTTATTACATAACATGCAACGCACTCTAGAGTATCTTCATGTAAAACTCAAAATTAACTGTCTAATCTTTATATAAATAGGCGCAGGGAAAACAGTTAAAAACCATTTTCTTCCGTGTTTCTCAACCGATTTTGATTATTGTTTTTTTCCGAGCGTGGAGAAGGAGAGCACCGACTATTTTTTATAATAAAAATGGTATAATTATTTACAAGGAGGTATTGACGTTCCTGTAGGAAACAATCAAGATTCAATAAATTAAAAGGCTATCCCAATATTTGACGTCTTCTCAAGAAGTTGCGCATAAAAATACATTTAAAAATAGAAAATTTTTTATTTGTCGGTAAAGTTTCCATTGGTAATTGATACAAGGATCGACATTCCATCAACTTGACAACTTTTCTGACACTTCCGTCAGCTTCGCTCCCCGATGTGTCGCTATCACAACAGTTGACACAGCCGAATGTGGTCAACGCATATAACAACGAATAGCTGTTTTTGACAGGAACTCATTTACTTGCAGATGAGAAAATCAACACTTGTCAATGCTACCTTATTAATTATTATTCCATGGACCCAGGCGATACTAGTATACATGAATATTCATTATATCTGTAGTCAAAAGCAAATATAATCTAATAAAATAATAATCTATATATTACATATATAAAAATAAGTTGCATTGTGTATGAAATTCATGTTCTCTGTAATGCGTGAACCGATTTTGTTTCTGTGTATAACCGTTTATTTCATATGTATAAACGGTCTTTGTATCTGCATTGGTTCATGAGTTATAGGCATTTGAACATGTAGTTCTGCGTATAAGCCCAGATGAAGATAAAGAAAGGCATGCCGATAGAAAGAATGTGTCACGTTATAATTTTAATTCAAATCTCTATTACAGCTTTCATCGTCGCTGGTAAAGCAAACGCTCGCGCAAGTGATGCTATGCGTTTGCTTGCGAACTCTTGCGATAACAGCTTTTAAACGCGCCGAAACGCAACTCTCACTATGCGCACCCTCATATAAAAGCATGAACCAGTTTTTTCGCAAGCAAAACGCTTTGCTTACAGCACAGATCATATGCTTCACTCTGGAGGTGCCTTAAAGCTAAATGATATTACCTTTTCATGTCTTCGGTAAAGCCTCTCTTGGTTCGAAAATTGGGTGGCGCTATTCTTACCACGGTTTCCAAAAATTATACTTTTCATTATTCATGGCACATCTGCATGGTTCCCCATGTTATTTCAAACTTGAGACATATTTTTATGTTCAGCCGTTTAGTCTAGGCAACTCCCACAAAAAAAGCTTTTAAAAATATTATTGGCCATTTCGTGCAAGACTGTCATAACACAAAATTTTCGAAAATTATCATATTTTCAGTTCATATCGCAAACAGTTGAAGAGAAATTGTGCTAAAAATATTTTTATGGATATAGTAGTAGTTGGTTATGCAATAATTTAATTTCAAGCTTTGATTTCGGATTTTATAACGGTAATCTTCAGAAAGACATTTCTTAGTGATCATGTATGGAATTCTAAATTTCGAGTTGTGACAGTCTTGCACGATATGAGCGATATATAGATTTCATTTGTTTAATTTTAAGTTGGTTTCGGCACGTTTGTGGACAGAAAATGGTACGTACACGTAGTAATTTGGGGCGTCGAACACGTAATGCTACAAACATTGTAGCATCTAGAGCTTCCCAAAGTAACGAGTCAGAATTCTGTGGAGTCAGGTCAAAATTGAAAAAATTCTGCATCTTCAGAGGGCAGAATTTTTCGTTGAGAAAAGAAAACGCTACACATTCGCTTTGACTGGACCTCAGAATGTGGTTTCAACTATTTCGGTCTCAACAAGGCGTCTTCACAGCCAAAAGAAGCACAGACTGGACAAGTTCATATCAGCGATAAAGCACCCAAACAGCCACTACTTTGAACGAAAAAATGGCGGCAAGTCTGTTGACCAGGCTAATATTGGTGCAAGGAATCAGAATATCAAGTAGGATTTTCTATAATAAAAGTTTTGTTCATTAATTGAAAATGTTCTTTTAATCAGTGATATCAAGTCATTTTCAATCATTAGTAATGTCCGACCGAATGTGATGCCGATTCTTCGGCAATATGGAAATAGTCGGCCGAAGGCCGAAGCCGAAGCCGAAGCCGAATAACAAACAAATGTTTTCAAGTAAAAAACTTATAAAATTTATTCTTTGCTTTTGTTATAAAGGGTGGTTAAATTTTAAGGGCCGATGTTGAATGTGAACCACACGTAAACGTCAAGTTTTTTTGTGCATTTCATTTGACATTTCTCAATATCAGACTTACTCAATTTTAACCAAGGAAAGATACACAATTGAGCTACACGTTAAAGTTATTCAGGCTTATTATGAAAATTGGCGTTCAAATAAAAATGCATATCATGAAAATCATCTTCAGTGATGAGGCACATTTTCACCTCAGTGGATTCGTCAATAAGCAGAATTGCCGCATTTGTGCGAATGATAATCCAAGAGTGATTGTCAAAAAACCAATGCATCCATAAAGAGTGACTATTTGGTGCGGTTTATGGACTGGCGGTATCAACGGGCCGTATTTTTTCCAAAATGAGGCCGGTCAGACAGTTACTGTGAATTGTGTTCGCTACCAAGATATGCATGTGAACAATATGTGGTTTCAACAAGACGGTGCCATTTGACACACAGCTAACGAAACAATGGCTCTTTTGCGCTACAAATTCAATGGCCGTGTTATCTCACGTGGTGGCGATGTCAATTGGCCGCCAAGATCATGTGATTTGACCCCGTTGGACTTCTTTCTTTGGGGTTATTTGAAAAAAAAGGTGTACGTCGATAAGCCAGCAACAATTCAAGAGCTAGAGGATGAGATAATTCGGCACATTAACGGCATAGAACCTCAATAATACCTCAGCGTCATCGTAAATTTGGACCATCGGATGGAGGTGTGCCGCCGAGGTCGCAGGGGCCATTTGGCCAATATTTTGTTACATACATAATTCAACTACACCAATATTATCATAATAAAAAGAACTGACACTAATTTTCTAAATAATTTGTGTTTTATTCAAAATCAACACCGGTCCTTAAAATTTAACCACCCTTTATATTCATTTCAGTATAAAAACACTTACTGAAATCATTAAATTCGAGTTAAAAGCAAGAGTTTTTCTGCAAAATTCGGATTTTTATGTAATTGATTTATTAACGTCAGGATAAAGTAGAAAAAATTTAATATATTTTCGATTCAGTCGAGAAAAGCTACAGAAATGTAATACTAACTAAAATCTGGCAGAAACTTTCTAGCGTTAACTCGGCTTTATATTGTCCATAACAAAAGCAAAAACGTGACAGTCGGACTCGCTGATGTCATCCATGATAAATGTCATTTGAATAAAATTGTTAACGAGTGAACACCAACTCATCAAAGAACAGAAAAGGATAGAAACACAAAATGCACTATGAAAATGTTTCAAATGTGGAATTTTTAACGGAGTTCACTGAATAATTCAAAAAAATTCTAAGAACTTGTTTAGAAAAATTGTTTAGCGAAGCAAACACATTCGGCAAAAATAATCGGCTATTTCGGCCGAAGCAGAAGCCGAAGTAGAAGGTCAAAATATCGGCCGATTATGCCGATTACCGAAGCCGAAGCCGAATAATTGGTCGGACACTAATATATAATGAGTAAAGTATGTATGTACTCATTACATAAATGTATGCACTAAAAATATGTAATGAGGAAATTATGTATGTAATCATTACATAAAATTATGCATTTCAAATATGTAATGAGTAAATTATGTATGTACTCATTGCATAAAATTATGTAATCCAAACACGTAATGAGTAAATTATGTATGTACTGAGTACATACAAATTGTTCTAACTTACTGTACTCGTCGCAAATGTTCTACATGACTTTATGTAATGAGTCAATAATCTATATAATACGTACATAAGAACTTTACTCATTACATAAAATTGTTTGTAACAGTTTGCGATGAGTACAGTGTGAATGTACCCACCACATACATTCATGAATTCACGACACATAGTTATGTGTTGAGTACATAACCGCTTAAAAGCATTATGTCGTCAATAGAGATTTCAACATGTACTCAATACAAGAGAAATGTAAAATTTTTATGTGCAGCAAACTATGCCATGAGTACATAAATTAATGTAGTGAGTCCATAGGTTTTTCCCTCTGTGAAGCTTACATTCAAAACCAGATAAGTCACTCAGATCGAATTGTTGGGAAATCGAAAAGAAACGTCATAATTTTGTCAGACATTTTTTATAGACAAACCAATTAAAAATAGTCTCATTGTGCAAAAAAAAAAATACGTATTTTCAATTTCAGAAATGTATTTAGATTCCGCCGTTGGTGGTCTCAAAAGTAAGAGGAACTCATTAAAATGATTTCTGCATACTTTTCTTTGAAATCGAAGGAAAACCGCCAAAGCAATTTTGATTCTCCTTTTATTAAAAAGGGTCCTTTTTATTAAAAAATAAATTTTGTTTGCTATTAAATTTTTATTTTTTACAGGATGCATACTACAATATTCGCTAACAAATCCGCTACAATATTAAATTTATTACTTATATCAACGTTTTGACATAAAAAAGTTTTTAATATTTGAATGAAAACTACTCAAATGAAAACTTGCTTGCACCCCTGCAAACATTTGGAAGACGATTGGAAGATCAGATCATTTGGTGACGCGCTAGCGATTCGCTTAAGGGTTCTTTGGAAGATTGATCGCTTTTCTCGCGATTCTCAAAAAATTTAAAAATCTTCTTTCGCTCATTCCGGCGATCGTTGGAAGATGGATCGCTTTTCAATCGCCCAAGCGATGAATGCGCGATTGACAAAAAATGTTCAAAATCTTCCTTCGCTCATTCCGGCGATCGTTGGAAGATGGATCGCTTTTTGTTCGCCCAAGGGATGAATGCGCGATTCAAAAAAATTTCAAAATCTTCCTTCGTTCTTTCTGGCGATCGTTGGAAGATTGCTTTTAAAAAGCTTTCAAAAACTATCATTGTAATATGAGGCTCTGAAAAATCGTTTAAATTAATCAAAAAATGTAACTTTTAAAAAACTTTTCATTTTTAAAAAATGAAACTTGGATAAAACAACGGCTGAAGAGCCCGCTAGTTCAAACTTGCAACAACTTGTAACATTCAACAACAATGCTCTGCAACAAACAAAAACCCCTTCTGCAGAGATTCGATGGCGAATCTTCCCGGCGAATCGCTTAAGACTCCACTCAGCGAATCGTTCGCGACTCTTCCTGTCGAATCGGCCTTAAGACTCTTCTCGGCGATTCGTTGGCGAATCTTCCCGGCGAATCGCTTAAGACTCCTCTCGGCGAATCGTTCGCGAACCTTCCAGGCGAATCGCTTAAGAATCCTATCGACTAATCGTTTCGCGAATCTTCCAGGCGAATCGCTCAAGACTCCTCTTGACGAATCGCTTTTATGGTCTCGGCTGCTACATTCGGCGATTCCCGGAAGACTCTCAGAAGATCTCGCCGGCGATCGTTTCATCTTCCATGCGATTCGCTGGAGATTCTCAGGCGATTAAAAAATGTTTGCAGGGACTTATCTGGTTTTGATTGAAAATTTACAGTCGACATGTCTGCTTTTGATTGAAAAGGAGATTTTTTAATGCAGTTTTCTCTATGATTTTTTCATTTTTATCAAAGAGGATTTAATGGATCGATATATTCCTTGCAAACATTTTTAATCGCCTGAGAATCTCCAGCGAATCGCTTGGAAGATGAAACTATCGCCGGCGAGCTCTTCTGAGAGTCTTCCGGGAATCGCCGAATGTAAGCAGCTGAGGCCATAAAAGCGATTCGCCGGGAAGAGTCGCCGGCGAATTGCCAAGAGGAGTCTTAAAGGATTCGCCTGGAAGATTAGCGAACAATTCGCCGAGAAGAGTCTTAAGCGATTCGCCGGGAAGATTCGCCAACGAATCGCCGAGCAGAGTCTTAGGCGATTCGCCAGGAAGAGTCGCGGACGATTCGCTGAGAGGAGACTTAAGCGATTCACCGGGAAAATTCGCCAACGAATCGGCAGAAGGGGTTTTTATTTATTGCAGAGCATCGTTGTTGAATGTTACAAGTTGTTGTAAGTTTGAACTAGAGGGCTCTTCAGACAATGTTTTATGCCAGTTTCATGAAGTTTTTTAAAAGTTAAATTTTTTGATTAATTTAAACTATTTTTCAGAGCCTGCTTCATATTATAATGATAGATTTTGAAAGCTTTTTAAAAAGCAATCTTTCAACGATCGCCGGAATGAGCGAAGGAAGATTTTGAAATTTTTTGAGAATCGTGCATTCATCGCTTCGGCGATCGAAAAGCTATCAATCTTCCAAAGAACCCTTAGGCGAATCATTTGGAACATCTAATCTTCCAATCGCCTTCCAAATGTTTGCAGGGTTGTAACATTAGCCTTACAATGACATTTCTAACTAAAATTTTTTTTTTCTGTGATTTATCTGTATTTGAATGTAAACTCCTCAAATATAATAAGAAAACAAAAAACGTTCACTCACTTTGGTTGTTTTCTTTTCAGCTCAACATCCCCTGACAGAAACAGCACGTGCTATTGATATGAACACAAATTTCGGAATGCAAGGCAATAATAGAGGAAAGAATAGATCAATGCACTGTTTACAATGCATTCTTTATCAAAAATAACTGTTTGTATTCCGCTACACTCACTTCAAATGCATGTCCATTTAAATGGACATGTTTAACGAAAGGGTTAAGAAAGATATTACATATTTTGGGTACTTTTTTTAAAAACCTATTGAAGTTCAATAAACAAGGTCAAGGTACTAGATACGAGGTCAAATTGAGGAAAAGCACAAAGAATAGTTAGCGTGTTTTCTGGTCTTTTTTTGCAATAAATTGTTGAGTCAGGATACTTATTGCTTTGCGGATTACTTGTATGGTTTACGATATCACCAATAAAACAGTTGTTAATATGATGAAAACTCTGGAGCGTAACGTCCTGAGGCATTGCGTTGATACCTTTGAATCCTTAACTTAGAGTTATTCAAATAAGTTCTTTTATGCGAAGGCTTAAGTAAATCCACTTCGCATTCAACTTACTAAAAACTCTGAAATTGGAGATGTTGATGTCCCATTACTTCCTGACTTCTATAAAAATCTGCACCTGGCACCCATAGGGATTAGAATTTTTTCCAAATATCTCTCTAATGAATTTATTTTTTAGTATTTTGGTTAAGTTTAATTATATTATAATTAATTTTAGTGCATTTTTGGTATCTAAAATAGACAAAACGTCTGAATGAAAATGTTAAATGCAGTGAGCTAATATATTTATTAACTTAAATGTTCCAAGTTATATATATTTTAAATTACCTATATTGTATAGAAGCAAGATGCCTTTTCTTTTTTATTGTGAGAGCAAGACTTAAACAGCTCTAAGTGTACTTTTGTTGCTTGTATGTATATCTTAATTTTAATTTATTATTAAATATTTATTAGCTTATTATATATAATAAGCTTAATATTTTATAAGCTTATTCGAAATGCCTCAAGTGAGTATATAATAAGTGCATTACGAGTCTTAAAAGAGTCATAACAGGCTCAGAATGTTTGGTTCGGAGTATGCTTACAAAACTACTTGAAAATGCATTATTTTTAACTTATTACTATGAGGGCTCTAAAGCTTGTTTACTGAGTTGAGTATCAAACCACAATAGAAAAGTATTAATTGATATAAGATAACATTAAATCTTTCCATAAGTTGTTATATTTTAAAGTTGTTTTCCCAATTTTATGCACAACTAGTTATGCATAACTAGTAGATTAAAACAGACCAGACAGAAACTCACATAAAATCTTATTTTATGTCGAAAAGATAAAAAGATAAAAGCTGAAAACACACCTTCTCGCATAAATGAAGCAACCAAGCAAATACTTATTATATTCAAAAATATATTTATTACCGTATAAATCAAGCAGCATATAAAATATATTTGGAATTAATTAGAACAAAGCTGACATATATTTGGCTGGCTTGACACCTTAATGTGCGGTCAGCTGGCTAAAAATACAAAAATACCATTGCGAGAGTTCAATAAAAACGTTGCGCATTAATTTAAGAAAAAAAAAAACGAAACGAAATTTTTTACAAATAGCAAAAAATAAAACAAATTTGGCAAAATACAACAAGTTATAAATTAAAAAAAAAAATCAATTTTTATGCACAGCCAATTCATATATTTTAAGCAATGCTTGGGTAGATATAGTAAAAGCGATAAAGTTTCAGCTGGCTTTAAATAATTTGCACATCCGGTCGAAACATAGAGCTCAACAACGGCTTGTTGGGTGCGAGATTTAGAGAAGTATTTAGGATTTCTTGACTGCAGCGACAGCTGGAATTCCTAAGGAATGAAGATATTTAAGCGCAAATCATAAATTCTAAGTTAAGTCAAACTGAAGGCAGCGAAATATTGGCTTACCTGAAGACAAAGTTGGAGTTGTCACACAAAAAATTTGATTATGCACGGGATAAGCAGCAGACAGACAGTCAGACGGACAGCCGTACAGTTCAAGACAAGCTGTGTGAACCGCTTTGGCGCGTCTGTCCGTCTAATGTTTATACCACTGGATTCCACAGGTTATGGCAACATCACGGTTATATTAATTAAAATCAGCACCACCCAGGCAAGCCGGGCTTTATTAGTAGTAGAAAAAAAAAAAAACAGCAACAGCACAGCGAATATTTATTTCAGCAACTCTTTTGGAGATTTTAAATTTTTTGTATTTTTCAGCACCAACTCAATGTTGCCAATTTTTATGGAAAATTTAAAATTTGGTATTTTTCTGATACGCAACATATTGCAGACAGAAATATTTAAAAAAAAAAAAATCAAAAATGCAACTTTCAAAGCGTAACGTATCTCAAAATAGCTTTAAAACAAAAAAACACAAACAAATTAAAATTTACATATATATTGAATAATTTGACAAGAAACATAAAAAAATAAAAATAAAACAACGCCAACTCGATTTCAGATTCGATAATAAATCGAAATGTTTTTAAGACAAAATAGCTTAAATAGGCTTTTGGCAGTTGTGATGATTTTTGAAAGTTGCTTCTCGACGACAAATATTTGGTAGTTTTGTTGTTGTTGTGGTGTTTTGGTTTTTTAATATAATTTGATTTGTTGACTGCGTCAAAATGGCGCGTTCAAACGCGCACCTGATGATCTTTAGTTATAACAGCTCTAATTAATAATTTGTTGCTTTTGTCAGTAAGCGTTGGTTGTAAAGGAAAAAATAAAAAAAAATGGTATATTGCTTAAAATTTAATTGGTTATGCAAATTAAGTTCGAGTTTTATACGAAGCGAGTTTATCAATGTACAATTGATTGCCGTAGAATTTATTCTAAACAAGCTTAAATTAATTGCATTTGAACAGTTTTATGGGCTCATTCAGAGTGATTTTAAGTTATTCATAGAGGTGTTGAAAAAAAAAAATCGATTTGTTGTCTGCCATAAAAATTAATTTCAAAACACTTTAAGGCTCTTCATATTCCATAAACTTATATTGAGTGGTTTTTAAATAAAATTTTGAGTCTGTTTTATATAAAAAATGTAAATATTTTACGTCGTTTTCTTGCTGTGTATTTTGCAACCAGGCAACAATATCTTCTGCCTTTACGCACAATACAAATATTAATATTTAACTCATGCTGCTTGCCAACTCATTTAATTATTTACAACAATTATATTTTAAGCTGCAACTTTTTTTGTGCACACACATAAATTTATAATAATATAAATTTTGCTTAAAAACTCAAAATACAACCCTATAAAATTTAATATTTAAGTAAGCAAAAAAAAAAAAAAAAATATAAAATAAAAATCCAAATGTTTGAAACTCTGCATAAACTCAGCTAATTAATTATTGAACGGATTATTGAACAGCCTGTTTGCTCAACTCAAATGAAAACAACATATAAATATTAAATGTTGTGTACTAATTTTAAACTGAATTTTGTCAGGCATTCAAAATTGTATCTCTTTTTTTCCGTTTATTTTTTTTTATTTTTCTCCATTTGTTTTTTAATAATAAAATGAAAAATCAACAAATGTGTTTGAACGTTTGTTTAAATTAAAATAAATGCCTGCTTTGTTCACTTAAATTAATAAAAATGTTAAACAATATATTTATAAGCAACAAAAATCAAAAGCTATAAAATTTCAAAGAGATGATAATGAAAAAAAAAAAAAAAACAAAAAAATAATTCAAAAACATTTATATTCAAAGGTGTTGTTCGAAGAGTAGTAGCCAAATTTTAAGTGTGCGTAAAAGAAATTTTTGTTAAAATCCATGTTTTAGAAAATAATTTAAATAAATGTTAATTAAATATTGGTTTAATGTTCATCACATAAAAGGCCTCTTCAATTTTTATGTCACAACAATTCGTTTTGGTCATTTTTAAAAATTATTCGAATTGCTTAAGAGCAGCTTAATTTTATGAGCATATATTTAAAAAATTGGTTTACCTACAAAAATTGTGACGATATTACATGATTTGTGCCACATAAAAACAACAAAATATTTTAAGTTTTTATTTAAAATCTGTCGTGTAGTAATGTTTCAATAAATAAAAAAAAAAATGTCTCCAAATGTAAACATTTTTATATTGCCAAAGTTTTCTATGTTAATAATGTGTATTCAAATTCGGGTCTGAAGCAAGGCCTTAACTCATGAACGAGTGAACACTGATTTCTTAATTCGATTTTAATGAAATATAGTATAGCTTCACGACCAACTTAGCTGAACGAATCATATACATAACAGCGTTAGTTGTAACTTGAAAAGAGCACTTAACTGTGATATTATAAGGAAATAACGTACAGGTGATCTTTAAAAATAAGCATTATAAAAGAAATACTACAGGATCCAACAGGAACTGCAGGAAATTAATTTCTTAAAATGACATAAAACTTTTTTAAAAACTAATTAAATACTGTAAATCCACTTTATATTCTTGAATTTGATTATCTGCTAGAACAAACTGACAAATCAACAATAATGTTCTTAAAGTATTTTTGATAATACCTACGTCGATAGTCGTCTACTTCGTCGATGGCCGGCTCTAACTTCCCAATCAGCCATTTAGAAATAGTGCTTGGATTAAGCTTACATGCAATACAAAAAGCAAGCCTTATCCAAGCACGTTTGAAAAACACTTGCCCAGATAATAAATTTCCAAGTTCCTTTGTATAACTATTGCTTAAAACACAAAAAGCAAGTAATGCACAATAATGCTTGGAAAGGCTTGCATTAAGTAAGTGTTTTGCAATCATACTTAGAAAACGCTGACAACAGTAATAGTTTTACAACTGTTCAGAGTTGTGATGCTCTCATATATACATACAAAAATGTATTTTATTTTCATTTTGTTCGCTCAGCAGCCATAAGGCTTACGGCAAGCTGTTAGAGTGTCTGACTCATATGCGGTGGTTCGCGCGTTCGATCCCTGGTGTAGCAAACACAAAAATTTTTGAAGACATGCAATTTTTCATATAAATATATGCTTCAATGTAAATAAACGAAAATAAAAAATAAATAAAAATGTTCCGGTTGGGAATTGAACCTTGGATGTCCAAACCACAACAAATCAAATAAACAAGTGGCCAACTGAGCCATTAAATAAAAATTTTTCACGAGTGCGAGGAAAAAGCTTATTAAAACACTTATATCCAATTATAAAAATAACACTTGGATTAAGCTTGAAGTAAGGAATATTATTCCAAGGGTTCACTTTCGTTTATTCTACAATTACATGTAAGCGTTCTACAATAGTAAATGAAAGCGTTATCCAAGCTTGAGGCTTATGTTTGTAAGCTTGTTTAAAGCTTATTCCAAGCTTGTTTGACTGATTGGGATGTGACTTTTTCATTTTTTAACAAGGATCTAAAGCTACTGACTTCACGTGGTCTTAATCTGAAAAGTACTCTCTCTCGAAACAAATTAACGTATTTGCTGCTTGAATCGAGATAGCGATGTATTTAAATCGAAAAAGCGATGCATTCAATTCGCAGAAAAAGTTATCTAACTGAAACAAGAGGTAAAATACTTTACACAGTTTCGAATGTTCATTATAACTACATGATCTACAGGTCCGGATTCATTGGTCCGGATATTATTTGATTAATTCAAAGTGAATGGCTCGATACACTATTGATCAACCAAAATCGAATTGCATGGGAATCCATTAAGCTTTAAGTACAGATGTGCAGTTTTTTTTCGCACAAACAAGGACGTGGGGTCTCACAGGCCTCTCATTTAATTATTTAATAAAGTGTTATTGCTTAGTTTTTCAGTAAAAACTGCAAACCGTGGCTTATAGAACTAAAATTAAAAGAATAAATGTGTAAATATTAATTTTTTTATTTATATTTTCTAATTTTAATGAAACATAAACAATTCAACAATTTATGGTATCTTGGAAATTGCGAATATGTAGAGACCTTTGAGACCCCACGTCCAATTTTAAAGGTTAAGGCCGTTATGAACGATTGTTTATGTAACTAAAGTCTCAAGATGGGCAAATTTATGTTGAAGATATGGTCGGGTTGTTTGATAAAAATGTAATGTAACATTCAAATGTCCTTAAAAATACACTTCATGACTCACTATAAAAAATCATTTTGGACTTCAAGTTCTCACAGAGACAGTTAAACATGGAGAGATTTCACCAGAATGCAGCTCGTTTAGAACATAGGTATTCTGGAGAAAAAACTGCATTCATTGTTCGACAATTTATGTTAAAATTTAATTGTCGAATAAAACAAACAGTATCAGATATATGAACAATTTTAATAAAATATGTAAGTATGTCATCAGATCACAAAATACTAAATAATTTAATTTTTTTTTTTCAGCATTTCGATCAAAAATGTACAAACACATAATTTTTGTCAAATAGTTTGTTCGCAAAAATTGCAAAGTAAATCATAAACAACATTTTTGTGCACAGTAAAAAGTTTGAGGGTAAATTTTATCTGTTTTATAACATTACTGTAGTATAAACTCGTTTTATTCTAAATTTATTATAAGTTTTATCCCACTATATAGTATAAAACTAGTATTTTCATTCAAACATCTATTTTACTCCAAAAAAGTATCATTTTTATACCATAAATTTATAAATATCATATATATATATTCCAGTTATACACACAAAAACCTCACGGAGCCACTCGGCTTTCACGTTAATAGCCGATACACAAGTCGTCAGAGAGCATTGTCGTAGTGTTCTCGACGACTTGATTATAATGAATGCAACACAAACAATATTTATTTTTGTATTTCTGATAAATTTTATTTAAGGGGACGTGACACCTTCAAAAACAATTTCTCTTAATGTTTTAAAATGCCTGTAAGTTGAATAAAAAATAAGATATCATTTTGAAAAATTAAATATATATTTTCTAGTTAAAAAAATTACACAAAATAAAAATTTATTTGTTTTTTTTTATTTTAATATATGGCTACTGGAATTATTTAAAAGAAAAAACATCAAAAACCATGGCGGGCATGATTACAACTCACTGGGACATAGGGAAAAAAACAAAAAACGGGGTTTTTATCAGCATTAAAATTGTCATGGAATGAACTAGAAGTACAATTTTGGTTGGAAAATAACAAAATGGCGGCGTTTTTCACAAATTGTCAAGTTTTTTGGACAAAATCGGCCAAAAATTCTAAAATTATAAAACCGATTTTTCTGTCCGTAGTTCATTCTATGCATCGACAAGTGTAAAACAACATATTATAATTATAATTTTATTACGGTCGGTCGAGTAATTTTTTGTTTTATCACGCTTGCCATGATTTTTTTAATGATTTTTTTAAAAAATTTCCTTAGATCCCTTTACCACACGGCAATTATTCTTGCCAGCAAGTTTTCAATTCTCTTTTGAACTTGCCATTTGCGTTTCCACTTCACTTTCTTGAGCAATTCTGAATAAAACTAAAGTGAAACTTCAAAGAAAGAGCAGGACAAAAGAAAAATTGCCGGTACGAGCAAGTCTGTACTCATCCCCTTTCGTCACGTCCCGATGCCAACAAACTCGACTTGCCAGCAAGAAAAATTGCCGAGTGGAAAAGGGGTCTTAGCAATATATGTGATTAAAATAATAAAAAAAAAATTGTTTTGCGAAATTTTTTTACAAAAAATATACATATATTTAATTTTTCAAAATGATATCTAATTTTTTATTCAACTTATACGCATTTTACAACATTAAAATAAAAAATGTTTGAAGGTCGAATCTAAATTTCACAATTTGTCACGTCCCCTTAATAAACAAATTTTTGAACATAAACATATTTTTGGTGGTTTCAAAATTAATAATAATAATAGTTAAATAACTTTTTGTTTAAGCTTAAATAACATCAATAATCAAATCAATAATTAGATCAATAATCAAAAGATGCGCAATCAGATCAACGCAAAAAAAAATTTTTTTTCATCGATTCAGATTACTTGAAAAGGTTGACATCCAGGTAAGCCCATTCGGCACCAAGTACAGATATTAGCTGATCTGTTTCATCATATTGGCAATTGTTTGCTTAAACCCTTCTCACTTAAATGCCGCACACATTCTCTATAGGATTTAAGTTCGGAGAACAGGCCTACCAATCCATACTTGGTACAAAGCAGTCATCCAAAATTCGCTTCGTTTCATTGCTGATACGAATGCGAGCATTATCCTGTTAAAAAATTAGAGGAATCTTCCTATTTTCCTCAATAAATGTAAGGAGACAGTTTTGTAGTACTTGAATATATTTGCTGCTTTTCATTCGCGACGATGTGAACTGTAATTCAAGTGTGGCTTTTGAAGTAATAGCATACCACACCATTAAGGAATCTCCATCGAAATTGAATATAGAAAAATCAAGGGGGCTTCCATCGGAAATCTTTTCAATAGAATTGGAAACCATCGGGCTGATCAAAATTCCTCTTATTTCTCGTCCGAAAAAAATTAACCTTTGCAATAAATAGACTCAGGCAGACAATTTTAAAAGCATTAGCAATAACTTACTGTATCCCAATCGGTGTATAGATGTTCTTCTGCTATTTTTGATAATTTTAAATGGTTGCAGTGGACGAGTTGGAACTTTTTCTGAGGATAAACCTCTATTCTCGGTCGGACAGCGCCAGTATTCTACTAACTGGCTTTAAAACATTTTAATTATATGGGTTTTGTCAATAATTTCGAACGACGCATCGACTTCTTTTAATTTATTTCGAAATTTCAGATATTGTTTGTCCAGACTCGTTCTATGCCAATATTTTGCCACGCTCTTCATTCGACAATATTGTACCTCGCGGCATTTTGCTTAAAACTGATTTTAATTTTAATCTTTTTCTTTTAAAAGATTATCTTTTTAAAAGAAACTAATTTTCGACTTTGTCTTGTTATTATGAAACAGCTAAAAGTATAGCCAAAGAGCAATCGACAACAGAAAAATAACGGTTCTATGGCGGAATGTTTGCTCTGACTCAAAACCGGTTTCTCAAAGACGGAGAAATATAAGAGTTCATATGGCGTACAAAAAGCTAACATATAAAGTTTCCACTAATATAAATTTATAATAAAAGTAAATAACTTAAAGTGTCTTATGATTATGAAATGCACTTTATTTGCAATTATCAATTCCCCACAAACCAGTTAATTGTATTTATTATAGAAAAGAAACGACTGTTCTACTATAAGTAAGGAAAGGTTAGGTAAGGGCGTCAGTCTATGTTTTGAAAAAACGAGATCACTCAGACCATTTTGATCTATTGTGATACGGCAGCACACTTGGCCTTCAATAATTATGGAACCACATTGAACTTTTGATAAAACTTTGGTCATATGCGGGACAGGAACATGGAACATGAGTAATGTTTTTCATTCGCACTTCTTCAGCATTAACCTATTTCAAGCCACGACCCATAGCATCAAAAACAAATTTAATGTTAAGGATTTCACTGGCTCAAGACAAGTTAATGTGGGAAATATTTACACACCAAGGTTTGGATTAGGCTCAGGGACAACACTGGACATAATTTTGGTGGAATACACATGGATATTTTTACCAACATACTCGCATAATACAAAGTCTACTATAACTGCGATTCGGTAAAAGATCCAACAAAAACTGTCTGAACACAGCTTGATTGCTCAAGTAATGAATAAGAAACGAAATTTAGATTCCGCCGG
The DNA here is from genome assembly GCA_958299015.1 of Tetanocera ferruginea. Classification (NCBI taxonomy): domain Eukaryota; kingdom Metazoa; phylum Arthropoda; class Insecta; order Diptera; family Sciomyzidae; genus Tetanocera; species Tetanocera ferruginea. Next base: position 116,019,473 of record OY282641.1, on the reverse strand, counting down.
TCGGGGTCTCAAAAGTTAGATGAACTCATTAAAATGATTTCTGCATACTTTTTTTCCAAATCGAAGAAAAACCGCCGAAGCAATTTTGATTCTCCTGAAGGTCCTTTTTGGTAAAAAAAACATGTTTTTTGCTTGTAACTTTTTATTTTTCACAGAACGCATACCCAAATCTTCTTAAATGTTAAATTTCTTACTCATACTAACATTTTGACATAAAAAAATTGTTAAAATTTTGTTTCATTATAACTCTTGTTGACCATCAAAAATTGAATTTTTTGCTATTTTTAAAAAGGCATTTTTTTAAAACCGCTGTAAAAGACACATTTTTTATTAGATTTACGTGAAACTGTTATTGTTGGAAAGGTATTAAGTTCTTCTTTCCTTCCGTGTATCGCTTTAAAACAAATAGCAAAAAATTAAATTTTTGATGGTCAATAAGAGTTATAATGAAACAAAATTTTAACAATTTTTTTATGTCAAAATGTTAGTATGAGTAAGAAATAAAATAAATACTTATATTAAATAAATATACTACTTTACATTCAGTTTTTAAATTTTAATCAAGTTGCGGTTAACTGAGCCGGCCCAAAAATTAAGTTTTCAAGCAATTCAATTTATTTGACATTAATGCCTTCGTGCTAGAAAGAGACGATCATGTAATAGAAAAATAAAATAGTAGAGCTGATCAGGGTGGCAGTTCGTTTGAATGTGTTGTAAAGCAGGGATGGTATTTGTAGTGGATATCTATTTTTTTACCTCCTTTCGATTTTCGAAAATCCCCAACTCCTTTTAGCCCAAAAAAAGTACTTTCGGATACACTAATAATCAAAAAAAGTAAACGTCACGCATGATTAAGATTTTGTTCTCAATATTGAAACCGAAAAATTTTTGCTATTTAACAGAAGATAAAAGAGAAGTTTAACAGTATTTATTTGGGTTATCCGATCAACAAATTTTCAGATGGATTTTCAGACGGACGAATCGTCTGACGATGAACAGAACGAGATGATAGAAGTTATAGACTCAGATAATATCGTTTATGTCAACGAAGAAGACGAGGAAGATGATAGCTAGGATATCGGCAGCAACAGAAATCAAGTACGTGCTCGTCCAGTAAACATTGTTGTCTTAAAAAAGGTGTAAAAAAGATTCAATTGGCATCGGAGAAAGTGAATCAGGAATTACAAAAATATTTGAGTCATTACGTCATTCCTGAGAAAGCAAGAATTTTCGCAGGCTTCGGATTTTCAACTGATTTGATTGCTACCGATCCAGAAACCTGGATTGAGCGTGAAGATTACTAACAATCGCAAGAAATATTGCGTAATCTACACGTTGTCAACGACGCCACAAAAAGAGGCATAATTTATGGAAATAATCTAATTAATTAGGATTAGAATCTAAAGAATAAGGGAGCGATGGAAGCCAATTTTAGAAAAAAAGTTTTTTAAAAAAAACATGTATAGGTGCCCCTTTAAGGGTTGGAAATAAAGCGTAGATTTGTTGCGATAAAATTTTGGAAAGAAAAAATCAGGAGATTGGGACAGGTTTGTTCCTGAAAAATTTCGGAGAAAAAAAATTTCTTGGGGTCGGTCGAACATTTGACCCCTCTAGGGACAACACTTGGATAGTTATGAAGGTTTTCGGCTAATTTGTCCACTTCCCACCAACCTTTAACACCGATGCGACACAACTTAACCCCACGCCACCCAGAATTTGTTTTTTTCAAAACCAATTTTTTGTTGAACCTCACAAAATTTAAGGTTTCTGGGTATCAAAATCCCGTTACTAAAGATCTCCAAGTATTACTGTCCCACCCCTAGTGCCTAAGCAACAAAACAAAAGCTTAATTAATAATACTAGTATCGCCTGGGGTCGAAATTCGACCAATTTTTTGTTTGCCTCTTTATAATTATACATACAAAATATTTGGTGCACTTCTACTCCGCACTCTGATTCATTTAAAAAAAATTATCAATATCGGTTGAGAAACACGAGAGAAAATTGTTTTTAACGCCTATTTATATATAGATTAACAAAAGGTACTCTCACGTCCGAAAAAGTACTTTCAGAAGAGTAAAAAAACTCCCCTCCAAAATTATCAAATATCATCTCTGTTGTAAATATGGTTGTAAAAATTCACAAAAAAGGTACTGAAAACTTTAAGAAACACAAAGAAAGTCGATATGACGAAAAAAACAAAGAAAGTCGATATGACGAAGACCAAGTGTATGAAAATGTACTCAAAATGTCTTCGTGGTAAAAAGTACAATTGTACTGAAAAACGCAACACTGGTCTCCGGGCATGTAAGCCACACATTTAAAACGCATGCCACGGTCACCACCGTGAGATATCATACATAATCTTAAAAAAAAATGTTTGCCTTTCAAGGACCAATAATTGTTTGATATATAATAATGACCTCACACGTGACCTTGGCCATAAAACTGTAAAAAAACTGAAAAAATTAAAAAATTTTAATTAGTTTTATTCACTTTTTTAGTAGTAAGTTAACAAAATTTTAAATGTCAAAACTTCAAAAAATATTAAATTTTTTAAAATTGCTTTTCAGTTGCAAAATTGAAAAGAAAAGACAAAAAAGTTAATAAGAAAATTCGGCCATGGTTATTGAAGTTACAACCACTAAGTTTAAAGTTCCAAATTTATGTCATCTCAAAATTCAATTCAATAAAACACAAAAACAAAAAAAAATTTAAACGTACACTTCTTTGTTTTATTTTCTTGAATTTTTTAGTTTCTTTCTTTATGAAATAATTTTGAAACAATATTTTTTGTTTGTTTTTTATTTTTTATTAATATTTCAAGTGATAAAATTTTATTATATATATTTTTTATATATATAATGCTGATAAAAATTGATTTGTTTTTGTCTTTTTCTAACTGTAATTTAATTGCCATATATTAACTGCACGTTTTTGTAATTATTTAAATAAGAAATAGCGAATTCCTTAATTTTAATTTCTGATTTATACATTAAGAAATTGCTTTGATGTTTTTTGTTTTTTATTAAATCTTTATATTACTTTGAATAATTTATCAATTTATAAATAAAAACAAGATAACAAATAATCGCTATTATTCCGGTTTAATAGTGCTTAAATTCTGGAGAAAACAAGGCTAAAGATATTTGCCAAATACTTAATTATGAAACAGTAAGTGAAATTATACTTTTTAACTTGCTGATAAGTTAAAACTTTCAAATCGATATTTTTTTGTTTAATAAATTATATTAAGGCCAGTTAGAAAGTTTGTATTAAAGTATTGGCTATAGAACAGTTTTAATTATTCTCAAAATTCACAAAATTATTCTCTCACGAAAACATTAAAAATAAAAAATAAAAATTTCAACTGCATTAGCAAAAAACCATTTGTCGATATACATATGTTATTAAGATAAGAGTGTGCTCTATAGATTTAGAATAAAGTATTGAATATAAATTATATGTTATATTTTCCATCTACCGGTTAAATTTTAGGCCTTTAAATTGAGGTTTTTAACAAAATAAAGTTTTTTCTAGTTGTTATGAGCTATATAACCGTAGCTGTTATCTTTCTAGTTTTTAGTTATTAGCAGTTATTTTTCGAGTTTTTATAAACATTACTTATTTATATCTCTTAAAGGTTGTGCATAAACTACGTAGCCGAAGTTTCGATTTTTTTTCATGACCCCTCCACCTCTTCCGTGACTTTTCAAAAGTGCATTTCAAAAAGTGCATTTACTTTTGTAAAATTAAAATATTCAAATCTCTAATGGTGTTTTCGTTTCTACCAAAAAATGTTGCCTTTTCATTGCCCTTGCCTTTTTTCATGTTCGATTCTTAAATAAGTGTAAACGGTTGAGTAAATTCTGTGTTCGTTTCTTAAAATGTCACACTCACAGAGGGCAAAAAAGGCGCATTTTCTGCCCTGCGAAACTTTCTCAGGGTAGATGATTGCCCTGCATTTCAGCTGTTTTTAAAAAGACAATATTATGAAATGCCCCAGTCGGCAATGGCAGCACTTCAAAGCGCTACTAGCAGGCTTTCATATGGATTTTGAAGTGCTTCCACACTCATATCCAAGTATACTTTCTTTTTTATATGAAATGGGAAAATTTCGCAGGCCTTCCGCTCCGAAAGCTCAAAAGAGGCCTGATAGAAGCACTTCTTAAGAATGGCTGAAGGAAGGGGTAAACAAAAAGTATTGAAAAAACATTTTTTTCTTTTAAACCTTTATCTTTTTTTTATAAATTCTATGATTTTATCTTCCTTCCTATGTTTTTTTATGTCAGATTAATTTCAATCTATAAACTTTGATACAGCATTAAGAAGGGCCATTATTATGGTATGTTTTTAAACTGATATATATTTTGACTTTAAACGAAAAAGTTACCCTGAACTATATGAAAAGTAAGTCTTTGAAGGGAAAACAGTTTGTTGTGCTGTCTTTTGTGCAGAAAAAGAAGGCCTTCAAGAAGGACTCATAAGAGCAGCGAGTAAAGGATGTATTTGGTCTTCAAAAGTAGCAGCCAATGCAGGCCTTCGTTTGAAGAGCGCTAGCTTAATTGCCTATTGGGGCGTGCGTTAGACAAGGATGGTTACATTCGTTTGTTGAAGTTGACATTTTTCGAGTAGGCAAAAACATGCACTTTTTCAGGGTGTCGGGCAACATTGAAAACATATTGCACTGCGACAAGGCAATATTTTTTGGTAGAAACGAAAACGCCATAAGATACTTTCAAAATAAGCTTGAGCCAAAAACTTTTTTTTTTTAACGAATCAATTAAAACTACTTATAATAGAAAAGTACTGTGATTTAATTTGATTTAACCCACTGTGGCACACGCACCACCATGATAAGCTTGTTACGTTCGCAAAGTCTGTAAATTGTTTACATTCCGTTCGCTCAGCTAATGTTTGTGTGTGAACGCAATTGAGCTGCGTTAAGTTTGATTTGTGCGATTCCTTAATTGATTTAGCAATTATTTATTTAATAAAAAAAAAAATTATTTTCATATTTGAAATGCCAAATCATAAATAATTTTGTTATTTGTGTTATTTTAAACATTTTAACATTTGACAGCAGCTGTCAATATTTTTGCAGCAGCTCACAAATTATGCCAGTCAGAGTGAAAGAGTCGGCAAATGAGACAAACAAAGTTCTATTTAATTAATTTAACGACTACTTGAGAAGTTTTATCAGCGCAAAAGTCAAAAACTATGAACAGTAAAATAAAAAATAAAAATAAAAAGAAAAAAAAAACAAAAATGTAAAGAAAAACAATTCAAACTACATGAAAAACTCATTAAAATGTTCATAATTTTTCAAGTTTACAAAGTAATAAACTATTTTTAGTTTTCAAAGGTTCTCAAACATTGACTTTCTTGGCCATTTTGTTAAGTTATGAAGAAGAAGAAGTAGAAGAGGAAGAAGCAGAACGTGTACAAAGTTTGTAGCAACAACTACTGGCCAGAAGCATCTCAAACGTTAGAGTAAAAGACGAAGTAAATAATTTTTGTAATAGTTAAAATCGACGGCGGCTTTCTTGGTACAGAGCTTGTAACTTTTTGATTTACTTGCTGAACAAAGCCAAGAGTTGCCTCTTAATGATTGCCAACTTTTGTGAAGAAAATCGAATTCGAAATTTGAGTTTTTCTTTTTCAAATGGTTGGATACACTCAGAAAAATATCAACTGTAATATTAACAGTCGGCCGCTGTTATTTCAAAACACTGTTCGATTGAATGATTTGCATTTAAGTAAACAATTTTCTTTGTTGAAAGAACGTTTCAAAGTATTTTTGTGCTGTTAAAATCATCAGTTGAAATATTTTTGTGCTTATATTGAATTGTCAATTTTTTCCAAGCAATAGTTTTAATATGTGTTTTGCTTTATTTATATTATCGTTGCCAGTAGCTCAGTGGATGTCATGCGGGAGACGTGGGTTCGAACCCTAGCTGTGTAAGTATCAAAAATTGTAATTTAATAATTGAAATAATAATAATTCTGTTTCATTAATTGTTTGGTCAAACATAACCTTCAAAATAAAATGCTTAAAATCTTGCAAAAAAAAAAATTGCACATATCATTTTTTATTTAAAAAAAAATATTTTAAATAAAAAAAAATTTTTTATGGGCCTTGCCGGTATTTGAACCGTGGACACTCGAGTACTAGGCGCACACGTCAGCACACTCGACCATACATGAACTTTCAAAACAGTGATAAAATTTCAATAAATAAGTTTTTACACGGGTTTCGTGTTCTATAGACCAACAGTCAATCGACTGTTGATTTGAAAGTTTCATTTGTTGGATGGTATTTAAAAGTGAAATCTGTTATTTCAACCCATGATTTGTTTGATAATTTTCACCCAAATGAATACATAGATGCAGCTTTTAAATAATTAAAAAAGTAATTTTTATAGAAATTTTTTTAAAAAATTTTTTTATAACATTTGAGGTAATGAAACACATTTTTTTTCATACAAAGTAGTCTTCTCAAATGCGTTTTTGTGGAAATAGTTCTCTCTCTCTCTCTTTGAAATAGTTGAATACTTTTTGATAATTTTTAAATGAAAACATTGATGCAGCTTTTAAATAATTAAAAAATTTATTTTTTTAAAAATTTTTTTCTAAATTATTGTTATAACATTTGAGTTAATGAAATGCATTTTTTTTTCATGCGGACTAGTCCTCTCAAATGCGATTTGTGGGCTATTTTAGCAACAATTCTAAATAAGTTCGAAAATAAACCCTTGAACGGATTGAAAGGATTATTTCTGGTGTTCAAGTTAAATTTTGTGCTTTGATGTTTTCATAAACTTATAATAGAATTTAATGATATATATTTTTGTGGAATATTTTAACCCTCTATAGCCCTGTTTTCTGTGTCCTTTTTGTCTTTTTTCACAAAAGAACAGAAAAGACACAAACACTGAAAAGTTAGAGAGTTAAAATATTCTGCAAAAATGTTCCTCATAGTTAGTAACATAAATCTTGCAAACACATTCTATAGCTTAAATAAAAGAGTCACATGGTTTCCTATTACAAGTCACGATAAGAATTTGCAAAAATTTTTAAAATTGATATAACAATATATAACTCAGACGTAAACTTTCAAAACGCCAAAACACTTATACATTTTTTAGACCCCTTTACAAAAATCCGTTGTTCGAACCTTGTTATTTTGAAAAAAAATTGATTTTGTTAAACAGTGTTATGAAATACAAAAACCAAAATTTTTAAAAATGATATTTCCAACTATTCTCGGCTTCATCTTTTGAGACATTTTAGGATTTATTGAGAGTTATGCATGTTTTTAGCTAAACTCATAAACAACATTAAATACTTTAAACAACAAGATCAAAATAAAACACATAAAAAGCTGACTCAAGATAAAACAAGATAAAATTTATAAGATTTCTGTCTTGAATTTTAAATCCGCCTTTTAAAACTTAAACCATTTTGCCGCATTGTATAAGTTATTTATTTGCAATGTTTAAAGCATGGAATTTATTTCTTTATATATATATCATTAAAATAAAAATAGAAATTATGAAATACAAAGATTTCATGTTTAAAATAGTTTTTGCATAAATAACGTCCTGTTATTTATTATGTTTTTTTATATTCTTTTCATTTAGGTGTTTTATGACTATGTTTGGTTTTATTTTTTATGTTGACTTAATATCTGTTGAAATTTTTTAAATTTATTTCTTTAGTATACTCCACGTTAATTTTTCATAATTTATGACCTCAAACTTTGAAAGCTCAAAATCATAAAGAAAAGTAGTCTTTCCAGAGTCCAGTTTAGTGGCCTATGCTGGAAGATCCGTAATTTTTTGTCTCTATAAGTATTATAGAAGGTAGAGTGGTAAAAGTTTGCAGAAGTCTGGTAGTGCCATCTTAATAGCCAATGAAATCACAAAATCATGAAGTTGTGTTTCCAATATTTAAATCATTATGATTTACAATGAATTAAAAATATAAATTTTGAAATTATTTTTGAATAACTTACAGCAATTGAAGTAAGTTCTGATTGCAGTAAAATTCGTAAATCGCAGACATGATTTCGAAAATAAATTACTACTAATATTCATTCAAATCATCGGGTGAATCAAAATTTAATTTCAAAATATTGCAATCATTTCAATATTTGCTAAAGTCTTTGAAGTCAATTTGTTTAAAATCTTTCAATTCAACTAAAATTATGTCTGAGGAAAATCATAAAATCACTATAACATGAGTTGAAGATTTTGAAGTCTATTTGAATATTATTTTAATTTTGGAATTCTTCCTGAAAATATGAACATTTTTTTGACATTGAATTAGCGGAAGAGTTTTTCTAACGTACAGTACTACAAGATTCTTGAGACCTAAATTCACTGTAGCAGTGAGGTACTTTTTGAATTACTACGCTTCAAACGCATGGTTCCTATTCATACACTAAGAAGAGGCCAATGAATCCTGGTAGACTGACTGTCTGTAGTGCGTTTTGGTGTGATAGATTCCACGAAAAATCAAGGCATTAAAAAAACAAAAAGTATTGTCCGTTACGGAACCTGAAAAGAATATTGATGTGCTTCTTATATATACTTTTGATTAAGCAATATCCCTTTTCAATAAATGACTAAAATTTAAAACAAAAAAAATTAAAAACGTGTTCTACTGAAAATTTTTAATGTTATTTCTGGTTTTCGGTTTGGAAATTTGCCATAAGATACAAAACACGTATTAGTAATGAAATCGTGGTGACCGTGGCATGCAGGTAGGGCTGCCAGGTCCCGATCTTCACGCGGGTTGTCCCTATTTTCAGCTTAAAAATGTGCATCTTGCGAAGATCTTACGCTATACGATACACGCTTACGATATGCAAAAATCTTTTTCCCGATTTTTTTTTTTGCAAAAATAGGCTGAAGACCATTGTAGTTATGGCCTTGTTTTTTAAAGTTTATATACTATATGTATTTTGTAAATAAACTGTTAATAAATTAAAAAAAAAATGTTTTTGCAAACTTCCGTTTTTTTTAAAAAATCTGGCAGCCATGCAGGTTAAGTGTGTGTCTTAGCATGCTCGAAACCCGACAATGATCCCCAGTCGCGGCAAAAGTTTTTCAATAAAAAAATTATTTCAACGAAAAGGTGCATATAAGAATGTTTTGCCTATATTTGAGAGTAAGTAGACGGCTAAATAACTGAAATCAGCTCAATAGAGCTCAAAACTCAAAACATGCTAATAACGTTCGCAGTTTATGCCAAAAGCTGGGCTTGAATTTTTTTTTATAAACACGTAAAGTTTTGCTAAATAAGTGTTATCTTGGGCTCGTTTGTAAAAAATTAATTTTGTTGTTGTTGTTTTTGCACATAAAAAAATGAGCAACCGAACGATGTGATTCTCAGTTGGTTTTTGTTCCTGTAAGTATAAAAGTAAAATTGCAGAAAATAAATTAAAAAATTATATTTTCCTGTCCAAATTGGATGAAAGAAAAGCTGTCCATTTGAATTTTTTACCATGCGATAAAATTTTAAATTTTGTCGTCATCGTTGATTTTTTTTTGTTCGGTTCCCTTGGTTCTCCCAAACAATTCCAAATTTTCTTAAAAGAGGCATATGAGAGCATATTTTCTTTTATTAGCAATCCATAAATGGCAAGCATTGGATGCAGATGAGCATCTTTTTTATTTGATTAACATAACCAAAATGTCATAAATTGGGCACAAGTGAGCATATTAATTTTTTTGATAATTGATAATTTTTTTGATAAAAAATCACACACATTATGCACGAATAATATTTATTGTTTGATAAATAATCACATTTGGGCTTGATATCAAGAATATTATGGCTTAGCTCAGAATCACTCTCAAAATTAATTGATTTGGGATTGTTTTCAGCACAAATTGTTTTCTCTCCCAAAAAATGTTTTTTTCGTGATTTAGTAAGTATGCCACTTGATTATTTGATTTGTTGTTTTGAATAATCAAGGGTTCAATCCTCAACCAGACTAGGGTTACTCTATTTTTATTTTCGATTTCTAAAATAGTTTATGCGACGCTGTGGCGTTTTCGAAAATTTTTCTGATGATTGCGCAAAAGAAATATACGATAGTTTTTAACATAGAAAGAAAAATTTTAAAAAAAAATGTTTAATTCGAAAAGCTCTCATATATTATTGAAGCAAATCGAATTCAAAATTTGTTACTGTTTTGTGGCCATAACATTTGTGTTTCATTTTTCAAAAAAAAAAAAACTATTTGTCGCACTCTTTTTTCTTTTGAATGAAAGTTTTTGGTCCATATTTGAATGATTAAAAGATGCAAGAAAAAAAAACAAGATTTTCACTTAAAGCATCTTATACTTATATTTTGATCTTTTATATTTTGATCTTCTGAAAAAATATATTAAGGTATTTATTAGGTCCTCTTGTTGGATGACGAGTAAATACTTCATATGGGTTTTAGTACACTTTTTAGATCACATTCAGCAGACATATCATGGTTTTTTGTCAAGGAAGGCATTTAACGAACCATACCCTTTGATTGCCATCAATCTGCCAAACTCAAACCCTTGCAATTTATTTTATTTACAACACAACTCTCTTATCTCGTAAGCCTTTTGGAACCAAGTATGCGATAATGGTTTGTGATACCATCAAATTCCTCCTCCATTAGAATTTCCATGACCTCCATAACATTAAGTGTAGTTTCAGTTTCATTAAAATTTTTAACTTTTATATACCTACTAAAAACTAAATTCATGGGAGCATTAATCTCGTATCATATCATATATCTCGTATCATATACGAATCTCAGATTGAATAGAGGATTGAATAAGGTTGAATATAAAGTATATATTAATTTGTAAAAAAGTAACAAAATTAAATTCTTAATAAAATAACAACACAAAAATTCTAAAAAATACAAAAGTGAGTAAAATTATATTGCATTTAATTTTAGAATGTTTTTATTGTTTTAAAAAAAATATGTATAGTATACATATGGGCATTTCCACCAAAAAGTCAACCGAGACGAAAAAATTAAAAGTTCTTGATAACTATGTTTGATGTTTTATTCACCTAAGGAAACAATCAAATTTAAGTAATTTAAATACATTTTACATTTATTCATATCTCATTGCGAAATATTCGGATACAAAGAGCTCAAATGAGAAATATTGCTTATTTTGATATTTCTTTGGTATGTCTTGACTTTATAACAGTTGTTAAACAGAAACATAATGCATTGATTTTTGCTTGCTCAAATCTTTCTAGGAGTATAAAGAACGAAAAAACAAAATCATAAGTAACCACGCAATGCAAAAAGAACATTTTTACTCAGTGCGTCGGAAGAACATGCAGTAAGCTGACAAAATAATTATCTTAAATAGAGTTTATTCATGCGACTTTTAAAAAAAGTGAACCGGTAAAAAAATAAAAAATTTGTGTTGCTTTAACTTGTATAAAGTTGGCCACGAGCGACATGGTAAATGAGAAATTCAAAATTAATTTTTGTTTGCTTACATAGATCAATTATTAATGTAAATACACAGTTAACAAATTTTTATTTTAAATGTAGATGAGCACAAACAATGATGAAAAAAACAAAAATAGATGCTTATTATCCTTACACAAAACCATACTCATAAAATTTTTTTAAGTGTTTTATTATTATGTTTGATAGTTTATTTATTTGTATTTAATTATAGAGCAGAAAAAAAACAACTATGGTGATCGAAAAAAGTGTCACGTGTGACATGTCACGTGCGACCATCTCTTTTATTGAATAAAAAAGAAAACATAAATCCTTTATGTCTACAATGCTAGCCATTTTTAAGGAACATCAATGCACAACACTAAAAAAAAATGACATAAAAACATTGTTTACCATTTCGCTGAAATCCGCGTTTGAAGTTTTTGCCACGAAAAGCACTTCTGTTTTTGGTCACGTGCGACCACCTTGGTTTTTTGCTAATATCTTAAGAACTAAAAATTACTCAACAATTGACAATACCAATAATTAAAGGGCTAATTAAGAGCTATAAGGCTCGCTTTTTGTTTTTTTTTTAATTTGTTTTATTATGACATTTTTTTCACTTGAAATGTGTACAACAGTCACGTTCGACATCATGGAAATGCCCATATATATTCTTTTAGAATTTTAAAAGCACAGAATTTTTTCACTTAAGCCTAGTACTCTGTTCGTTTGCATTAAATTTCGCTTTCATATTTTTGTTGCGTGAAAATTTTGACAAATATTTGTTGCGAAGAAATTAAAAAATTTGAGAAAGTCATGTTTTACTTTTCAAAATAGATAAAAATATATATATAAAAAATATAAAATGCCACAATTTTGCAACTCAAAAATATTTATATTCAAACAAAATATTTACGACAAATGTCAGTTTTCACATCAAAATAAATAGGCAATTCAATTAAATTTTTATGAAAAAATGTTGTAAGAAAAATGTTGCAAATATACATCACAGCGGAACAGAGTACTACTTTGACGAACATGTAGTGAAAATTTTAACGCTTATTTCACTGCTTTCGTTTTTTGTATGAAAATTCTAATGAATTTTCAAATGAAACTGAACAGAGTAGGTACTAGGCTTTAGAGGTAAAATTAATTTTCTAATTTCAACTGTATGATTTTTCAAAATAAATATCCATTTCTCACTAAAATTAAAACATGTTAAAACAAATCTAATAAAAAAAATATAATTTTCAGGCTAAACATGCAGATTTATTCATACATTTAACTGAAATTAGCTCAGTGCATAAAAATTGTTGCTTATAACAACAATTAAATTTCTTGCTATGTGCTGAAGTTCAACAATTTTTAATAATTTTGTATGTTTGAAAAAATAAACAACGATTTAAATTAATCGTATTGCGCAATACATTAAAAGGTCACTCAACTTTATTGTTGTGAGTCAAAAAAGTCCAACTTGCTGCGACATGTACGACACGTCAAAGAATTTTTTAATAAAAAATAATTAAAATTAAAATTTTGCAAGTTTATAAGTTAGATTCTTGGCTCAAGATAAAAATGTTAATGTTGTTATTTTTACTAAATATTTATGTTAACTGCCAAAAAATTTACTTGCTAGTCTCAAACTGCAAGTGTTTAGATTAACAATTAACGATAACTTAACTTCAGTTTTTAACGAATAATTATGTCTGCAATTTTAATGATGTATTTAAAATTTAAGTAAGAACGTGTCATAGCAGGGTTAAGTGTTAAACTAATGTGTAGACCAACAAGCCAGCATGTCTGAGTTGAGATATTCAAAACCATTAACTTTTGTGAACTTACTTGTTAGTCGATTATTAACAAGCATATTTTTTAATTGCTATTTTTTTTTTAGTTTTTTGCTTTGTTTTGCTAATAAAAAAGGTGCGTTTTTGTTTGAGACTATATAGTTGGTGTTATTGTTATTATTTCTGATAATGGTTTTTTATCAAAGAACAATTTAGCATTAATATTTAGCCACTGGCTAAATTTGCGTTTATTTTTATATACATTAGCTTATAATTATGTTCCAAAATCTATAAAAAAGTCAACATTTTTTATAAGAAAATTTGTACCAAATATGAGTTTCAGAATTTTAGTCAGGTTTTTTAATACATAAAATATAAGAAGTTATTTCTTCTATAAACAGGTTATATTTTGCAATCATTGTTAGCAGAAGAAATGCTTTTTGCATACTTTTAGGTATTATATTTCATCAGATGATGAAATTTCTTTGATGATGACGACAAAATAATAAAAAAATACATATCAATAACAAGTCCAAAAACAAAATTGAACAAGAAAAACTTAAAATTCCTTAGCGAAAATAAATTAAAAGAGACTAAAATTTAAACATGCAGGAATTTGTATTCATTCAAATCAAAATCTTTGTTTTAAAAATAAAATAGTTGTTAATTTTAATATATTGACGACTTGAGTCTGAACATTTTTTCTTTTCAGTATACAAGTATCTGCATGTGTATTCTTAATGTTTTATTGTTTTTTTTTTTGTAGTCATATAGAATTTTCATACAGACCATGTTTAGAGTTTTGGGTCTTAAAGATCCTTAAAAAATACGTCGATATATTTTTCTTTAATTAGATTTAGAAGAGAAGTAGAAGAAATATTGTTAAATTTCATCTGACTCGGGAATGTTTTCTCACCAAATACCTACTTTAGATGATACATTTTTTTCAATCCATTTATAAACTAATTCGGTTACAAAACTACGTTTTCTGCAGTATGAATCATGTTTGAATCGTTCGCAAGAGTCGAGAGCTTCTCAACCATTTCCTTAATTTTAAACTCATTCACAAAAGAAGTCAAAAATTATCTGGGAAATATCAATCGACCATATCTATTGTTAAAATTAATTAACATTTATCAACAGGTGCAAATTCATACGGATTCAAATCCACACGGGTTCGAATTCATGCGGGTTCGGTCTTACGCTTTAATCTTCGAATAAACATAGAATCAAGGCAGATTTGACTGAATAAGTATAACATCTGAATACATTTGACCAAACCCTTTGCTTGCCATATAGTAGTGACTAACTCTTCACCCTTACAATCTGCCAAACTCAAATCCCTGCAAATGATCTCATTTACCAAACAACTCTCTTATCTCGTAAGTAAATGACCTAAGATAAAGAGGACATTTCTTAAAACAAAACGCAGGTGGTTTCTTAAACAAACGCAACAAGCTCAAGGTACACACGGGCGCAACCAGGAATTTTTTTTGGGGGGAGTTTTATCAAATATAGAACTTATATATAAAAACAATTTTACGTAATTACAGCGGCTGAGTTGTAGCGGTTAGTGCGTTCAATTTTTGCACTAATGGCTCCTTGTTCAAACTTCAGTCATGATCAGCACCATATTTTTTTTTTTTTTTTTAAATTAAAACGGTCACTATCCGGACATTCTATCCGTACAGAAGGTGAACAGCAGTGGTAGCGGTCGTTTTAACATCAACTGGCTTCAACGTTGTTTAGGATCTGTTCGGCAAAAATATTTTGCAAGCACCAGTTGTAGGCCGTTTAATGGATTTTTTTCTTGTTTGGTAGTTGTACGAAGGTTATAAGGCTTGAGCTTAAATATTTTCATTTTTACTCGGGTCCCCATAAGGTCCCGATTTAATATTTTTCTCCCCACATATTCAAAAAAAAAAACCCTACATTTCTCCTTTAAAAAAATTTCTCTATTTTCGATAATTCAATTAAAATAAATTTTCACATTTTAAATTAAATATGAAATAAAAAATAAAATTCTAATTTATAGAGAAAAATTTAAGGAAAATGAAAAAATTTTACTAAATTTTTATAAAAAAATCATTGTGCGAAGTATTTTCTTCAATTAAATTAAATTTTTTTTCAAAAATAAAAAAGTCTTATTCTCTAAAAACAATATATTTTTATATATTATTTGCCTTTTTCATGGAAGCTTGTTATCATTTTAAGGGATTTTTTAGTACCACATTTAGAGGAAAGCATTCTCTGGAACTTTTTACTGAGTGCAGTGAAAATTTTTCATCCATACATCACTTCGTTGCAAAAATACCCAATTGGCTGGCACTAGCTTTAAAATTCGTCCTTTAGTGAGCACTAATTATGCTCAATTCCGAAAGTAAAAACCGCTAAATTTCTGACACTTTGGGATGGAAAACAAAAAGCCTGAATTTGAAAATGTGCAATTGCTGACGAAATTTAAATAATATATTTTTAACGATAGGTCTTTCCTACACTTTTCCAAAATCGGTTAATATTTGCGCAATTTTGAGGGATTTTCATGAAACTGATTTTGATAATCCAATGGAAGATTATGAATATGGCGTATAACTATATTATGTCCCTGGATGGGCGAACAGAAGAAAAATTAAACCAACATATTTTTACCTAATAAGCCATAATTCCTTAATATCGGATAATATTTAAAAATTTAGAGAAATTTTCTGAAACAGATTTTGGAAACAACGATGGAAAATGAATCAAATGACTTCACTATAAACTTTATTCTGTAGAATTTGTGTTATCGATGTTTAAAAAATGACTTTAAAAAAGGATGAAAAATAAAAATTTAACGAGAAATTTCTTTGATTTTTTCAGTGGCGAGTGCCTCAACCGATTTTCCTCAAATTTAGGCTTTTTTACTATGTCTTACTTTTGAATTAATTTGTTTCCAAATATTTCAAGTTTCCTCCATGCTAAAAGTTGAAAAGATAACTCAAATCGAAGTATTGTCAACAACCCTTCAAGTGGTCAGAATCAGAATATAACAAAAATTAAACATGTGTAGTAAGCCGGATCGAAATTGAAATTTGACTAGACACTGACTTAAAAGTTAGAAGGACTCTTAAAAACAATTTCTGTATAATTTTGTTTGGATCGCAGAAATTCCCATGGAGCGGCTTTGGTTCTTCTGAACGTCTTTTCCGCAGAAAACGAATTTTTTTGCATAAACTTTTTTCTTCAGAATGCATACCCAAGATAAGCAAAAAAATAAAGATTTTCATGGTACACTAAAAAAATTTTGGAAATGGGTACATATAAGTTTTTAGATACGCAAATCGATTTCTTTTAAACAGTTTTTAGTTAAATGTGCGCTAGATAGCGCTCCAGTACATAATTCATGATTTTCGAATATTTATATTTTTAACACTTATAAAAAACGCATTTTTCATAGTACTCAGTTTTGATTAAACAACACCATACGATACACCAAAAGAAAGAAGAGCTCAGTACTTTTCCAATCATCTTAAATGCATTTGAATATCAAGAAAAAAAATTTTTTTATAGGTGTTTAAAAAAAATATTTTATAGTTTTTAAGAGTACTTTTTACTTTTGAGTCGGTGTCCGACTTACTTTTTTTTCTCCATACAAAATCGATCCGGCTTAATGTGCAGTCTGAAGGAATAAAATATGACTAATTTAGCAGATTATGCATCAACCAGAATTGATTTGAAATATACATTTGGGGTTTTCACTTATTTTATTGCTTTTCCTGTGACTCACTTTGATTGAATACTATTTTGCTTGGTACTACAATAATTTTTTTTTTGGGGGGGGGGGGGTTAAATCCCGAAACCCCCCTTTGGTTGCGCTTATGGGTACACAAGACCTTCAGTAACTACTCACAAAAAAACATATGAAATTTTTATATCCTATTTTCGAAACTTGGATATTAACATAGAAGTTAAAGTTTTGGTCAAATTATTTTGCAAAACGGTTGAAAATTTCAACTACAAAGTTCAAAAAAGAAAAAAAAAAACATTGAAATTTGTTTAAACAAGATGCATAAAATTTCACGCGAAAAATTGTAAAACTCAACCAAAAAGTTTGACTTTCTCAACCCAAGTCCTGTGCAATAAAAGTGCCACAAAATTGTTCTCGTGCTTTCCAAAATGCGTTGCGTGCATGTCAAATAACCATCGAAGTTTTGGTCCCCACCTTTGGTACCCCATCTTCTGATACAGAAAGTTTTTCAATAGAGGGTCATGTGTACTCGATTAATGGCTCTTAAAATGAATTCGCTATAACACGCACAATACAATTTTATCATAAGTTTCTCGGTCAAAATTCTCTCCGTTGGCTAAATTAGCGAATAAGTTTTTTATTTTATTCTTATAAAGTAACCATCAACATTATCTAAAGCTTATTTGAGAACATCGTTAATAATTTAAACATTTAAAGCCAGCTTGATTAAAAGTTTTTACTGTTTTTGCTGAAACCAATCAAAAGTAAGCTATATTACAGTTTTATTAAGATTTCATATTGAATAATTTTACTCGCTGACAATCCAAGCAATCAAAATATTTGAAATCATTGCAATTTTAATAGTTTATATCCGTATTATTATTTTTTTTTATTATTTCTTTTACTTCGTTTATTGTTTTTAATTATTTTCAGCTCTTTTAAAAAATTAAATCACAATGTTTAACTACGATTCCGTTAAACTAGTTCAATTTTCATTATTCGAGGCCTAGATCTACTCATTGTATATTTAAACTAAGTATCTCTAATGTATGAAATAAACATAAAAACATAAAAACTTAATAGGCTTAAAAATTAATCGTCTAGTTTTTATTGTTCTATTCTAAACAGATTGCTTTCAGATATAAATCCGTTTTAATTTTTAGATAAAGGTGAGCAAAACATGTCACGTCTATTAATTATTTTAATGCATGTATCTCTTTAGCAAACTGTTAAATCTATTAAGAATGATATTTTTATAAAAACAGAACAAAAAAAAAAAATGATTTTAACTCAAACTCTTTTGTTCGCCACTCGATTGGCTTCTACTTAAAAGCAACAACAGAAACGGGTTAATAATCTATGTCGATATAGAAATTTGATAATGAAGAGTCCATTTTTTATTTTTTTGCAATGCTTCATCAATATCAGTCACATAATTTGAAGACCTTGATACGCTACATTAACTAAAAATATTTGAATTTTCATTCAGAAATTAGATCTAAAAAATATCTAATATAAACTGAAAAAAAAGAAATGTCGTTGAAAAAAACCAATTATTTCATATGAAGTTATGAGAAATTCTAGTATATTAAATGGGAATGAGAGGGGGCTTGATTTGGGATTAATATGTTTTAAGTACAATGAATTCCTAACCAATTGTTTTAGTACTCTAAGGCTAGTTTAAAGTGCGTTATGAAAATGAAGAACTAGCCTTTTTCCTTTTTTTTGTTTTTTTTTAGCTTTGAACCAAGAATTTCAGGTGTCAAGCCTATTCAGTCAAGTCTGCCTAGTTTCGGAAATGGGGAGATAGATAAGTAGGAGAGGAAGGAAAATCAAGAGAAACAAGTGTAGAATGTTCTTGTGTGGCGGAGTGCTATATCAACATTTGAATTTGAATCTGAGGCAAGTGTTATGCCTTTACCTCAGTCAATCCGAGTTATCAAGCAATATCATTCCACAAATATCTCTACCACCAATTACAACTTCCCAAGTCGTATATATTATGAAGTTTCAATTTCAGTTGATTAGAAATGAGGAAAGAATTAAAGAAAGGTAAAAGCGTAGGACCATGGCTAGACCGGGATCTCTTTATGGAACTTTGGCCGATCTTCTCTTTTCGCATTTATTGAATTTTCAACTATTTAAAATAAAGTAAAAACTTAGCGTTCGGACGTTACATTCGAACACGTTTAAGAATAATTCTACGAAATGGTCGGTCGCACTTTGAAAGCAGGGCCGGCCCGAGAATTTTTGGCACCATAGGCCAAGGGTCTTAATTCCGCCCCATATTTACTTTTTCAACTTTTTAAGTTGAAATATGCACTCATTCCAAAAAAAAAAAATCTTATTTTTAACTTTATTTAGAGTAACAAAGTAAGTAAAAATAAAATTTCATATTAATAAGTTCAATAAACTTACTTAAATATAGAAAATTTAGATTTTATATTAAGAAAAAATATGAAATTTTAGGTTATTTAAGTGGAATAATTTAAATTTTTGGTCAAATTATTTAGCAAAAAGGTTGAAAATTTCAACTACAAAGTTCAAAAAAGAAAAAAAAAAACATTGAAATTTGTTCAAACAAGATGTTAAAAATTTCACTTGAAAAATTCAACCAAAAAGTTTGACTTTCTCAACCCAAGTACTTAGCAATAAACTTCAATTTCAACCGAAAAAATTTAAAAATTCAACAAAAAGTTGACTTTTTCCACTCATGAAGTTGAAAAATTTTACAAAAAGGCTTTTGCGCTGTAAATCATTCGTAAGGCAAGTTCTTAAATTAAAAAATTCAACTCAAAGGTGTTTTTTTTATTCCTGTAATTCTTAAAACTATCCTTAATATGCAAAAATACGGTTGAAATACTTTTTCAATTCAGCAATGACGAATAACTTTCCCAAAATAGTTGAAAAAGCTTACAAAAAAAGTGGAAAAATTCTTTCCCTAAAGTTCAACAACGCTGTAGTTCAACTATTTAACTAGAAGGCAAGTTCTTAAATTAAAAAATTCAACTCAAAAGTGTTTTTTTTTTCCTGTAATTCTTAAAACTATCCTTAATATGCAAAAATACGAATGATTGATAATTTCTTACATTTTTTTTTTTGTTGATATAAACTTTACAATTGATACATTTTTCAATTATACTCAAATTCTTTGAATTCACTGCAAAAACTTTATCAAAAACAAAAAAAAAAACAAATTGGCCATTTCAGCTCTTGAAAGACTTTGAACGGCTAAAGTTCATGTTCTCAAGAAGCTTTACATGGTATTATTTACTCTCTGAGGTTTGTCATTGTCTGCAGAAAGGTGGTGAACAATCAGATAAATTTTTTTATTGAAAAAACTTTTCGCCGCGACTGAGGATCGAACTCGCGCTCCGAGCATGTTAAGCCAAACACTTAACCTGCATGACACGGTTACGAATTTTATCATTCGTGGTACATGTTGACTCATTCAATAAATATTTTAACCTATAAAAATGAAAAACTCAACTTAGATAGTTGAAAAAGTAAATTTTAAAAATGATAAATTCGTCCATTAGGTTGAAATACTTTTTCAATTCAGCAATGACGAATAACTTTCCCAAAATAGTTGAAAAAGCTTACAAAAAAAGTGGAAAAATTCTTTCCCTAAAGTTCTTATAAGTTTTCAAATTTAATAAAGTTTAAAATTCGATACAAATAATTGAAGCATTAAAATTTTAAATTTCAATATAAAAATAAAAAATTAGTCCCTTTTGTTTAAATTATTTTCTAACTAAAAAATAATGAAAAACTCAGCCGAAATAGTTGAAGAAGTAAACTTAAAAAATTGAAAAATTTGTTTTTAACCCATAAGAGAATGACTTCTTATTAAGAAGAATAAAAATAAATAATAAAAATTATATCCAGTTTTCATTTGACCTCTAACTGGATAACTGAAAACTAAGAAATGTTGAAAAACTTGACTCAAATTAATGAAAATTTTAACTTAAAAGTTGAAAATAAATTGTCTCTTAAATTTAAATTTTAAATTTTTAATATACTTTTATTAATTTCAACCAATGAAACGCTAAAAATTTTAACTTCCAAATTGAAAATAAAATTTTATATAGAAAAGATATTAGTTTCCACCAAAAAAATTGAATAAGGTTGACAATTTAGACTTTAATTTTTAACCGCGTATAATTTAAAGTAGCATACTTTAAATACATGTTAATCTCAAAGGTTCTAATATCTTATCAAAGATTGATATTTATTTTTTTATAAACATATGTATGGCGCCTCTATCTGCATGCGCCCCGAGTCTGGGCCCTACTGGCTCGGCTCTAGGGCCGGCCCTGGTTGAAAATGTTAAAGATCAAATAATTACAAATAAAATAAGTTTTAAGAAAGGCTCAAAAATATTTTAAGTATTGTAATATTAAAGTCACAGATAAGCATTCTATGTGTTCAGACGTTACGTGTCGGACGTTACATATTTTCCTCCATATTAAAAATTTGCATGAATGTTTATAAAAAAATTATAATTTAACCTAAAGAAATCCATCATCGCTTTAATTATGAAGTGTCTTCATACACTGACTTTGATATAATTTGAATTGCAGCTCTCAGATATATTTTATTTCAACAATTTTGAAATTTCGGGCTTACCATTTTCTTAAAAAAATCGGGCAGATCCTAAAGGAAGCTCAAAACGCTCTAGAATTATGAAAAGCACATGGTAATAAGTCAGAGCAAAATCACAAACATTGATTTCATCGATGTCTTCACAAATCAACAGTATTTCTGATTTAAGGATATATTTTTGTTCTATGAACGTAATGGAAGCTGTAACTTCCTAATTAAAGTTACCGATAACATAAAAGCCTCTGAAAAAAATAAATAAATACAATAAAAGTCTGAAACTGAGTTAACGATATTTGCCAAGCAAGATGGAATGGAACGTAGATTAACAAAATATCATTCATAATTTTTATCGTTTAAAGTTTTTTATATAAACTTCTCTGATTTAAGTTTTATTTATTTACATTCATTGCTTTCTTTAAATATTTCTTACACGAAATTTAATTTTTTAAATTATTTTGCTAAATTTTTTTACGTTTTTATAATTTTCTACACAAAAAAATGAACTACAAAAGTATAAATTTTAACAATTGCGAAATTTCACATTTTTTACAGAAATGAAATTAACCTCAAAATGCTTTAAATATTATTTTGACCACTAATTATGTTATTAAATTAAAACTAGGCTTAATCATTGAAAATCATCTTATAAATATTGAAATTTTAGTTTGTTTTATGCCAACTTCAAACGGCTAAATGTTATGTTCTCAAGACGTTTTAATGGCGTTATTTACTCTCTCAGGCTTGCCATTGTCCGCAGGTAACAGCTGATCTGGGCATACCCGGATTCGAATCACCATCTGACACAGAAAGTTGTTTCAATAGCAATAAATTTTTCTAATGGGCTGTCACCTCTCTGCAGGCAATGAATTCTCAGAGAGTAAAGCTTCTTGAGAACATATAATTTAGCCGTTCGAAGTTGGCATAACATGTATGTGGAGTTCTTAGTCAACAGAGCAGTGCCGTAGCAAGGTAGGTGCTGAGCACCGGTAATGTATGGTAAGCACCGTTAAAAATGTAGAAAAGAAAAATGTTAAAAAACACATAAAATTTTAACTTGCAATAAACATTATTTTTCTTGCTAGAAATGGTAACAAAAAGTTCTTGTGTACACCGTGAAGTTTCTTAAGACAGTAAAATACTCATTTGTTTTAGAGCTTTAGTAGAGAAAGGATTTTATTGAAAATTTTTTTCAAAGATTAATACAAAAAGTCTATGAAAAGCATGCTTTTAAGTATTTTAGTAGAAAATCCACGGCATTATTAAGAAGGTGAACATAATAGACATTATGAAGAGAACATTTTTATTGCATGGATTTCAATCTGAATGATTTTTTGTAAAAATAAATTTTTTGTTTTTATTCAAATTTGATATAAATATACTATCACATTGCCAAATAAATCAAATCTTGTTGATTCCTCCGTTGAGTTGAGTTGTTGAGTCTCAACTCTGTATCCAAATCTGGTGATATACGTAAGGTCGAAATATAAATTAAAATTTATAATAAAGTTTAAGGCAATAAGGTTTTAAATCTATTTTTAGAATCAAACGTGTTCTATTCTTCTCAAATGTTTTCATTTCGGCTTTTAAATTCGAAATTAATTTATTAGTCTTAACTAACAAGTTACATAATTGCTTGAAAACACGCATCGAAAAAATTTGGAAGAGATAAATCGAATCCAATGATTATCAAAGTTTTTATAGAAATTAGAAATTTTTAGAAATTATATGTTCTAAAAAAAATGTATTTACTATCATATGCAATCAAACAACTATGGAAAGTAGTTTTTAATTTGACATTTTTTTGTGTGCAGAAGCAAAAAAAAACATTGATACTGAAAGTACTTTGCACTTCTATCAGACATAGATCAAAAAGAACAAACGGAAATGTTCCAAATTCTGCAAGTTACTGTGTTTTCAAAAAAATTATGTAGGTCGGGTTATTTCAGTTTAGTCGAATAAGATTTTGTTTGATTGAGTATTCAATTAAAAAAAACTTCCGTTTTTGTTATCCATGTTGTGAATTCTGGATATGAACCTCTTAATATGTTTTTTATAAAAATTTTTAGTAATATGACGCTTCCAACTATATTTTTAATATAGATTTGGGGTGAAGGTCTCTAATCACGAAAATCGCAAAAAAAATTTTTAAGGAAACGTTATTTTAAGAAATTTTTTAAAGTTTTTTCAAATATAGTTGCATTTTAAGACGGATCGATTTTATATGGAGAAAATAAAAGTCAGCCGGACACCAACTTCAAAGTTAGAGGGATTCTTAATAACTATTTCTGTGTCATTTTTTTTTTTTTTGGATCGGAGAATTCAAATATTTTTGCCAAAAAAATCAAGTTTATTGCATAAAACTTTTTTTTTCTTCAGTATGCATATCAGTGATAGTAGACAAATATTGGCTACAAGAATTTTTGCAATTTTTTGTCTTTACAAGTCCTTTTTATTTAGACCCCAAAATGGATATTTCGTTATTTTTGAAAGGAGGTTTTTTTAAACACCTATAAAATATGTATTTTTTATGGTATTCACATGCAGTAAAGCTTATTGAAAAGTTCAGAAGATTCGGTTGAGACTAATATTTGACTTTGTACTGTTTCTTGGAAAGGTCGATCCAAGGTACCAGAGGCGTTCCTAGGCTTGGTGTCACCCGGGGAAGATATCCATGGTGTTAGCCCTATAAGAAATTTCTAAATGCAATTAGAAACCAATTGATGAGATTTTGTGTTTTTATTAAGTCCTTTATGATTTGCGAAAAAAAACAACAGATGAAAAACAATAACAAATTGTTAAAAAAATAGAAAAAAAGTATTTCATTTTGAAAAAATTTTTTTTTATTGTAGTAAAATGCGATTTGTTTTTGTTTTTAAAGAATTTAATAACTGTTATTTGAACTTTTTTGGTTAGAAAATATAGTAAGCGCCGCAGGCAAAAATTTTGTATTAAAATCGCGCGATTTTAAATCATTTAATTTATAAAAAATCGCCCGCACCGAAAAATTTTACCACTGAATTTGTAATCAAAATATTTTATTTTTTATAAATTAAATGATTTCAAAGAGGGTTAAAAGTTATTATTGCAGGCGAAACATCTTTATTAAAAATGTCGTGATTGTTAAATTTAACAAAAATTGCAAAAATAGTTGAAATTGGTCAGTTCCTAGGGGTACTTTCCTTGGGTACTTTTCCTATATTAATTTTTTACATTATTTTGTATGGGAGATGCATGCCAAAGTTGGCCGATCTTAACGAAATTTTGTCAAACGGCTAAGCAATTAGAGAAATAGATGTGCACTGAAAATGGTAGAAATTGATAAGACTTTAGGGTTACCTCCCTAGGATGTATATTTAAATTTAACATAATTTTGTATGGAAGGTACGTACAAAAGTAACCCGATCCTAACGAAACTCAGTGAGAATGCTAGACATATAGGTAATCGATGTTTTTTGAAAACTACAGAAATTACTTCGACTTTATTTTTTATCCTGCATAATTTTTTTGTTTATGAAAAAGTAAGATAATATTTTGAAAGTCAAAAGTTACTACTTCAAATAAAATTTCAAAAGTTTCGCTTAAATCCAAGCATCCGTTTTTGTTTTTTGTTAAAGATTTTAAAGTTATGTCAAAAAATCTCTTAAATTTTATATAACTTAATAATTTGGTTCAATATTCTAAAATTAAGAAAAACAAAAAAACAAAATTTTGTTACTATTTTCGTACCATTTCGATGCATTAAAAGTGAGCTGTCCTTAATACTGGCATTTCTTACTTTAAGAGTTGCAATATTTGAAATAACCTCAACGAAATCAGTAATATTGATTTCAAGCTCGTTTGCAATGGATAAAAAAGCAAGATCGGAAACTTTGGCCTGTCCCATGGAATACCTTGGAAGTCCAATGGAAGTCCAAGTAATTCCGTATTAATTTAAGCTTTGAAAAACTCCCTTCGCATGAAGCTACTGATAAACAAATTGTAGGATTTAATATAAATGCTAATGAAATATTTGGCGAAGTTTTCAAACAGGACCACTCGACAATGACAGTAAGCATTTCTAATGCTGTCTAATTGTTGGCTCTTTCGAAATCGATTTGTGCTGCATTTATGTGCCTACGTAGCATAGCAAGCAATTTCAACAACTAGCTCCTTTTCTGAAATTTCGTCGTAAGCTGCTGCCAAATTTTAAACACTTAACATAGACTCATTTGCGTTGTGTTACAAAAAGTTTTCGCAATGTTTTCTCCTCATTGCTTTGACTTGCAAGCAGAATTTTATATTTTGAAACAGCAATTACATTTTTTACCGTCAAGTATTTTATCACTTTTTCTGTTTGTTTGAGAAATAAAAAAAAATCGAAATGGTGTCACCCCTAAAATGGTGGTACCCGGGGCGGACCGCACCCTCCCCCCTAGGAACGCCTCTGCAAGGTACAATGTGGACTTTTAGTATCTACACTCAAATGCATCTTTGACCTTATTTTTGCTTAAGGTTCCTTATTTAAGTTCTCTCGGCGAAAGCTTCTTCACTCTATTAAAAATTTATTTTTGAAATGAAAAGGTAGAATTTATCACGTTTTGGAGTTTTATATTTTGTATAATTTTAAATACATTTTTGACTTGCATTTTTATGTGAAATAAAACTTTTAATAACTTCTAATAATAAAATTAATAACTTCTTTAAAATAATTATTTTGAAAGCGCAAAATCTACTCATCCAAATGTAAGATTTTGTAATAAAAATAAATGTTATTTGTAAAGTAGATATGTAAATTGTTGTTTACTTTTTTTTCCTTAACCCCCTCCTCTGACGAATCCTAGATTCGGCAATATTCAATGCGGATCAAAAGAGATACAAAGCAAACAGAGCTTGTTGTGGTTAAGATATGCTTTGAAAAAGAAAAAGACGAATGACAATAGGGGTACTCTCGCAGTATAGCAAAGATGCACAATTTGGGAAAATGCAACCTTGCAATACTGAAATATGCAACACTGCGGGAGCGCACAAAATCACAAATATTGTGAATATTAAAAGAAATGCCGCGAACAGGCGAAAACAAAAAAATTTAAATACTTACTCTAACGCACACGAACTAAAATTAACAAATTTGTCTCAATCAGAGAGCAAGGTTGCAGGTCCAATCAAAACATGGGTATCAATATTGCACAGATTGCACGAATTGCAAAACTTTTATCGCTTGTATTTTGTTGTTGTGTCGTTGCACGGGTTGCAAGATTCTGCAACTTTTGCAATTCTTGCACCTTGCAAGGGTTTTGCAAGACAGCAAGAATACCCCTAATAATCTAATACATTAAAAATATCGTTTCTTGCAGGAAATGCAGTTGCTGAAACTCTTTAACTTTATGGGGCTTGAACTAGAAACGCGTGATAGCAGTACCTCTTTCAATGAATCTTCATATTCGACTCTTGTGCAAATTGATACTTCGAAGTTTAGTCTATGACTGACCAAAGGTTGCAGGATATTTTAGTTCTTCGATTTAAAAAATAAGCTTTTAACAGTTCCAATAAATATAAATTTTAATTATGAATAAAGCTTAAGCGTTTTAATCATTTATTCTTTTTTTTATGAAAAACTTAGCACCGGTAAAAATTGACCAAGCACCAGTAGAAAAATAAGCCTGGTTACGGCACTGCAACAGAGTGTGACATATATTAAAGACTATCCAAGGAACTGGTGTATTTTTTTTTAAATATCTACTGAATGTATTTTTATTTCTTTTCAGTTTTGATAATTCTTTGAAAACCCGATGTCTGAAAAGGTAATGAAAAAATGTACACATGCACCTATGTACACTAGGAAGTGACGTTTTAAATTGTCCGCTCTATCTAAAAATCTAAAATTAAGGGTGCGAATACGTGATGTACTAGAGAAACTTGGCATTTCCTATGTTGATGCGAAAATGTGAATTGGAAATAGTAGACATAGTTTAACATTCGGGTCACATTTTTAAAAAAACTGAAAACAGAGATAGTCGCTGAAACGACTCTGAATGTTTAACAAATTCTGCGTCGGAAAAACATTATCATTTTCTTAGAAAATTCCCTCGCTGAAAAGTACGATCAGTAAACGTTCGTTAAGACAATTGGAGATAGACCCTGACCTTGTTTTGCCATTTGCATGTGCAAAAAAGTTTCTAGACCTTGAACTTTAAGAACAGTTACATAGTTACAGTCTACATACTAAATTAGCCGTCGGTTAATTTGGCTCTTAAAGCTTTCTTGCTGTGATTGAGCCCGGTTTTCTTCAAAAACCATCGGCATATTTTCGTTTTCAAATACATAACTTTGAACTTTGTACTTACTTATCACATCGTGTCCATGACAATCCAAATCCAGGTGATGGTTCATCACCAGCGATGGTTGTAATCCACTTTGATGATTGTGCAGTGATGGTAGCTGGTGAGCCAAATGGCCACCAATCTCTGCCATTACCATATATTATGTTTTAAAAAAGGTGCGTTTGCGAGGTAAGTAAAAAAAAAAAATATGAATAAATCCTCTATATTTTTTTTTCTTTAAATTTTCTTCGCTTGTGTTGTTTATAGCAGACTATTATTGATTAACACTTTTGTAATGATGAAAAATGAAAAACACTTTTTGTTATATTATGGTAGAACTGTAGAGAGTATGGTTTTAAAGTTGTTGTTGTTGTTGTTTTTATTGTAGTTGTTGTAAATTTGAGCAAATTTGTAGTGTGTTTTGGGCTTTAATTATGATTAATTTATGTTGTTGTTGTTGTTGTTTGGTTAGGTTATTTTAAGGCACTAGCTGCTTGATGCTGTAGAAAAACGTTAACCCAACTAAAGAAGGTGGCAACAAGCAGTACTTTTTTTTTGTAAATTTTTAACTTAGTTTTTGAGTTAAACGCGTTAATTTTTAACACATTTTCTGACAGTTGTTTGCACTTGAAAAATTACTGTTATGACATACAGCTGACAATATTAAGAGGTGAAACAAAAAAAAAAAAAAAATAAAAAATATTAAACGACCGTTAGCACAAGTCGCAGTCAGGAAAAAAAATTGTGTCAAAATTTTTGTTTGCAACCCAGTTCGCAAGCACGACTGAACGTATGCTTTGTTTAGCCGCCAGCACGACGTAACGCGTTAACGTATATTTTTCGACGAACGCACAATTTTTATCCGCACAACGTGTTTCTTTCAGATTTTCTGACACTGTTGACAGCGAGAGCAACGTTGACGGCAAAGTCTCACGAGCGACTAAACCGGTACTCAACGCCAAAGGTAACCCCGACTGCAAGCAGCTGCTATGGCCAGCCAGCCTGCCTGCCTGCTTGCCTGCCTGTATGACAGACTGTATAGAGAGCTAGGTTTGGTTCTTGCTTGTGAACGGGTGGCCTGTATTGTGCGGTGGTACACATTCAAAATTCCGTCGTTTTGGCAAAAGCAACCAGTGTGTGTTCACTGTCTGTTGCCACCCTTAAGTCTTGCTCTTTCTAGACTCTCTACACAAGGCATGGGACAGAGTAGTACGTCTAGTGTTGAGCTCGCCCATGGCAAGGGCAACCGGTTTGTCTCGTTTGTGCTTATTTTTACTCTTAACAATTTTCTGGCTGCATTTCTCCACCGCAATACACCGAGAAACAGGTGTTGCTGTTGGCTAGGCGTATGAGCGAGCCATTTACTCATTCGTCTAGCTCACTCGCACGTTTGTTACTGCGAATTTTTGTAAATGGCGTCCAAGCGAACCAATCGTGCAGCTTTACTGAGCATGCGTTGCTCTTTATTGCTGCTGCTTTGCAATGGGTTGGGGACTCTGGCGCACAGGCCTACCAATTCTTCAAGCGGAACCACCCTCCGTTGTGAGTTCTGGCAAGTTTCAAGAGCATAAAAACCTTAACTTCGAAATTGGTGTTTATTTTTCGAAGTTGGGTGTCTCTTGTCGAATTGCTGCTGCTGCTGCCATTTTCTTGTGTGTTTACAACACAGCATTATCTGGCAATTCTTCTGCCATATAAAATGGCGCTATACGTAGCAGGTTCTGGCTTATTTCTGCTTGTTATATGTTAGCTTTTTAACGTCTTCTGCCAGTGCTGCTTCTTCTGCTTCTTCGTTTTCAGCGTAGCCACAAAACTTTTGTTTGGTCTTTAACTTTACTTTAACTCGGCTGCAGTTAGGTTTGCCGCTCTACCCGTTTCTCCTTGCTCTTTGTCCGCTCATAATAATTATTGATCTGCTGATTTTCGGAATACCGAACGAGCAATTTTCTGCAGTAGTCGTTTGTTTTGAATTTTCTTTTTCTTCTGTTTTTCTCTGTTTGCTGTTGTAGATGTTGCATGTTTTGTTTTGCGGTTGCCACCATTTTGTATTTTGTGTTTTGAAAAGTTTCGTTAGACGTCGTGACTTTAAATCTTCGACCCCCTCAGGTACAACATCACTTCAAGTTCGTTGACTCGCATGTGTTTTGTTTTATATGCTGTTTGGTGGGGCTTGACTGGGTTGATTATTATTTTTTTTCTTTTTGAGGTCGAGCCCGAGTTTTAATGAGCATATCTAGCTAGCTGTTGTCGTTAGCTGGAGTTACTTGGTGTTACAATTTGTGGTTTTGTTTTATTTTATGATCCGTTGGCTAAGTAGTTACAAGGTCATTGCTGTAATAGTCGCCGTTTTTTTATTTGGTTTTGAGCAATTAAAGACCGTCTTTTTAAGTCAAACCTTTTCGTTGTGGCCATTTTCTCGAATACCTGCTGTCATGTTCGCCATTATTGGCTCAACTTTCATTGCATTGACTTTGCCATTCCCGAATCAGCTGTTTTGCTCAAAATTTAATTAGGTTCATTCAATTAATTGGGTTAATTGATGTTCCAGCCGAAAGAGTTGTTTGCTTTACACGCTTGTCGGTTTGTCTGTACTTGTTCCTAAATTAGGACATTCCATGTTATATTCTCTACCACTTACCTATGAGGCTCTGTTTTACTTTAATTGTGTGTGTGTGTGTATGTGTAAGTGCGTATGTATGGATTCGATAACCTCCATCTTATTGACGCCATTGCTGTTGCTTTGGCTCGTGCTGCTGGTACGGCTGTCTATCTGGCTGGCTGTCTGTCTGTCTGTCTGTCCACTTGATTGTGTTTTATTATTTTGCTAGACATTTGAAAATATTAGCTATTCAGACAATTGATAAGGTTGTTCATTTTGAATTTACATATTAACATTGTTAAGCATCTTGCTTCTTTAAAAGTTGTGTAAGGTTTGTATAAATTTTTCAGAGAATTTTTTTTTAATTTCATTGTTTAGCGTTTGAGTGTATTTTGAGTCATCAACAAATATCCTCTTTATGGAATTGAAGTTCAAAAATAATAGAATTATGTTGTAAACATAATTTATTTTAATGGTGAAGATAATTTGAATAACAAAATCACAAACTAGGATTTGCCGAAAAATGCGAGTTAAGCGAACGTTTTTTTGAAATTATTTAATTATTATTTATTATTAAATTATTTAATTATTATTTGTTTGTTTCGTCTACAGAATACATCTTTCAGACTATGCTTAACAAAAGTCCGCCCCGTGCGGCATTTTTATAGGGGCGGCACTGAAGCTAAATTAAGCCTTTTACAAAATAAATATGTCTAAAATAACATTTTAATAGCAAGCGAAGAAGAAATCAAATTATTGAAGGTTCTTTACTGAAATATCTTAATCGAGGACCTAGTTCAAAATGTTTTTCTGAAGAAGTTTCCCCTAACATACCACTGTTAAATTCAGATGAGTCCTCCGCCAGCAATGAAGACTTTGAAGCACAAGGTGGCGCAAAATTAATCATCCAATTTTGTTTTTGAATATCTTTTTTAGTAAATAAAAAAAAAAATTATATTGAGCAATATTTGAACCATTAAAATTTTTTGTGTTATGTGGAAAAGGTGATATTCTTCAAGAGACTGTTGCAAGTGTTGATACACATTTGTGCCCGTTTTATCGATTTTCAATGACTTTCCGTAAGATTTCCGGTGATAACTGTTCGCATTTTCTCCTTATGGTCGAATATTCTCCTTATGGTTTGCCATTGTCTGAGGCTTGTTGGCATAAGCCCGCTACTTCAAGTAGCCTCAAAGAAAGAAGTCTGGGATGGTTAAATCGGTTGATCTTTCTGACCATGCCAAATCACCAAAACGCAAGATTACATGACCAGGAAATGCTTCTTTCACAATATTCACAATATTGTGACTCGTGCTGTGTGTGCGGTTGCCGGTTCAACCGTCCTGTTGAAACCATATGTTTACCAAGCGCATCCCATTCCGGCAGTTAGATGTCGTTTAGCATGGCTCTATAGCGTTTGCCAGTAACAGTTACCGTGTTGCCGATGGCGTACTTAAAAAAATTAGACCCAATCACTCCTCCCGCGTGAACGCCGCACCACACAGTGGCTTTGAGTGGATGTAATGGCTAATCGTGCATCACGCGCGGATTTTCAGTGCCCCAGAAACTGAAATCCAAATCTATCCCTAAACCTATCTTCCGATAGGGTGATTAATTTTGCGCCAGCCTTGTACAAATATTGAACGTAGTCAAGCCAAATTGTGTAAGTTTTTTTTCTTATTTTCCTTCGGCTTTCCAGATGAAGCGAGTAAAAGAGAGTGGAGCCGCCGTTCACAAAAAGAAAAAAGCTAGGGAGAAGGAATTAAAATACCATTGCTAAATATGACGCACAAAATTTTTTAGCTACTGGCTTGACCTGTACCTGTACTTGACCTTTGACCTGTAACTATTAAAGATGACACACGAATCCTACTTGTTCGCCATATGCATCAGCGGTTCAAAATCTAAATAGCGACTTTGGTGAAACTCTTCGTAACGGTGAATTTACAAAAGGGTTGGAATAGAAAACTAACGTAGGATTGGTTTATTCGTATTCTGCCTAATAAAGAGAAAACTTTGAGGACGTGGCTAAGGTATTCTCCTTCAAAAAAGCTCTTTACTGCTTTTAATTATTTGAAGAAACAGTTCAGTCCAGTCTTAAATCAGGATTCAATATGTGGTGGCAGAATTAGTCTTATTCGCCTCTTTTACTTACTTAGTATTAGAATTAGGTTGATGATATGTATACTAGAATATTTTTAAATTTATTTTCAAAAACAGTGTTAATTAAAAATGTTTATAGAGCACTTCGTGAATTTTATGTTGCACATAATCGTCCGTCTGAAACCACCACAAAGAACGTAATAATCAAATTTCGGTCTACATTCACTCTTTTGGATGCCAAGCCACCGAGAAGAATGAGAAGAGTGCGTACAGAAGAAAATATTGCTGTTGTTGAGGCCAGTGTCGAAGAAAACGACAATTTATCGATTCGTCGTCGAGCGCAAGAAGTTGGACTTTGTCCATCGACTTTATGGAAAATTTTGCGTAAGGATTTGGGTTTGGTGCCATACAAAATTCAATTGGTGCAATAATTAAAGCCATACGAACATCAAATGTGCCGTGATTTACGTGATTAACGCCATGATTTACGCGTGAGGCGCATTATGTTGAATGGATATGTTAACAAGCAAAATTGCCGTATTTGGAGCAAAGATAATCCACACGCCGTTCAAGAATTACCAATGCATTCCGATAAATGTACTGTTTGGTGCGATCTATGGGCTGGTGGAATCATCGGTCCTTATTTCTTTAAAAATGAGGAAGGACGACGCATTACCGTGAATGGAAATCGATACAGAACCATGATCAATGAATTTTTGTTGCCAAATCTTCAAGATATGGATGTGGACGCAATGTAGTTTCAACAGGATGGTGCCACTTGTCATACTGCGGGTGAAACAATCGACTTATTTCAACATTTCAACGACAACATTATTTCGAGAAATGGACCGGTGAATTGGCTTCCGCTTTCGTGTGATTCGACGCCACTTGATTATTTTTTGTGGGGATACGTCATTGGTTTATGTGGATAAACCAGCAACGATTGACGCTTTGGAAACCAATATTCAACGTGTCATTGCTGAAATACGCCCTCAAATGCTTGAAAAGGTGGTCGAAAATTGGACCTCCGGAATGACCTTTGTGCAAAATAGTCATTGTGGCCATATGCCCAAAATTATATTTAAATGTTAAATGCCAAGAAATTATCTAGCAAATAAAATTTTTGTTGGCCATTTCATAATTTGGCATGTATTTTATTTAAATTTCAAATCAACAAGCTCTTAAAAAAACACCCTTTATAATTGAGAACAATAAAAGATTATAATCTAAAGATTTTTGATAAAGCTAGTACACACAGAAAAATCGCCACATAAAAACCTAATAATGGAAAAAGAACAAAGTTAAACAGATTTCTCTATGGCTTTTACCCAAGAAGATGTTCTTAAAGTTATTGGCTATGTTTTCTTAAATTAACTTGAGAATAAATCTCATACAGCTACTAGGTTTTCTTCTTGATTTTTTTCGGAAGGAATGTCAGGAAGCTACAAAAATTGTTCTACATGATTTGCTTTTCTTCTCAATATTGAATATATATAAATACGAAATAACGAATAAACGATATCTGAAGTCTAGGACTTGAAAAAAAGTCTTGAAAATATGAATTTTAGACGAAATCTTACGAAATAAATTTATGCTGAAAAATAAGAAGATTTCTTCTTAAAAAATACCATTTCTCTTTCGTATTTCATGCCCCTTGTTTTTAAAAAGTCTTGAAAATATGAATTTTAGATGAAATTAAGAAGATATCTTAAGATTTCTTCTTAAAAAATACCTCTCCTCTTTCGTCTATAATGCCTCTTGTTCTTAATACGTTTTAAGCAGAAATATTGTAGATTTTATGTGGCACTATTTTTCTCTGTGTATGTTTGAAAACAATGCCTACAAAACCCTAAATTAATATTAAAGATTTTTTTGTATATTGTATATGAGAGGGGCGGTCAATTGGGAATCGGCCCCGGGCGGCTTAACCTCTTGGTACGCCACTGCGTAGAGTTATCAATCGATGTACAATTTGGCAACTGAAAACTTGAAAATCTATCAAAGACTGTTGAGTTTATATATGTTTCAAAGACTTCTTGAAAAAAATGTACAAAAAGATTGCAGGTTTCTTTGGTATTGCTTGATTTTAGTCCATTATAAACCTTGCTAGTTGGAAAGCCCTTCTTTTTGCGTTTAGAATTTAAATATTGCCAAAAGCATTTTAGGTTTGAGATAAATTTTCTTTGGGCATTAAATATATTTCGTATATATATAATTTAAGAAGCGCATCGAAATCCTTCCTAAGCTGGGTAAATCGCAGACGATCTGACTCTCAGTTGGTTTTTCGGAATTTCTTAAACGCTTTATTTTTTGAATTTTTTAAACTGGCAATTCTTGTCGTAAACCAAGTAGGTTTATTTCTCAAAATGTTAAGCTTCATGGCAACAAATTGCGTAATTCCCTGTGAAAATTTCGAATAGATGAATTCATAGGTACTTACTTAGCTCGCAATACGTTCCAGGCCAGATCAAGCAGCACTAACCAAAAACTAATCCTTTGAATAAAATCATTATTGACTATTTTATCATACTCATAGAAATCAAAATAAAGCGTTACTGCTTTATGATGCAAAATATTATTCAAAATTGGTGATCAATTTTCTGTGAAAATAGCTCTGAAATCATTTGAAATAAAAATTAAATCTTTATTTAAGATTTTCTTATATTTAATCTTTTATATGATAAAGTTTAAATTATTTTGACAATTTACTAAAAATTTAATGTTTTGTTAGAAACATAAAATCCTTAATTTTCTTTTAACACATTATCATTCGTCAGGTTATTGAGTTTTCAACAAATATTTCCTTTTTTGCGTGAATTACGTTAGAAAATAAACCCATTTTTGTTTATAAATGTTTTTCGTAACTCATATTGATTTAATTTTTGTTTTACAATTTGTTTGAAAATTATTCACAATTTTTAGTCCCAGAAGAAACGGGGTTTTTAATGCTTTTAGGATTTAATATATAACACATAAAAACAAACTTCGTGATAAATATCGCGATGAATATCGCAAACAAAAACTTGCGATATTTATTGTGATTTCTTTTTATACTTCGATTAGATTTAATAGGAATGGAAAACCGTCTGTAGACGGTTTTTTGGGTAAGCTGAAAAAATTTCCTTATAATTAAGGAAAAAAATTTAAAATTTATTAAAAAAAATTTATCAATACATTGAATTAAACTACTTATATATACTGGCAAATAGGAATCATCCGTCTATGTGGTGTTTTGTAAAACAGTTTTTTGCTTTTGAAAACACAAATGCATGTTACATTATGTCCAGAACGTGTATTCAAGAAACTTTCAGGTTCGAGCTCATCACAATAATAATCTGGATCTTCGATACCATCATCAAAGTCTTCAAAATCTTTGTCAGATTTAATTGAATTCATCAAATCTTCAATGGTTTTATCATTCACTAGAAAAAGGTAAAATTTTTTGCTTATCGCAGTCCTTATTCTAAAAACCAAGCTTTGCCATTTTTTTAAAAACCAAAACAATTTTGAAAATAATGAACACGTTTTATTCGGTTAAAAAAAAATTCAAAAATGTCATAAATATAAAATTACGTTGACAAAAAATTATCAAAACATAACTTCAAACTGCTGAAAAATCACATATAATTTTAGTGTCTGTTTTCAACAAAATTTCCAAAACAAAACAACAAAAAATGTTACTAGCAGATAGAGCGCGAAATATTATGAATTTGAATAAAATTGGATTTTAAAGGGTTAATTTTAAGGTTTTTAGAAGGGTTAAATTTTAAATTTTAAATATTAAAAAAGTGAATCGTTTTTAAATTGGAAAATAATAGATCATGGCCATTACACTCAGGGAAAAATCGTAACTTAAAATCAAATAATAACGTATCAATTTTATGACGATCCATTTTTCAAAAAATCGTCTTTAAATTCAACTAGAAAACCTTTAAATCAAATGTGAAAACATTTTTATATTCCATAAGAATTAGTAGATAAAATTAAAAATAATGATGTAAGCACTTCACTCTTTTATTATTTGAAGAAGAGTATCCACTTCGAAAGTAAGTTGAAAAATAACATTGTTTATATATGAAGTTGTCAAAATAGAAAACAAAGTGAAAAAAAATATTGGTCTTAAACTGGTGTATCAAAAAATCAAACTATGACATTAAATGTCAAAATAATTTAAATTTTGATCAAAAAAATTTCGGAAATTGCTGGGAAGTAAATCCTGCTTTCGTTCGTGTGTTAAAATAAAGACTCTTTAAAGAAGCAATTGATAACATTTGACTCAGGGCTGAATTCAGAGAAAAGTAGTTTGTATGTAGGAAACAAGAGATCATTTAACATTATTTTAAGGTACAAAATTATTGTTTGGAACTCGATGTAATACTAACACAATACTTATTTAGATTATTTTATTTTAGTATTACCAAATAATTAATTAATTTCCCGAATGTTATCTAATATATAATATCAAATGTTTGTCTGTCTGTCCGTCTGTCTGTCTGTCTGTCTGTTCCGAATAGGCTCGCGTACCGTTTATCCGATTGAGCTGAAATTTGAACACCGAGTACCTTTTATAGTGAGAAAGAACATAGGGTGTGTATAAAAGTGGGCGGAAGTATGTGGGCATGGCACTTTGTAATAACTTCTAAACGCCTGATCCGATTTCCATGAAATTTGGTATGAACGTTCAACTGCACCCAAGAAAAAACATAAAATATAAAAAATTCCAAAGACTTCCGAAAGAGGGCGCTGTAAGTAGTGCATTGTTAAGGCTAAATAACTCCTAAATGACTTGATCGATTTTACTAAAATTTGGTACGTGAAATAACTTGACTCTGCAACAGAATTGAAGCTATTTAAATTTCAGAAAACTTCCGTGAGAGGGCGCTTTATTCAATCAACTATGTTCGGCTCATTCACGTCAAAACGGATGAACCGATTTTGATGAAACTTGGCAAGCATTCGTATCTGTTACTGAAATAGATAACTATGCTTTTAAAAGTTCTTTCGACAAAAAACAAGGAATGAGCCGAAGGCAAAAGAAGTCAAGAACCAAAGACGAACGAAAAAAAAGAAGTTTAACGAATACCAGCAGAAGCTTTATAAAGATGAAAAAAAAAACCAACCGAACAGTATCGACCAAAACCGAAGTTGAACGAAAACAATCCAAAAACCAAATGCAATTTATTTGAGATAAAATTGCATATTAAATGCATGCTTAAAGTGCCCCTACACTATATGTTCAACACAAATGACTTGTCAAAAAAGTTTCATTTCGAATTTCATATGTATGTCAATATTGAACTTTTGTCAAACAGCTCCTTTCTTTTGACAACAGACTATCTGACACGATATTTCTGCTAAATGTTTGAGTTTTCCGGCAATTTCGTTCATTCGAAGCCACGCCAGTGCTCAATAAGTTGCAAAATGATTTCTTCTGTCCAATCAATCTAAATAATTGTTACAAAATATAAATTTGTGGAATAAATAATTAGATTTTACGTTTTCTTGATTTTTTTTTATGGCATGTTATTGTTTTTTTTTCAAACTTCAAACTTTTAAATATGAAAAACAGATCAAATTAAAAACAGTTCTAATTCAAATTTGTACATACGGAAATACAAACGACATGTCAGAATTTGAATTCCATATGTTCCACACTATATGTATGTCAAAGCTATCTGTAAAATTTGGCATGTCATATGTATGAAACATATAGTGTGGGGGCACTTTTAGAAAAACTTTAAACGCATTTTTCTCGAAATGACTTTTCAAACTGCACTCAGAAAATAGTTTCTCGGAAATATAGGAAAAAAATTTACATTTTCAAAAAATTTTTCTGTATAAATGAGAATTTTTTTGTGCGAGAAAATTTGTCATTATATGAGACACTGAAATATTTCCATATCCTAGAAGTGAAGAAATATTTCTTTGAAAAGGTGAAAATAGAGAAATTTTTCACCGGAATTTTTCATATGTGTTTTTTTTCTGAGTGTGGGTGTCCATTTTCCTCAGAAACCATACGTCAGATCAAGAAGTTGAAGATGTCATTTTTTGTTTTAATCATATCTTTTTACGGAAATTTGACTAAACACTTTCGGCGGAAGGAGGGGGAAAAACACCAAAAAACAATAATTAAAAAATTTTAAAATCGAATTGATAATTTTAAAACCGTAAAAATGAGAGCAGTTTTGAAAATCGTCCTCTTTCTGTGCTCGAGGCACAACCCCGAGTAACACCGGGTTACATCCGCTAGTCTTATATATAAATAAATGAAAATAAAAAAAAAAAATGTGTTGTCTAATTTATTTATATGTATTCATTATATATATAAAAAAATGTTGAGGATTTGATTCAAAGTGAAAATCACTTTGATTCATTAATATAACAATGTAGAATCAAAGTACAAAAAAATTTAATTCAAAGCTATAGTGTATTCAAAATAAAGACGTAAGGATTTCAGTTGAATATGATGCCTCTTAGAATAAAATCTAATTCCAAGTTAAATTGAAGTAGTATACTTTTAATTTCAAAGTGTTTAACACTTTAGTTTTAAGTGGTAACAACATAAAACTCGATATGTGTTTTTCGAAGTGGAAACATCTCGATCTCGGGCTCCGAGATTTTATTTAATTTTTCCGGTTCCGTTGATATTTTAGGAAATCTGTGGGGTCTGAGCTACAAGCCACCGGACGGATCATAGGTTGCAGATAGTGAACAAACAAAGGGGGTGAACAGCTAGTGGGTAGGAGCCGCCTTAAAAACTCCAAGTCCGAAACTCCTTTTCTCCTTTAGACTCTAAACTTGAGGGGTCTCTGGTCTCGGATGCCCATGGAAAAATTACATCAATGATTTTTCCGATACGATGCATCGAAATTATATATTGACACATTTCGATATATCACATAGCATGAAAACATCGATATATTTTTTTTCGATGTATCACATACAAACATCGATGCATCGACAAAAAACATCGATGTTTCTACTTGTTTTTCTTGCTAAAAAAAACAAGAATCAAAAGTTTTTGTGTTTGATTTGATTTATTTATAAAGAATTTCATGAATATAAAAATGTATATCTTTTGAATTAAAAATCACAGTGGCAATGTTCAAGGCTTTACAAAAAAAAAAATTATGAAGGCGTTTTCCCTTTATTCTGTTTCTTTGTTGATTTAAAGTTTGAGCAGCTTTGGAAAAAAGTCTCTCAGAGAAGACTGAAGTTTCTATAACTGATAAATATTTGAATGCCAATTTAAACAAAACTGAAAACTTAGACTTCAAGTCCTTCCATATCTCCAAAGGATTTTCGTTTAAGCGCCTTATTAACGTCTTTATTAACCTCTTAAATAAATTGACAATTCATTATATAGAATATTTCTAGTTTCAGTAGGTTTCCTGTGAATTTCTTAGCAACTTGAGAACAACGAAATATGAGAAACAAAGAAACATGAGAAACGTTTGACAGCGAATGCAAACTCAAGGTTGCAAAATATGTTCCCTTTTTCAATGCGCACTTTAAACACACCTCGAGTAAACTACACTTAATAAGTATGTTAATAGCGTATTGTATGTGGCCGAATACGAACAAATTTACAGTACATTGAAAATATACATCGATGCAACGAAAAAATACATCGATGCATCGAAAACCTTTAAACATAAAAAAAAAAAAACATCGATGCATCGACATCGAAGTTTTGTGAAAAAACATCGGAGTTTTTCGATGCATAGAACCAATACATCGATGTTTTTCTATGCATCGATGTATTTTGGGCATCCCTAGTCTCTACAATACCTTATAAAAGCGAATGTTTTGGGTCCCCAACACACTATATAATCGGAAAAGACTACTCTAAGGGAGCAGACTATAATATCTACTAAATCTACCATGCGGAGAAGAGCAAACTTGCATTCAACATCAAGGCGAAATTCTTCTATATAAGCCTTATTTGCGCGCATGTCTCAATGGAAGAAAAGAACGATGCTATCATGGATGCCTTCTACGCGAGTCTAGAGGACGTGTATGATCATTGCCTGGCCCATGACTTAAAAATAGTCCTCGGCAATTTCAATGTGATGGTCGGAAAATAAGGCATTTTTGGCTACACTGTCGGTCAGTTCAGTCTCCACGAGATCAGTTTGAAGAACGGTCTAAGACTGACCAATTCCACCACTGTGCGAAACATGGTAGTAAGTAGCACCAAAATAAAATTCCCTGATATCCACCTCGATAGCCACCTGGCTGTCCCCAGATTCAAAAAGGGAAACCTTCAAGCGTACTGGATGTGCACACATTTTGGTTGAGATTATATTGACTCCGACTATTATCTTTTTGCGGCCAAAATCTGCATGCGATTGTGTAATCCGAAGAATATGCGAACAGCTATGTCATGAAAGTGACCGTGTTGACCGTGGCATGCAGGTTAAGTGTGTGGCTTAGCATGCTCGGAGGCCGGGTTCGATCCCCAGAAGCGGTAAAAAGTTTTTTTCGAAAAGCCGAGGCCTACTCCGCTCAATTCTCGGTTAATATATATACTATATCCCACTCATTGGTTCTCGGCTCCCGCAACCTTGCAACCAATGGTATGACCAGGAGTGTTGCGACGCGGCAACAGAAAAATACGCCGCATATAAAATACCGCTGCAGTCAGCTGCAACGCGACAGAGTGATGCCTTTTCAGACGTAAAAACAGAGAGCAGAGCGGGAAAAAATTGAGCAAGAAGGATGCTCGAAATTCTACCAACAGATTAAGCGTCTAAGTCATGGTTTCAAGCCCGGAATATACATTTTTTTAAATGAAAAATGTGATCCAGTTACAGATATACAGTGGGCACTGCGATTGTGGAGTCAGCATTTTTCTAATTTTTTTCCGGGCGACAGTACCAGCAACTCCGCCCTTTGAAAATGCAGTAGGAAGCCACCAACCGACGATGATGAAGGGGAAATTCCACTTCCTAGCCATGTCGAGGTTAGAGTTGCTAGTCAGCAACTCAAAAACAATATAGCAGGTGCTCACGGGCTTACGGCAGCTGAATTTTTTAAAACCGGTGGTGATGAATTGGTAAAGTACATGCATAACCTCATCAGCAAAATATATTTAGTGGAAAGCATGCCTCACGATTGCAATCTCAGTTCGTTCCGTCCTATATTAAAGAAAGGAGAACCGATATAATTAAAAGTTTTCATATTCGACTATTCGAATTTTTACAATTTCGATTCGAATTATTTACGAGTCCCACTTTTCTTTTGTCCCAATTCTTAAAAGAATCTGCTTTCGAGTTCACATCGAAGCCGATTTTCGATTCGACAACAATTTTGTCATATGAACTTAATGGTGGTACCCGATTGGGATTAAATCATAAGCACATTGTATAAAGTTTACTTCAATAAACATAAGTCATACGATAATAAATAGAGTGGCTTCCTGGCACGTGAGAAAAAAATATTTGATTCGCTAACCGGGTGTCCAAATATTCTGCAAAAACTGCTGCTTGTCGGCAAATATCTGTCCAAATCTCCTGCTACCTCGGCAGTCTAGTGGTAAGCGACTTGACTACCAATCCAGAGTTTCTTGATTTGAATCCCGGTCAGGCCATGGTCCTACGCTTTTGCCTTTCTATATGTACGACTTTGGGATTTGTAGTTGGTGGTATTGATTTTTGTGGAATAAAAACAAATTGGCCATTTTAGTCCTTGAAAGGACTTTGACCGAGCTTCTTATGATCAATTGTGTTGTGTGTGTTATGAAATGTTTGTACACAATTGACAGAGAACTGGACCTACATGTTTTATGCCGACTTCGAACGGCTC
The DNA here is from genome assembly GCA_958299015.1 of Tetanocera ferruginea. Lineage (NCBI taxonomy): Eukaryota > Metazoa > Arthropoda > Insecta > Diptera > Sciomyzidae > Tetanocera > Tetanocera ferruginea. The sequence goes on along the minus strand of OY282641.1, from coordinate 115,977,076 downwards.
AAGTTCATGTTCTCAAAAAGCTTCACATGGCATTATTTACTCTCTGAGATTTGACATTGTCTGCAGAAAGGTGGTGACCGATCAGAAAAATTTTTTTATTGACAAAACTTTTTGCCGTGACTGGGGATCGAACATGCTAAGCCACAAACTTTACCTGCATGCCACGGTTTTTGTGGAATGAAATTGCGTAATAACTCGAATTGAATGAAGCTTAGACATAACACTTGTCTCAGAATCGAATTTGCATGTTGGTATTGTGCTCCGCCACACATTACTAAACCATCCCGAGGTCTGGAGGTTTTAAACAAGAGCGTTAATCTTCAAAGGAACCTCAGTCGACAGATCATGCGTCCGCTTCTAGGGACTATTTTCCGAAGCGGTCTCCCCCCCAAGGATCAAAGATACAGGAAACTAAAACTGTAAGGAAAGCAATTTGAGCAACGAAGTAGTTTCTTGGCAGCTCCGCGAAGTTCTACTTAGCAGTAGTTCCATGGGGAGAGTGGCTGAAGGTGCAGGAGGTGGTTTAGTACGAAATCTACCGAAATCTACTACTTTTGTGTCTGTAAGTCATGCATGCAAAGTGGTACCGGCCTATTTCTGAACCAAGGCAGACTTGACTGAATAGATCGCCGTGTTTACCAGATTACAACATACAACATTCTACACTTGCTTCTCTGCATTTCTCTTGTTTCTCAAGACGAACGTTTTGCAATTATCATCCCGTTACAAGGAGAGATTGCAGTCGTCAGATCATACGTCTGCGTCTTGGGAATATCTCCCGAAGCAGTCTTCCCCAGTAGAATCAACAATTAAATTGATAAAAAAAGGAGAGCAACCAATCAGCATGTTTGCTTAACCATCCCGAGGTTAGGAGGTTTTGAACAAAAGCGTCCATTTTCAAAGGAACCGCTGTCGACAGATCATGCGTCTGCGTCTAGGGAATACTTCTCGGAGCGGTCTCCCCACAAGGATCAAAGATACAGGAAACTAAAACTGTAAGGAAAGAAACTTGAGCAATGAAGTAGCTTGAATTTCTTGGCAGCCCCGCGAAGTTCTACTTAGCAGTAGTTCCATGGGGAGAGTGACTGAAGGTGCAGAAGGTGGTTTAGTACGTTCTGCGTAGGCGCATAACCGAAATCTACTGTTTTGTGTCTGTGAGTCGTGCATGCAAAGTACGGTCCTATTTCTGAACCAAGGCAGACTTGACTGAATAGGTCGCCGTGTTCTCTAGATTAAAAAGTTCCTTATTTCTTCCTCTGGTGACATTTCATGGAATAAGTTTTAGTAAAGCCTATGTTCACCCAGGAATATTAAAACGCCTGCAAGTGCAAATTTCATCAAAATCTCTTCAGTCGTTTTCAAGTTTAGTCCGAACATATAAATAATCTTACTTTTTTTATACATAATAGAGTCGTTGTTGATATAAATCATGACCTGTTTAATAAATAAATTACAATTTACTGACACGCAATGTGTGTGTGTCTGAACCAACACCAACACAAGTTACAATCGTGTAACAATCGATCAATATTGTGCCGTTAAAAAATGGCAACAACAACTACTTGAAAGTTTACAAAAACTATGTATGGAAAAAACAAATTGTGCAAGGCTCTACTCAATTAAAGTCAACTGCAACAACATGCAACGGAAATTGCAACAATTGCAGTCAATAAAGGAATGGATGTTGCAACAACACATGTTGTATTTTTTATACTGAAGGCAAAAACTGATGGATGGATTGGTGTCAACATTAAAACACAAAAAAAAAAAGAACTTAAAACTAAAAAGCTCATGTTGCAACTGCCAGGAAACGGATGTGAAAATCGATGAATGTTGTTGACGCGACGCGATACAACGCAACGCAACTTTATGACTGATGATTTGCAGCAGCAGAATTAGCAGCAGAGAGAGAGAGTACAGAGGCAGTGTAAAAGAGACGAAATAGTGAGTAAATGACAGCCATAACAGAAACGAGCAGTACGATTGACAGACAACAAATGGCTAAAGCGGGTAAAATTAAAATAGCAACAACAGCAAAAGTAAAACAAACATTGCATATTACGACAGACACACTAACAACAACAACAACAACAACAACACCAATAAAAACAACAACTTACTATTTATGCTACCGCATAAAGTCGGGAATTAAATTCAAATTTTGGCGCGCGCCATTTAACGTTACGCTAACTGTAAATATAACGATAACTGTGTGTAACTTTGTTTTCGTATCTATCTATAGGTGTTGGTTGTATTTGTTCTTCTTCTTGTTGTTGTTGTTGTTGGTGATTTTCTTTTTTTGTTGACGTCGTCGAATGCTTTCCGTTCATTGCCGCCTCTGCTACGATTTTAATTTTCTTAATGGATATCGATCCTTCCATTTCGGAAAAAGAAACATAATAGACTGTATTTTGTTGTTGTTGTTGTTGTTTTTTTATTGTTGATTGCGACTCTATAAAAGTCAACTCTTCGATGTGTGTGTTTGTTTGTGCGACGACTGACACACTAATACACACACACATAGAAACGTCACACAAGTGCACATCAGTCGAGACGTTGAGGGAAAACCTGTAGCTAGACGACGACCGTCAGTCAGGGTTTGTATTAGATTTTAGCAAGCTGTGTTTGTGCGCAACACAATTACACACACACACACAACACTCAATCCAACAAATACGGCATACATACATACATTCATATATTTTCACCCGCAACTCGCCTTAATACATTGGTTTTTATTTTATTACGTCAGGTTGGCAACCCGGCAGACGCTGCTCACCTCAACACATCTCATTTCACCACACCTCAGCTGAACTCAACAACGCTACCCAACAGCGTGGTGTTAAACCACAGGACATGAATTCGGTTTATATTCGTTTTGCATGCATGTGTATGTGTTTGTGTGTTTGTATGCTTGTGTGCATGCAAATTTAAATTTTAACTACCGCGCACACACACCTCTGCACCTGCAGTAGTAACACAGAACTTGAGGCAAAATCATGTCGAAATTTTGACATTTTAAGTTAAAGTATTCATTTTTTCACCTCTCTCTCTCTCTCTCTTTTGTTCTCTTATGCTATTATTTCTTTAAAATATAAAAAAAAGGATACAAAATGTATGCAGAAAAAGAAAACAAATTGATATGTTGTGAATTCGATATACTCGAGGGTTCGACAAGCACTACCATTGTTGTTGTAGCTGAATAAAAAATAAAATTCGTTGCTGGCACATGCAATCGTGGCTTAAAATTAACATGGCGGTTATAGGGTGAAAGTGCTGATTATGGTCTTCATTTCAGCATAACCTTTTATGAACAATTTTTCATGTTCGCATTGATTTTTATTGACTGGAACTGTAAAATCAATAAATAAATGAAGGTCAACTGGTACATTGTTACAACTCTACTGACTCTACTACTATCCTTACCTCTAACTTATACATTTTTTTTTGGTATCTTCCTTGTTTTTTTCTCTATCAACAAAAACTCCTCGAGGTAAACTTATATTATCTTTCCAATTATAAAATTATACATAATTTCCTATAAATCTTTGTTCCAGTTGTGGTTTCAAGATGCTCTAAACACCGAAAATGATTGATGATTCATTTACGATTGTACTGTATTGATTTTCATAATAATTTCAAAATATTATTTTATTAGTAAAAAACATTCGTTAAGACATTTTTTGTGAAAATCTTTGCACCTTTAAATAATGTCGCGATAAAATATAGCCTATATCCGTTCAATAAGAATAAGATGCCGAATAGTGAAAATTCATCTTAATCAGTCATATGGTTTTCGAGGTAACCTCGAACATATCCAACCGAAAACCAACTACAGCCAAGCTTACAACCTACTTTAAATTTAAGTGAGAATTCCAAAAGGGTTTTTACATAGAGTGTCTGCATATGTTTTGAGAAAGAATGATTTTGTTGAAGGATTCGAAATGTTTCTTTCAATATTCCAATACTTAAATACTCCGTATGTATATATTAAAACAAAAAAACATTACCAATTGTTCTTCTAATATACAGTGGTGGAAAAAATAATAGAAACGTTAATTTTCTTAAACAATTTGTTCAACATACATTTAAGTTTAATAAAGTATTATAAATTAAGTATGAAGCTAAGTTATTTCATCAAATATTTCATAAATTTAATAAGATTCATGAGCAAAAATTAAAGTAAAAATTCAATTTGAATCATGACATTGGCATAAGTCACCGCCAGTATAAAGTTATACCACGATTATTTTGATTTTATGCAAAACTCTTCTTTGATTTCCTTTTAAGTATGCCCCAATTTAATGTGTTAGAACTTTGATCCTCTCTTTGATAAAGATCCGGAGACTGCGAATATCATTCTGTAACAGTCTTTTAAGATCTTCGAAACCAATTTTTTTTTAATTTTTGAGTAAAGTTTTGGATCATTAATCTACATTTACTTCCATTTTATAGGAATATCCGGCTTGCACTCTGGCAGCATCACTGTGAAGAGAAACAGCTCCATCATGACATTTCCGTCCTTTATGGTTTTATGGTCGTATATTATATGTTTTTATCGTATCACATGTATAGGATCATATCAGATCCGAATATTTAAGCCTTTGTTTCATCTGACCAAAGATCGTTTTGTCAATTTTCTAGAAAGACATGTTTGATCGCAAAAACAAGTCTCAGTTGGGTGTCTTTGAGGCTCAAATAGAGCACTTTTCTCGGAATTCTACCCATTAATAAAGATTGAGCCAATACGAGGTCTCTTTTTGAACTGGGTTGTTTTGACAGCTGTTATGTATCAAATGGCTTGCACATATGACGTTTGTTTTCAGTATTCAATATTCAATAAGAGGTGTAACATGGGTTCTGTTTTAATTTCCGCACCAATAGTTTGTCGACAGAAGGTGTAGTTTCAAGTTTTCTGACCATTGTTGCTGTTTAGTAAACAGAAATTATTGCACTAAATACCTACTTTATTGAAATTTCAGTCAGTTTCGATATTTCTTACTTTGATTTTTTCCTTTTTTTCCAGTTTTTTTATGATTTTTCTTTCAGAAACGGCGTCTTGAACTCTAGTAAATTCGTGTTGTTTCTATTTTTTTCCCAATATATTTTTCAATTTATTCAATGAACTTACAATTAACATAATAATGCTATTAAAAATTACTAATTATTACGTTCCGTTAGTTAGCCATAGCATACGGTAGTGATAGTTCTTCTAAAGTTTGTTTTTCTATTAATATTTTGAAACTTAGCACTACAATAGAAACTGATTTTATTATTTTTTCCAACACTGTAAGAGTATTAGGTGCAATGCTTAGAGTAAGTTATATTGTAATTTCAAAGATAGAATCCGAAATTTAAGTTGCACTGCTACTCCAGTAGAAGAGGGGAATATTAAAACCGTTTTGACTAGTATTTATTAATTTATAGAAAATTCGTCATTTCGAAAAAATTACAAATTTCTCAAAAATATAAGACGTCGGACCGATGGTTTTAAGACCGGAGCCTCTTTCTGCAAAGATGCAAACGGGAATTTAGTGACAGATATCCAGAGTATACTGATATTATGGGGGTAACATATCTCTAGAACATTTCTCAAAAGAGATGATATCGCGAAAACCCAATTTTTTATTTCTGAGCTAAGCCATTATATTATTGATAAGAAGCCATAATACGATTGTTTATCAAAAAAATTAACACGCTCATTTGTGCATAATGTATGTATGTCATTTTTGGATTGTTCGTCAAAAAACTAATATGCTCACTAGGGTGTCCCTTATATGACCATTTTTCTTTTTTGTTTTGTAAATTTGAAATGCATACCCTCATACATTTTTTATAAATGCTAAAACGTACTCAAATATGAAATTTTATCTTTATAGCAGGATTGCAACCCCTGCCGACTGCGCAACATAGTTCATTAAAAATTGTCTTTCGTCCAGATATTTCCATCTTATACTTATATAAATGAAACAAATCAAGTGAATGAGAGTAAATAAAATATAATAAGATCAATAGTTATTATTATTGAGAAACATTATAAGCCAGGGTAGCTTCGTTTTATAGTGGTGTTTTTTTACAGTCTGGATATAGATTTCTATGCTCCTGGACACAGCGCAACAAGAATTGTTTCTGATTTTCTTCAACCGTGATAAATCCGTGGAAATCTTCAATTAATTTGACATTTACAATTTTCAAACGAATTTTTCTTCTTTTAGTTTCCAAAAAAACAACATCATCAGTCCAAGAAGAGTAATCTTCCTAAAGAAAACTGCACTGAGAAAAAAACACATACCTTGCTCCGGTAAAAATTTTCTCTATTTTTGATAATAGCAATTTTCTCTTTTTCAAATAAAATTTTCTTCAATTAAAATAAATTTTCACATTTTCGTAGAAATATTTCTTTACTTCTAGGAAATGGGAACATTTCAATGTCTCTAATAATGATAAGTATTTTTCTCGCACAAAAAATTTCTCATTTATAGAGAAATTTTATTGAAAATGAAAAACTTTTCTTATATTATGATAAAAAATTCACTATGAGAAGTATTTTCTTGAATAAAAACAAATATTTTCTCAAAAAAAAAAGTATTTTTCTCTAAAAATTATATATTTTTCTATTTCATGGTAGCTTTTTATAGCTTTTTATCATTTTTAGAGAATTTTTAGTATCGCAATAAGAGAATAGCATTCTCTGGAGCAAAGTCTATGCCATTTTTCTCTAAATATGATGCTTTTTTTATCATATTCCGAGACACTTTTTTCTGAGTGTGCCGTCAATCCACAGTCGAAATAGAAATTCGTTACTCTTTTACGATACACCTTCAAAAAGCACAAATCTTGGTTAGGTGCTTTGGTCACCAGATTTTACGTACAAAATGATGCTAAGTAAGCAAACATCTTGTGGGGAATTTTTTCCTAAGAAATCAGTCCGAATTGTTACTCAAAGAAACATATGTTTTAAAGGATAGATCCGGGGGTCCCGAGTGCTAGTTTTTTGCCTGTATCATAGTTAAACAAATTCGTGGTAATCGTCTCTTATAAAACATTTTTCCAGTTCTCCCTTTTAAAACATTAACAAAGATGTAATGTATGCCTCGGCTACATGTTCTTTTATGAAATCAAGCGCTCAATGATAGTGGAACTGATGTTTTCTCAATTGTCTCTGAACTTTTAAAAATTCGGTATATCTGGCCTACTTCCAATATGTAGCAAATTGCTAGGTAGTAGGCTTCGGTAGTAGGTAGTAGGCTTCGAAACTTTCGAAGACCGTTTTAAGAACCAATTCATAAACATGATGACCACATGGGAGAAGCAATAATTCTCTGTGCAAAGTATGCTCTAAAACAGCACAAACGCCATTACAACGACCAGTATTCGAAGCTGTTGTGACGCAGCACATAATTTGTAGTGCATTATGAATGCTTTAGTCAAAGAGAGCAGTTGAGACGGCCTTGCAGAAGAATTCTGTAGTTTTCACTACAAGAAGCTGTTCTCTATCGTCAAATGTTACAATAATTGGCAACGTTCTTCTTTTGAACTTCGTACATTCAATTTGGCTTATATTTTTCCATCCCAATGGACTGTAACTACGTCATGTACATTGTTCTGAAAGTCAGTTTTTTATTGCTTATGCCCTAGATTTTTCGACTGAGTATGAATTCGCTGAATCAAGGATTTGTCAGTGGGTAAATCATCGCTGCTCAAGCCAAGAGCTTTTACGATCGCTGGAAGAATGTTAACGGACTCTCATGCTTACCTCGCATTGATCTTAAGCTGAGAAAAGTTTAGGTGTTATGAGATTCTTTGTACCTCTGCTTGATTTTTTTTCAGGGAACGACTGGCAAGCTGAGTTCAGAATTCAAAATTAGTTCTCAGTGCGAATCTTCTGGACACTCCAAGTCATTTGTAGTATAAGTATATGCAACAGCTGATATTCCTTTCCTATTCTTGCAACCGTCTTTGCCTAGCTCTATCGCCTTCAACTTTTTGTTAACACCAACTGGCTATCTCTGTTTAAAAATACTTTGCCTTTCTCTATTTTCATTCTCTCTAAAATAGAGAGAAGTTCTCTCTAAAGTAACAATTATAATTACAATTTTTTTGCAGCTCTCTCCAAAAAAAATATATTTCAATAAGTTTGTTCAAGCAGTTTGGAAACGATTATGTAGGAAATCTAACTTCTTCCCAAAATATAATGCACTCTTTGCCCACAAGATTTGCACTTTCACTGACAGCCACCTTTACTTCGCGAGTATCTTCTTCTAATATATAAAATCAAATGTTTGTCTGTCTGTCTGTCTGTCTGTCTGTTCCGTATAGGCTCACGCACCGTTTATCCGATTACGCTGAAATTTGGATTATAACATAGGGTGTGTAAAAAAGTGGGCGGAAGTATGTGGGCGTGGCACTCTATAATAACTTCTAAACGCCTGGACCGATTTCAATGAAATTTGGTATGAAGGTTCAACTGCTCCCAAAAGAAAACATAAGCCATAAAAAATTCCAAAGACTTATGCAAGAGGGCGCTTTAAGTAGTACATTTTTAAGACTCAATAACTCCTAAACGCCTGAACCTATTTCAATGAAATTTGGTATGAAGGTTCAACTGCAACCAATATAAAGCATAGTTAAAAAAGTGGGCGGAAGTATGTGGGCTTGGCACTACATAATAACTTCTAAACGCCTCTACCGATTTCAATGAAATTTGGTATGAACGTTCAACTGCACCCAAGATAAAATATAAAATATAAAAAATTCCAAAGACTTTCGCAAGAGGGCGCTTTAAGTAGCACATTGTTAAGACTCAATAACTGCTAAATGACCGATTTTACTAAAATTTGGTACGTAATATAACTCTACCCTGCAACAGAATTGAGGCTATTTAAATTTTAGAAAACTTCCGTCATAGGGCGCTTTATCCAATCAACTATGTTCGACTCATTCGCGTAAAAACGGATGAACCGATTTTGATGAAACTTGGTAAGCATTTGTATCTGTTACTGAAATAGTTGCTATGCTTTAAAAAGTTTTTTCGACAAAAATCAAGAAACGAGCCGAAAGTAATCGAAGTCAAGAACCAAAGACGAACGAAAAAAAAGAAGTTTAACGAATACCAGCAGAAGCTATATAAAGGTGAAAAAAATTAAACGAACAGTATCGACCAAAACCAAAGTTGAACGAAGACAATCCAAAACTCGAATCGATGCTTATAGGATTTTTTAAAATTGGAATTCATTTGAGATAAAATTGCATATTAAATGCATGCTAAGAAAAACTTTAACGTATTTTTCTCGAAATGACTTTTCAAACTGAACTCAGAAAAATGTTCTCGGAATATGATAAAAATGGCATCATATTTACTGAAAGATGGTATTGACCTTGCTCCAGAGAATGCTTTTCTCTTAATGCGATCCTAAAACTTCTCTAAAAATGATAAAAACCTTCTATGAAAAAGAGAAATATATAAAAATAATTCGATTTTAGAGGAAAGGACTCTTTATTTTTGAGAACAAATTTGTTTTTATTAAAGAAAATACTTCTCATAGTGAATTTTTTATCGAAATATAAGAACTTATTTTCATTTTCAAAAAATTTTTCTGTATAAATGAGAATTTTTTGTGCTTGAAAAATACTTATCATTATAAGAGACATTGAAATATTTCCATTTCTCACACGTGTAGAAATATTTCTTCGAAAATGTGAAAATTTATTCCAATTGAAGAAAATTTTATTTGAAAAGAGAAAATTGCTATTATCGAAAATAGAGAAATTTTTCACCGGAGGAAGATATGTGTTTTTTTTTTGAGTGTGGCTTTAAAGATGTCATTTTTTGTTTTAATCATGTCTGGCATATACAGTTTTACGGAAATTTGACCAAACACTTTCGACGGAAGAGGGGCAAAACCCCAAAGAACGATAATTTAAAAAATTTTAAAATTGAATTGATAATTTTAAAAATGAGAGCAGTTTTGAAAATCGTCCTCTTTCTGTACTCGCGGCACAACCCCGAGTAACACCGGGTTACATCCGCTAGTTATAAAATAAAACAGGGTGAACTTTTTGATAAGATGGTAATTTTGCACCATTAATAAAAGAAGCAAAAAGAGTGTTCAGAAATCAAATGATCGTCAGCATAATATACTTTCGTAACAGAGCTCAAACGAAAAAAAAGAGCGTAAAAAGTAACGTGACCAGAGATTATTGGACCGTCACCAAAAGGTCACAGCTCATAGCCCGCGCAACTTGTATGGACAAGATTAAACCTCAAGTCGGCACGGGTTATCGCTCATAAATCGGACTTTAATATTTTTCCAGACAATGTTGGTTCATAACGAAAGTTTAAAGCTGGTATGCGTAAAAAAAATATTGAACTTGAAATTTAAGGGACACTCTAATGCTCAATTGGGCCCAATTTATGACATTTTGGTATTGATCATAAAAAAAACATGCTCATTTGTGTCCAATGCATGTCATTTATGGATTGTGACTTAAACTAGTTAACATACTCTTATATGTCTAATCCTTTTTTATAATTTCCTTGTATTATTTTAATAATACAAGGCAAAAGATGACAAAATGTAAGGGGCTCAGGCATCAAAGGAATCGAAAAAATACGATGACCAGGCGCAAATTCAAAATTATATTTTCATTGTTTAAATAAGGAATTTGATCCAACTCGAACAGGCAAATATAATTTTGAAAAAACGTTCTGCACTTTTATACACTTTTATACTAACAGCAACCAAAACCAACTGAGAATTATGTTGTTCGCTTGCTCATTTCTTTGATAAGCAAAAACAACAACAACAACAAAAATTTATTTTTATGATCAAGTCCAAGATGACACTTATTAAGCACAAATTGACGTGCTTATCAAAAAATGTCAAGCCCAATTTCAGGCTGCGTACGTGAATAGCTTGTTCTGAGATGGTTTTGAGCTCTATTGAGCTAATTTCAGTTGCGAACACTTTGAGAATGATTTTAACATAGTTTTTTTTCCTACGTGTAAATCGAAAATTACTCGATAGCTCCTTTAGTTAATTTAGGTAAGCTTCAGGTGTTATAAGGTAGATTTTATCAGGTAAGCTTCAGGTTTCAAATGCAAAATAAGGATTAAAGTGATTCAGTTTTTTTTTTTTTAAATTTAAAGCTTATTAATGGCTTCTTTAGTATTTGATTCCGATTGCTCGCATAAGAAAATGTTTTGGAATTTAACTCATCTAATATAAACATGTATTGCTTATATTTAAAATATGTAAATCTTTTACAAACCAATTTACAGTCTATGTTATATATGTTATTCAAATTGACATATTTATTATACTTTTGCAATTTGTACATTTGCCCTATTTTAAGCAAATTTGGTCGTATTTTTTTTGTTTTTTTTTGTTTGGTTGCGCAGAGCTACTGACTTTTCACGCTTGCATAATTATTGCGGTGCTTTTGAAGTTTTGCATATCAATTGAAAATATGAAAGTATGCAGCTTTGAGCGCACACACACACACATATTTATAAGCATAACAACACATAACGCAACAAACATACATATCAACTTATGAATGTATGTATGTAAATGAATCATTATGAAAGTCCGCTATACAAGGTGAAAAGCATAAAAAATAACTTCAGTAAAGCAACGAAAATGGATATCTGCTGCTTGTGCAAAATTATTATTATTATTATTTGTTGTTGTTGTTGTTGTTGTTGTTGTTGTTGTTGTTGTTGTTGTTGTTGTTATTTTTGTTATTCTGTTACCAACGTCAACGCCTAAGTCCTTCATGCGCGCAACGCGCCAACAACGTACGAGTCGAACAACGAATGGTTGTGATGTTTAAACATGGCGCTGTTTCCTGCTTGTCTTGCATTCATTCAGGGCTGATCCTTGAGGGGAAATTCATGTCGAAAAGTGTCCTTTTGTGTGTGCGGTGTTGCGTGTATGTGTGTTTATGTATGCATTTGCGTGTGCTTCAATGTTAACTATGCAAAACAGCAGCTCCACCAGCAACACCGCAAGGAAACCCTTGCTTTTGGCATTTTAATAATAAGAATAAACCATTGCTTTGTGGAACCTATAAATATTTTATGGTTTTGCCTTTTTTTTTTTGCTGTTTACTGTTGTCCTTTTGGTAAAATTTTTTTCCAAAATCAGTTTATGATAATGAAGACTAGACCAAATGTATCATATATTACTATTGTTGGGACTATAATATATATATTCTTTTGTTTTATTGAACAAAATTAGTCATTTATTGTAAGTATTAAAAATAATTTATTATTTTTTTTTTAAATTTCAAATATTTTCTCAGAACGTTTAGCTACAACTTTAAGCCGCTTATTAACTTCTTTTGCATGAGTTTTTTTTTTCAAATACCATTTATAACCCAGACATAACAGGTGCTTGAGTGAAACTTTTTATGCGCTCCCCCTCTAGCCTCTTCAGGCGACTTTCAGTCTCTTTTGTGTATTTGTTTTTTCTGGCTGCACTTTTAGTTTTTTGTTTTTTTTTTTGTTTTTCGTGCTTTTCAACCTACACGGCTCAAAATATTGTCAAGGGACTGTTTTATGAACGTGCGTGTGTGTCTGCTGAAGTCCTTACGTGCTGTGTTATTCCTTCCTCTACTGCTTTTTTGTTTTATGCAAATGAAAGTGTTTTGCGGATTTGCAAATATTTTATATCTACTTGATGAACATCACTCACACACACACTCATACAAATAATTGTAAACTAGCTGGTACGCACACACACACACACACACACACATGCACGAAAATCCACACTCACTCAAAAACACTCATTCATTCACAAGAACTTAATGTGCTCCTTCTGAAAAGCTGCTGTATCCTTAATATTATCATAATTTTCATTTACATGTTTTTTCAGCACTTCGCAATATTTTTCGCTTTGTTGTTTTTCAGATTTTTTTTTTCTATTTTTTTTTTGTTGTCTTTTTGTTTAGTAAATTTGACTTTATTATGTTTTTTACCGTCAACGCTTATGCCTCATTTGCCCTATAACTAAGGAATGTGTGAGTAAATGTATTCTTTTTTTTTTTGGTTAAATTTGAAGTTGATTTCTTATTGAAATTTTTGTGCAGGAAATGAATTCTCAGTAATAGTGGAAGTTCATAGAGAAACTGACCATGTGACCTAAAATCAAATTACTACGTTGTCTCATCTATACTTACTTCACTAAAGTGGCCATGATAACCCGTTGTCGGGTTACGGCCGACTTCATCAGCTCTCGCCAGGCGTCACAGCTTTGCGCGCGCCGTCTCCAATCTCATTCACCAAGCGCGGTAGGGGCTTCCTCGGCCTGGTCAATCCATCGGAGGCATGGTCTTCCTCTTCGTCGTCGACCCTTGGCTTTCACCTCAAACACCTTTTCCGCTTTAGCTACTTTATCCATACCAAAGACATGACCCAGCCAATGTAGTCGCTGAATTATTATACGCTGGACTAAGTCAATGTCGTCGTAGAGCTCGTACAGTTCGTGGTTCATTCGAATGCGATAGTCGGCACCAACTCGAACAGAACCAGAGATTTTGCGAATAACTTTCCTCTCGAACACCCCAAGAGCGGCTGCATCTGTTTGCGATGCCACACATGCCTCAGCGCCATAGAGAAGCACAGGTATGATGAGCGTCTTGTAGAGTGTTAATTTTGTCGATCGAGAGAGGGCTCTGGAACCTAATTGCTTACTTAGCCTGTAGTAGCACCTATTAGCAATTGTTAATCTTCGCTTTATCTCCAGGCTGACATTGTTGTTGCTGTTTACAGCGGTGTCAAGGTATGAAAATTCCTTGACAACTTCAAAGTTATATTTGCCTGCTGTAACATGGGAGCCAAAACGCCACGCTTCCCTATTTGCAGACCTCATATACTTTGTTTTGCCCTCGTTCACCGTCAAACCCACTTTGGCTGATTCCATTTCGATAGCGGCAAAAGCAGCAGTTACATCTCTCTTGGTTTAGCCGATAATATCGATATCGTCAGCATACGTAAGGAGCTGGACACCTTTGTAGAATATGGTACCATTTCGCTGTAAACCTGGCTTTCGATGGTGGGTGTCAATTTAATTTTACTGGGTTTTTTCCATGATTTGGCGTAGTGTAAAGATCTGGTGTATTGTGGACTTGCCATGACGAAAGTCACACTGATAACGTAATATCAGTGTTTTAGTATGAGGCATATTCTTTCACACAATACGCTGGAAAGAATCTTATACGCGATGGAAATAAGATTGATACTTTGGTAGTTGGCTCAGAATCTTAAACCACGTCAAATACTAAAACTAAGTTTCAGTCCCGCATGGAATAAAGTATTAAGAATTTTACGTGTAACACTCCTATTAGTTTAGTTTTTAAGTTTCGTAAACAACATTTACGTTTACAATTAGCACGCGAGTGACCTTGGTTCGATCCTCAGTCAGACTGTTTGTTATTTTTGTTTGTTTGTATACTATTATAATCTTGTATTCTAATTATTTAATTTAAAAATTGTAATGTGCAAATATAAATTTTTTACCACATCCTAGGATCAAACTGCGAACTGGTTTAACCCTAGACACCTAACCTTCAGTCGCTCCCTATAAACTCTAACCATTCGTCGATTCGACGAGCATTGTTAGGGTGTCTTAACTGTTATGGTACCATTTACGGCGGAATTACTAAGGAGCACAATATGTTGGAGGCTATAAAAAAAATCGTCAAACTCGCGAAACCCAGCTAGGGTTTTACTAACCTCTAGTCACAGGCGCGCTCACAGGAAAAAATTTTGGGGGGTTTCATGTTTTTATTTTCTGACTTATTTAAATTTGTTATTCATTATATAATGTTAGGAGAGCAATGTCTATTTTTCTTTTATTGTGGACCATTGCACTTGAAATGTTGTCAATATTATTTTCTAGACCCTTACGAATACTCAACAGAGGTAGACTATTTATTAACCCAGTCTGCCCAGTTTTATTATTAACCCATTTCTGCCTGGAACCAGATCCGCTCACACGATTTTGAAAAAACTTCATACACGATTGTGTGATCAATTGATTCAAAATGATCAAAAACAAACTTTCAGCTCCATACCTCAATGCGTTGCTGAGATATTCATTGGGTATTTTTCAACCCATTAGGCCATCATGATAGCTTTTCTCCGAATTTTTTTAAAACGATTGCAATGCGTTTTTAACGAATAAACTGCTAATTGAAATCTGCACCGATTACTTTTACCGGTTGAGGGCAACATTAACAACTGATTTGATAGAAAAATACTCAAATCAGTTTATTTCCTATTACTTTGTTAATAATTATGTGATCGAGCCAAAGTTGGTGTCGATGAAAAGGCAAGATAAAAAACTAAATATTTCTGTTGTGCTTTGATTTATTTTCTATATTTTCTGCTTTCCACTGCCGCAATTTCCACCACCGGAAAATTAATGATTTTCGTAGTCTGGTAACTCAAGTCAAATGGCAGAATTTCAAGGTTACATCTAGTAGTCTTTAGACCCCCCATCCCCATCAAAAGTATTGCGATATTTCTTACACACACTTTTAAGTGATTTTTTTTTTAAATTGTTTTCATGGGTGGCTTTCTATTGAAATGGGTTTTCCAATGTGACATGGGTTAATTGCATATGTTTTGAGTCTTTGTAGCCTCAAGTCTTGTTTATTAGGCAGGGTCAATTTTTGTTTTCAAAAAATCGTGGGCGCGGAAAATGTTCTTCGGAAAATTTTTCTACGGAAAATTCTGACCATCTTTTCCCAAAAAACACTAAGCCTAAAATCGATTTCGAGCTTCCGGTTTTTCAAAAGAAAGTTCGAATTTGTGTTTTGCTATAAAATGTGAAGGAATAGCAAACAAGAACAAAAAAAGTACTGTACTGATGTACAAATTTTAGTGGTTTCGAAAAAAAAAATAATATATTAAATATATTTATAAATTTCACGTGTTTGTTTCATCATGTGTCAACCAAAAAACAAAATTTCCAGATTTCATTATAACATTAAAAAAAATATTTTGCAAATTTATTTACAATAGAAGAACAACATTTGAAAGTTAGATGTGCTATTATCGTTTCATTATTTAATTTTTAATTTCGTGAAATCTATTGTATAATTCCACTTGTTAGAAAATATGTTGTTTTGATGAAAGTAAGTAAGTAAATAAATAACCAAAGAAGTAAACTTGATCTTCAAATTCCATGCCATATTCAAGAAACTGAGAGTAATGTTCAGCTTTTGGCCAGTGTTCGACGAGTTGTTGAAAAAAATCAGTTATGGAGGCGGTTATAGTTGTGACAGCAGATAGTCGAAGAAAAACTCCACGACTTGAAAGCAAACAGGACTTCCTTAAACAATCTTTTCAATTGTATATTGAGTTTAGCTAGATTCTTTTTGTTATTTTTCTATAAAACTTTTTGTTACTCTTACTTTATTTTGTTGTGTTTATTTAACAATTGTTTTTTTTTTTCTTAATGAATTAATTCATTTCTAACATTTTTGTATTTTATCGCTTTTAATTTGAATCATAGAAATTTTTTTTATTTTACTTCGGTTTTTCACTAGATTCATAAGATATAAAAAAAAAATAAATCGGCCATTTCAGCCCTTGAAACGACTTTGACCGAGCTTCTTATGATCAATTGTGTTGTGTGTGTTATTAAATGTTTGCACACAATTGACCGAAAACTGGACCTACATCTTTTATGCCGACTCCGAACAGCTGAAGTTCATGTTCTCAAGAAGCTTTACATGACATTATTTACTCTCTGAGGTTTGTCATTGTCTGCAGAGAGGTGGTGACCGATCAGAAAAATTTGTTTTATTGAAAAAAAAACTTTTGCCGCGACTGGGGATCGAACTCGGGCTCCGAGCATGCTAAGCCTCCCACTTTACCTGCATGCCACGGTCACAACATACCAATTCATAATATACCCCTTTGAAATTTTGATCAAATATGAAAATATGATAAAAATTTTCTTAAATGAGGACATTCAATGAATACTTTTTACCAAAAACCGGGAAATTTTTATCCTAATGTATGTTCTTGAAGTGAAACTTCTTTGGCGGCGAGTGAAATTTCAAGGTCCTTTTTCGTGACGCTAGGCTAACGTTTTCAATTCATATGAAAATTAAAAAACAATTATTACCGCTGCCGAGAATTGAACTCCGAACGTCGTTGCTTTAGAGCCAGAATCTATACCATTACGCCATGTAGGCACATGATAAACACCCAAACAAAATGTAATAAAAACTGAACGCGTAACATACTGAAAATAACATAAATAACATTAACATTACATTAACATTAACATTAACATTAACATTAACATTACATTATTAACATAACCGTAACATCAATTTTCATCCTACAAGTATGCACGGACAAAAATAGAAAAATAGCTAAAACAGGAGCAGAACGCGTTCGTGAATATAGAGAGCGAATTAGAGCTCTTAAGAATGCAGCCGCAGCTGGGTCTGCAACTAATGATGAAGGTAAGGTAATTGCAACATCGGCTGAGTTCCAAAATGCATTTTTACGAAACATCAGTGTATTTTGGTGAATCTACAAAGAACCAATCCCCAAAAACACACTGATGCTTTGTAAAAATGTATTTTGAAACTCAGCCATCATCTCAACAAAATTTTATAGCCAACCAAGTTGATACACTCAACAACCAACGTTCGCTGCTTTACGAGGCCCTCACTCAACATATCAATTATTACGATCAGGAAGCAAAACACAATAATCAACAAGATTTGCCTTTGCTTTCGGAGGCTCCTTCAACGAGTACTATGCAAATGCATTCTAGCATTCAAAAAGTGAAAATGTTGAGAAGACATTCGAAAGCAACTAAAACACCAACTGAACTAAAACAAGTACAAGTAAAATAATTGTTATTTTATAATTTTCAAATGAAACAAATTGTTGAAAGACTTTTTCAAATATACCATTATGTTATAAATGTCCTCAGCCTCATTGTTATTTTTTGCCTTGCATTTTCGAGGAAAAATAAAGGTTCTTTTGACTTTTATTTTTTCTTTAATTTTTTCGGTCAAAATTATCATGCAATTTGTGTTTTTTTTAAAGGCCGCTTGACAGATTGAACTGTTGACACCATGTGTAAAATGTCTCACCGATGAGATGAAAATAATGGTATCAAAATTTTTTTAGTCGGTAAAATGACTTGAAGAAATATAAACTACCTGATATTTTTGACCGAAAAAATAAACGGCAGAAAATAACTGTTATTTTCGACCGATAAATTAAAAGTCAAAAGTAACTGTTATTTTTGCCCAAAAAACTATGAGGCTCAAAATAACTTTTATTTTTGTCGGAAAAAATAACAAAGAGATAAAAGTTAATATGTGACACTTTCGATAAAAACCATAGCCGATACGGCCCCTGGATATATAAAAAAATAAAAATATTGCAAATATTGAATCAACAGACTATTATTCCATTTCGTATTGATTGAATTTCTTTTCATATACTTTCTCTCTCTATTTCACACTAAAATCTCTCTTATTTCTTACTGTTAAAGAAGTTTCACTGCTGCCACGTTTACGTTGCTACACGCGAGTTTTTTTGGATTTTGTGTTAATTTTTCACATACTGATGTAAAACACAAATTCAAACTTTCTCTCAAAAAACTGGAGGCTCGCATTCAATTTGAAACCAAGGGTTTCTAGTGCAAACCTGTTCAGAATATTCCGTAAAAAATTTTCCGCGCCTAAGATTTTTTAGTTTTTTTTTTCAAATTGGCCCGCCCTATTTTACATGCCCATAAAATCTAATAATATTGTCGATTTGTCATGTTTTTGGTAAAAAAAGATATGGGTGCATTAGTTATATCATCCTCAAGCTTCTCTACCATCATTACAACTTTCAAAGTCGTATACATTGATCAATTTGTTTAGAAATGAGGAAAAAATTTAAGAAAAGTTTTAGTGTAAGACCATGTCTTGCCCGGGATTCAAACGCGGTATCTTTCAATCGACTTCTGAGGTCGTTTTATGTTTTTGATTTAGTGCTTTTTGATTTTGTGGCAATACTTTTCTTAGTAGTGCTTTCTACAAATAATTAGCAATAATTATCAAAACAATATATAACACAACACAAAATAGCTTAAAATAATACAACTGATATAAAATACTTCATCATTTTTATCGTTTTGCTTTAGAAATTTTATTTATCTTTCATTTGATTCTAGACTGAAATACTTAATGAAGAGTATAGTACTCTGACGGCCAGTTTGTTCGAGGAATCATAAATATAAAACCTATTCTTTAACTTATTTTTGTGACTAAATCGGTTTGTTCGCCATCTATAACTCGTTGTATATCAAATTGAAACGAACTTTAAACCTTGTTATAAATGAAAATTCAGTTGTGCTAAAACGCCCCAAAATGTGTTTTAAATTTGTAACGAGTTTTATAGCATGGTTATGAATTAAATGTAAGTTCTATCAAAATGCTACAAAATGTATTCATATTTGATGCTTTGACTTTTTCACCACGTTATAAAAGCATTTCACCAGTTTATAACGCGTTACAAATCGACAGAAAAATTGATAGAACAAATTGAAAAAAACATTATAACTCGTTATAAAGAAGTTTTATTTAATAGCTGGTTTTAGATATAACGCATTATAAGCAAATTTAAAGCTTTGTGAACAAACCGGCCGTGAGTATTGAATCCTGTGTTTTAAGATTCCTTAATTTTTATTAATAGTTTTCATAAGAAGTTTTTTTACTCTAAGTTTTTTTACTGAAATCTTTTCATTTTTAATAGTTTGTCTTATACATTTTATTTTCATTCATTTGGGGGGGGGATTTAACCTACACCGCAGAATACTGGTATTTTTTTAAAAACTGTTTTTTGTGTCATAGTGAAATTATTTAATTTATGATATTAATGACATTTGTTTATACTCGACAAAAATTTGAGGAAGTAAGCATACCTTAAATAAATACAAATTTAAAAATATAACATTTTAATTAGACCAGATACATTTAAAATAATGTATTTAATATAATTTTATTTTCATCATAAAAATTATTCTCTTTTAATTTAAAGTTATTGGATTATATTCCTATTTATTTTATTTCCAGATGTCAAAATTTTGTCAAAATTTTGTGTAAAATTAAGCAGTTTTGGAATAGAATTCTATTATAATATTTGGAAGGAATGAGATGTTTATACAATTCTGGAATGGTCATAGCTGTACTACAGTTTTTGTTGAGCTCATGTTTTTCATACCTTCTTTAACACGAGTAAAACTTTTGGATTGAAATTAAATAAGGATTATTTAAGTTTGTTATGAAAATTCATTTTATTATAATTAAAAAAAGGTTTAAGAAACTTTTAAATCTCAACGCCAGAGTATAAAAAGTGAGTTATCTTTCTTAAAAGTGGAACTTTTAACAATATAACGTACTTTAGAGCCACCCATAAAAGAATAGCAACACGACTTCAAGAAGCGCGACAACAGACAAACGCACAACCATCAACTGTCAGGCATGAAGTCAATATAGAGAAATATTTGTGACCAAAGAACATATACAGTGAAGCAGTTTTATGGAAGGTAATAATCCTCAAAGTTTAAGAACATTCCACAGATAAGGAACGACAAGTAGAGGACAGTAAAAAAAAACCCAATCTTCATCATGGATGGAAAAGTGTATGACGATGATGATGATGATGATGATGATGATGATGGTGATGATGATGATGATGATGATGATGCTGCTGATGATGATGACAACAACGACGACGACGGCAATGAAATTGATGCTGCTAGCTGGCTGCTGCTTAAGCAAAAACTACACCAGCAGAAACTGTATAAAAAACGAAATCAAAATGAAATTTACGAACCTGGGTTTTATTGTTTGAGCTGACTTTGTGGTCGGTCAGAGTTGGTCGTATGTTTGATCAACATTAAGGCCTGCAAGCTGACAGGCAACTGTGACCGTACGACGACCGACCGGCCGCGCTTATCAGTGCAGGTTTAACCGAACCTATAAACAACCGCGCGGAATGTCATGCATAAATGTCCCCAAATTAGATAAAGATGGCGCCAATGCAATCGAACGCACATGCATGGCTTTAATATGTTGGTTGTGTTCCTTTCTTTGTTCTTGCTCTACTCTTAAAGAGCTTGTTTAAGCTGATTGTGGACAACTTTGAACATTTGTTTTTTTTATATATGTTTTATTATATTTAGTTTAATTAAAAAATTTAAATTAAAAGTATTACTTTTCGATTTCATTGCTTTTCTCTCTCTATCTCTCTCTCTCTCTCTCTCCGATTGTTGCTCTGCTGCTTTATATTTTTAATTATTTACTGCCATCTTTATATCCAATTTTTTATTCCCTCATTATCTACGTCATTTGTCGGCCTGCTTGTTTTAGTTCTGCGTCTGCTGATAACAGCGCAGCCTACCCGACATTCATTTAAATATTTATCTAAAATTTTTTTGTTTTGTTTTTTGGTTTTTGTTTTTAATTTTTTCCCATTCTTATACTTTAAGTATAAAATTTTATTGCATTTTTCAATGCTTAAGTTATTGTGAGCACCCTACATGTCTGCATACATAAAACAACAATTTGTATCCTTAAAAAAAAACACACACACACACAATTTCAAAACAAAAACAACCTTTAGCTGATTTCTGTTCATTGTTATCTCTATTATTTTCCTCGCTGAGTAATACTTGATTTTTTTACTAATGGTTATTTTTATTGTTTTTTATTAAAAATTTTCTTCCCTCACTTTTTGTATATCATTTATTAGTTAGTTTTGCTTGTCTATCTATTCGTATTTTATCTGTTACCACATTTCGGTGGTTTTCGGATATTGCAACACAACTCATTGTCAGCAAAAGTTTCTGCCTGGCAACGTTATTTAATGGTTTTAATTGTAAACTTAAAGTTTTGGCGGTTTTAGTAGTTCACATGATTGCCAACTCGTAGTGATGAATAAAATACATAAATTAAAAACATCAACATGTTTGTAAACACATGTCAACCACCAAAAATGCATAGCATTGCAAACTTTCTGTGATTAAAGCAGAGAATTTCTGGAGTTTTGGAAATAATTTGGTTTTGATTGTTTTTTAATAATTAGTTGGTATTCATTCGAATCATATTTAAATAAAAAAAAATTAGGGTTTATATCCGAAGCCAGCTTAGTTTTCATTGGGCAATTATAATGTGTTGGGGACCCAAAATCTACGTACATTCCGTTTTTAAGGTCTTGGAGAGACCTCTCAAGTTTAGAGTCTAGAGGAGACACGGAGTTTCGGACATGGAGACTTTATAGCGGCTCTGATTCGCCTTGACAGTGCCAGATGCAGGCTATGTGGATTTTTCGTTCAGGTCACATCGCCTGTTTAACACTACGCACTTCCACACCATAGCTGGTCACCCGCTTCTTGCTTGGACGCGGCCAATCTCTTTATCTAGAGGCCATTCATGGGGAACCATGGGGAAGCGGACCCCACTACGTTGACGACCACCACAAACAAAAAACGGAAAATGATTTACGGATATGCACCTGGTATGCCCGAACCGTTTATAAGAAAAGTGCCCCGTTCAATTGCCGGAAGTACTCATAATACTAAAGGCTTGCATCAGCGCCATCCAGGCGATGCGATTTGATGGGTAAGGAGGCTCAAAGAGAGCAGGCTGCGATACAGCTGTCATGCAAAGAAGGGCGAATTTGGATGCGATTTATGCGTAAGTCGGTCACTACGCCACCCTATTTCCCGGTTCACACCTGTGGACGAAAGGCTGCCCATAATCCACATTAAGGTGAAATTCTTCAACATCAGCCTAATTTACGTACACGCTCCGATGGGGGAAGAGGATGATGCTAGCAAGCAAGATTTCAACGCGACCCTAGTGGACGTATATAATCATTGCGCGGCCCACTAAGTGACAATAT